>VZTE01004705.1:5453092-5611653 GCA_013397775.1 Eulacestoma nigropectus
CCGGCCGCGCCCGCGCAGAGCCGGCCCCGCTGCCCCGCCGCGGCGGGGGCACCCCCGGCCCCCTCCCCCGGGAGCGGCTGCCTCCGCGGCCGGCGGGCAGGGCTGCTTTCGCGGGGTTTGAATCCCTATTCAAGCCCGGCTGCGCGCTCGCACAGCGCCCCGCGGTAGCGGCTGGAGCACAGCATCGCGCGGCGCAGCCAGGTTTGCTGCTCCTGCCCTGTTGGCAGCGGGGATGGCGAGGCAGCGCAGGGGCTGGCGTTAAACGGAGGGCTGGGATTGGGGGTGGGATTGGGGCCGGGAGCGGCGCGGGGATGGGATGGGATGGAGGGAGCGACCCTCTGCTGGAGCCAAGGAGGAGACACGGCAGGGCTCGGGGCGCCTTTGATGGGGCTGCTGCTACGAGCAGTTCACAGGCACCTACAGCTGAAAATAGTAATTGCCATCCTTATTCACTTTACTTTCGAGAGTTCACTGCTGAACACCGAGTCACACCGCGCACTTGGCACTCCAAGGGCTTGGGCGCAGGCAGGGAGACAATTCTGGGCATAATTCTAAGAATTGCTGTCCACAGGTAACTTCTCGACCCAAAATGCATGGCTGTCTCCTAAGTGGAGGAGGGAGAAAAAAAGCCAAGGCCCTGAGCAGGGAACAGATCAACACGGATCAGTCACCCGAGCAGGAATTGGCACAGGAAAAGGAGAGCAGTGACCACCCGGACAGAGCAGCCGTGCGGCCACCAGCACAGCGGGGCCAGCGTGGGGCAGTCCCGCAGCTTCCAGCGGGAACTGCAGCTGCGGCGGGAGCTCCGTTACTCGCAGCTGTAGCAGAGCCCCGCTCCCTCGCGGTGCCACTCGCCGTGGTTCACCCGCAGCCCCTCTGCCCGCGGCTCTCCCGCTGCCGGCGCGGCGGGGCCCGAAGAGGGCGGTGTTGGACCGGCGGCGGCTCCGGGCAGCGCGGGGGTGCCCCGGGCACGGGCGGGCACCGCTCCCGCCCCGAACCACCAGAGGAGCAAAGCCACGCACGCCAACGCGCCAGCGTGCGTTTAAAACAACCGGTTTGCGTTTGACACTAAATCCTACGAGAGCCCCGGAGGCTTAAAATCACCCGAGTATGGAATTTTCTTAGGGATGTCCTCAGGACTCAGCCGAGTGGGAAAACCAGAAAAAATTTCTTCACTGAAAGGGTGGATCAAGCACTAGAAGAGGGTTGCCTTGGGGAGATTTAAAAGGCACGTGGATGTGGCACCTGGGGCATGGGTTGGTGGTGGGTTTGGCACTGCTGGGTCAGTGATCTTAAAGGTCCCTTCCAACCTGAACTGTTCTGTGACTCTGGAGTAACCACTGAAGAATTGCACATTGCAATCCCTGTCTGGTCAAGCAAGAGCACACCCTGTGAGCCAACAGAGAGAGCATCAGTTTGCAGCTGATACTTCCCCCTGAGCTGTGCACAGCCCTAGCCAGAGATGAGCTTGAGAGGTCCCTGTATCTCAGCACAGAATGGGGTTTGGGTTGGGAGGTACCTTACAGATCATCCAGTCCCACCCCATGCCATGGGCAGAGACACCTTCCACTATCCCCAGGTGCTTCAAGCCCCATCCAGCCTGGCCTTGGACACTTTCCAGGGATGGTGCAGCCACAGCTTCTTCTCTGGGCAACCAAATCCTATGTCCAGTCCTAAAACCCTCTCCAATCAATGAAGTGTGACCCTCTCTTTAGGTGTCAGCATCACTTCAGAAATTAAGACACACCTCTGTCATTCAGCACAAGGACAGTCACAAACAAGTACAACTGAGATAAACAGAGTGGGGAACAGAACAAGAAGAAAACCTCACTAAGTAGTCTGCTAGGCAGGAGAAAAGATCCAGCCAGCACAGTAGACATAGAAACCACTGGAATAATTCCTAGATCACTGCAAATCGCCTGGGCAATAAGAACAGAAAGTCTTGAAACACAGAGATGGTGCTGGTAAGAAGTGAATAAAACAGTAGCAAAGAATAGTCAAAAAATAATCTCTAAATAAAGTTGTTTTCATATAAACCAAATAAAAGGGAAGAAAGAGAAACAAGTCTGGCAGTCATGTCCAGAATGACAAAAAATTGGTAAACCAAGTGACTTCCTGAGGTCCGAAGAGCTCAGGAAGTGAAAAGGAGAGAAGTTTAATACTTCCTCCAAGAAATATTTTCAACCCAAGAAGTCTGAATCATAAGCAAGATGATGAGGGGGGAGAGGGAAGATCTGGATAGAGAAGAAGGGTTAGAAATAAATCATCTACAAGAATCTAGGAAAAAACTGACAAGAGACAACTGTCTTAGATATCAAATAGTGCAAAGGCAAACATTAGGCTGAACTAAAAATCAGGCTAAAACCTTATGAAGGATTGTCTGAACTCAAAAAATCTTGTGAGAAAGGAAAAAAAAAAAGAATTTAAGGTGCAGGATGACTGCAGCAAGAATAGCATAAACTAAAATTAGGCAGATATAAGCACAAAATCCCAAAGTCTGAAATTATTTCAGTTAATGACAAAGTCAATAGATATTTGTAACCCAGGAGGATTGAAATAGCCTTCCAGACAACAACAGCATCTTTGAGGACTAGATATATAGTGGTGGGATGAAATCCAGCTATTAAAAGAAGTTGTAAGGCTGGGGAAGGGAAATGAGAAAACATGCTGCAGATAAGGAATGTGTAATTTAAAAATAAGGAGACATGCCATCAGTATAACTCATTTACAGCTCAGGGAACTCCTAAAATTCAAACAGGGCCGTAATGGTGGTTCATAAACCATCGAGCAAGACAGGGACAAGTTGTGCTCCCAAACTCTGGTGCTCACCAAGCAATGACACACAGAGAGGCTTTTATAATAGGTGGCTTTGGAGCTGGTGTGAAGAATTAAAACCCCTACAAAACGGTCTTGTTAGACTTCCACATTCCAATATGTTGCACAATATTATTTCCTAAAAACAGCGAAGAAAAGTTCTAAGTCTGATCCCATCCTGGTATACAACACCACAGCTTATTTTGCTGTTACTAATAACGCTCAAGTGGCTTAAAAAAAGAAAACATTAACATAAGTTCTGAAGTTTTCTTGAGCCTTTTGCTTGAGGCTTCTTGACTCCATAAAACTGTTCCCTCACTGTGTCAGAGGAGAGGAAAAAAGTTTAATTTTTGTTTTCCAGGGACAAGCTGTACCATTGTGGGTGAGGAAAATGAAGTGCTAAACAACTGAAGGCACTGTCACATTTGGACAGCAGAAGCATTTAATCAAGGAAATATTATGAACAAGAAATGTTCACAAAATTGAATCAATATGTATGGTTTTGAAGTATTTAACAAAAAAAGTTGGTGTGTAAATACCCAATCCTACTTCCAGGCTAGAATGGGAAGGTGGAGGAACTCCTCCAGTCCCCCCTGCAGCGTGTACAACATCTCACAGCTCAGCAAAGCTGACTCATAGACCACAGCCAGGCTGCCTCTGCTACAGACGTCACAGCTCCTCTTCCTGAAAATGAGTACTCCACAGCCCATGTGCTTCTTTGGAAGGATAGGAAAACATCTTCTCGCAGGTCTACAGGATTCTTTGAGGGTGCATACATCCCCAAAACACAACTGCCACTCCGGTCTGGCTACAGGCAGAGTCCTAGAGGCACAGGAGAAGCTTCATTCCAAACACCAGTGGGTACCTAAAGAGAACCTCAGCTTTGGGAGGCTCAATACACACCAAGGTCAGCCTGCTCAATATAGCAAACTCTTATTTCTCCCCTAAGGCAAGCAGTAAATATGTACTTACAAATAAATACACACAACTTACAGCCTTCATTACAGAGCTTCCTGTTATGCAGCATCCTGGTTAAAAACAGGATTGATGGGTGAAAGTTTTAGGTAAACTTCAAAGGGTAGATTAAACTGAAAGTTTGGGTCTAGAACATGATCTGTTGAGCTTTTATTGTCATGGGTATGTGGGGTGTTAAAGAAAGGAAGCTTAACACCTCAGGCCGTTCTCCTGATACCATTTGCAACTTCAGCATCTGCCTTCCTGATTATGATTTTTGGTTATTAAAAACAAAACTGTCTCTCCAGCACTGGCTTTGCTTCTTTGTGCAGATTCACCCATATTTTATAGATGTTTATGTGCACATACAGACATGCCATCCCCATCAGAAAAAATACACCCACATATCTGTGCATCACCTTAACCACTGAGGAGTTAATAATAAGCCAGCTCAGTAAGTATCAAGAAGACCTCTGCCCAGTTGTGTGTACCCTTTAAAGTGGTGCCTTATCTGTTTTTCCACTCCCACCAAGTTATCAGCACAATTACAGATAATTATGTGCTCAAATAGAGAGCCCAGCTGCTTTTTTCAGCCTAGTTACAAGTTGAAATCATTAATCGATGTCACACACATTGGCACATTGATCTCTCATGCATTATCCTCATTAATAAGTTTCTTCTTTTCTGAAGATAAGGAAATTAACTACCAGCCATCAATTATTCAGAAATACAAAGTTCACCTTTAGACATGAACACAATGACACTTCCTGGGAAATGCCAAAAGGACCTGGATCGAGCAGTTTATCATCTCAACGATGCTGGATCATGGAAAAGCAACATATTAATACCACAGGCAGACAAGTAAATAGAAAGGTGCAGCAAGGAGGCAGCATCAAAACAGTCTGAAAGTATCAAACCACCCAACAACTCTTCTCCATTAGCAGCAAATTTTGAACCGAAACTTTTTCTCTTCCCATATAATAGAATAAGGGTCAGAGGACCCTGATAAGCATCTTTCTAAAAGAAAGCACAACTTTTCCTGCGTGTAGCTCAATTTATAGATTGCAGTCAATGGAACTACGGAGACAGCTGGAACACACAACGTTTAGTTTGCCTGGCTCTACTTTATGACACATGGCTGAACAGCAGAAGGGGCAGCACCTGGCT
This sequence comes from Eulacestoma nigropectus, assembly GCA_013397775.1. Classification (NCBI taxonomy): domain Eukaryota; kingdom Metazoa; phylum Chordata; class Aves; order Passeriformes; genus Eulacestoma; species Eulacestoma nigropectus. Next base: position 5,458,028 of record VZTE01004705.1, read on the forward strand.
CTTTGTACTGGCTGCAGACTCAGGGTGGGTGGAATCTGCACTGGGAGAGGGGATATTCCCTTCGGAAAACACCTGAATGTGCTCGGTGGGGAAAGCTCTCATGTGCAGGCTGAGATGGCAGGGACAGAAATCAGAGCCAGGCTAAAGGGAGCCCAAAGCCAGCAGCACTGCAGATCCACAGCCAGGCCTTGGAGGAAACAGAGGCTTTTCTGAGCACCAGGAATAGCTGGTGCAGCGTTTGCAGGAAGCCACTGTGCTGTTCGATGAGAGGACAAGGCTGACTCTGGAGGAACAGAGTGGGCACGGTCAGATTGCTTAGCCAACCTTTTATTTTTATTCAGTATTTTTCAGATCCCTCTGAGCTTGTACCATTATCCAAAGTTTGCAGTTCTTGCAGTGCCAGCTGTAAGTTACTGTGGAGGCGAAGCACAACAGAGGGATGTTAGTGTCATTGCTGCCACCTTCTGACTCACTGAGACCTCAAGTGCATTTCCCTGAATGGAATATTTTCCACTAATCCTATTCTTTTTTATTGTTTCCTAAGCTCTGAGCAGTTAAGACTCCTGTTTTCTCAAGTCCCATCATGTGCCATGATACATTTTGAGTTCTAGTACTTGATGCTGCTCACTTTTCTCAGTGGAAGCTTCCATGCAAGTTTTGCTTGATATAAAATTAACCTGGATTAGCACTATGAAATGCAGATCTGGATTACATCTGTATCATCAAGCAGGTGTTCTGCACAACTTTCCAGAGGATGCTGCCATTAAATGGGGCAGCAAATGCCTTTTCATCAGCCACAAGAAACAGAAAAGCTCCTCCAGGTAGGGGACAAATTTGTTGCTACCCAGCTCAGACAACTCACAGATTCCAATTGCAATAGGAAACCTCAGCAAAAGATCTGAAAGTGATATTATATCTTTGTATCTATTTGGATTCAGAAATAGCTACTATATTTGACAGCTATAAAGAAGGGAGCATTCCAGTTAAAATTACACCAAGCCCAGGTTCTGGAACAGGCCATAGCATGAAAGAATAAATGACAAATTCTTAGAAATCTTTTGAATTTTCTTAGGGCCAGAAGGAAGAACAAACAACTATGACAAGCTTAACTCCAGCTAGAATATCTGAAAGCCATTTATTTCCCCCCAAATACATCAAGCTCAGTATGACAAATCACAGCCACTTCTTCCACTGCCTCACTCTGCCTTCCGTCTCCAAAACTGAAGAATCCTGATTTGGGAGTTAAGGTTCTACAAGGTACATTTCACAAAAAAAAAAGTAAAAAACCCAGTATAAGCCATTTAGGTTAACCAATGAAAAATGGCAATCAGAGTTGCCTCAACCACTCCAACTTGTGAAACTTTAGAAAGCACAGTTTGTCAGAAAGGGAAAGCCAGAGACCTTCAGCCCTTCACACACACGAACCCACAGCAGGATTTTCACTTCCATTCTGCAGGTGTAAAAGCAGAATCTGTCGCTACATGGATGTACTCCAGAAGCACAGAACAGAGATAAGCAAAAGGAAAAATTTCTACATTGATAAGGTAGCCAAGCATTGGACTGGGCTGCTCAGGAAGTGGTGGAATCACCATCCCAGCAAGTGTTCCAAAAACCCGTGGATGTGGCACTGAGGACATGGATTAGTTGAACGTGGTGGTGCTGCTGGGTTGACACAGTCGGACTTGATCTTTAAAGATCATTTCCAACCTCACTCAATCCTGTGATTGGAAGTCCTCTAGGAAGTGCAAGAGGCCTAGAACATTAGGAACTACTTTAAAAGTAAACCAGTTCTGTTAAAATTTATGACAATGTGCATTAGCTCAGAGTAAACCATAAATTGTGGCCTTTTTCTCATGAGCTATACCCAGGGGGTTTGAGCCCACGTAAAGAAAGCAGCTGAGCATTGGCAGGAGGTGGAAGCCTTTCTTCTTCCTGCACAGCATACAAAGCACCAGCCCCTGCAACGTGTGCCAATGAATTGTCACTGAAGAGTCACATCCATTATGCACTCATTCAGGAAAACATGGAAGTTTTCAGTAAACTACATGGAAAACTTGCAAATTCTACAGCTCCCATTTTTAATGGATTGCTCATGAAGCTCATCTAATAAAATCTACAGAGAAATTTATAAGCTAACATAATGATAGAAAATATTTTTTGTTAGGAATTTACTGCAGCATTACAGCCAAGCATAAACTTTATCCGTTATTTAGAAAATATAGAGTGCCATAAAATAAAAGTAATTAGAATTACTGTATCTTTGCTTTCCCCCCTCAAAAAAAATCACTTAATTCCTCTTTAAGATGCAGCCATTCATCAGGGTTCATTAGGGCCATATTTTCCTCTCAGTGCTGTGTCATTAACAGTCATTAGCAGAGGAGGCCGGAACACAGCAGAGTTTTATCAGCTTGGGAAACAAAGGACCAATCTCCTCCTCAGGCCAATGTGGTGTTAGGGACTAAGGACCTGTAGGAAACAACCCCATCCACCTTTTCCTTCACTCTTTAGTTCAACTTTCCCTCCTCCTTTGACCATCCCATCCCATGGCACCATCCATCTAAAAGTATTTAGGTGAACAATTAACATTTGTAGACACCCTCAAGATTTGTACAAGGGTGCAAGGCCTTCCCCCCTACATTTCCCACATGATGGGTTCTTGATCTTCCCTATTCAAGAGCCTGAGCCTTCCATAAAGCCAAGTTCACCAAACCCCTTGGTCCTGCCATTTCAGTGGCCAACTCATTTAGCCACTTGGACCAAAACCGACCCAAAGCCTGAGGGATGGAGACAAGGACTGCTCACATTTCTCTTTTCCCATCAGTGTTCTCCCACAGGCTGTAATCTGGGTTTGCCATAGTCAGCACCATCAGCAGATGCAGGATATCCTACAGACAGCAAGGACTTGCCTTTCTGTGCAAGTCTGTATTCCCCACTGAATTCCTATAGCTATCCTAAATGCAGCTTTTCGGAATGAAACTCAATAGCTGACAGGTGGCCAAAGTCACAGAGCCCCAGAATGGTTTGGGTTAGGAAGGACCTTAATGACCATCTCACCCCAGCCCCTGCCATGGGCAGGGACATCTTCCACTGTCCCAGGGTGCTCCAAGCCCCATCCAACCTGGCCTTGGAGACTTCCAGGGATCCAGGGGCAGCCACAGCTTCTCTGGGCACCCTGTGCCAGGGCCTCCCCACCCTCACAGGGAAGAATTTCTTCCCAATATTCAGTCTAAATCTGATCTCTTTCAGTTTGAAGCCATTCCCCCTTGTCCAGAGCCCCTTCTCCAGCTCTCTTGGAGTCCCCTTAGACACTAGAAAGGGCTCTGAGGTCTTCTGGAGCCTCCTCTTCTTCAGACTGAGCAGCCCCAGGCCTCACAGAAGAGGTGTTCCAGTCCTCAGAGCATCTTTGTCAGTCTAGGACCCTCCCTTTTCATGGCAGACCAGTGGCCACCAGATACAAGAATCTTTTAGTGGACCACTTGCAATATTTTAAGACTGGATGTGATAAGGCTGTTGAGAGGTCCCTATTTCAGACAAGCGTCACATGAATAAATGTCTTTGCAGCTTCCTAAACAATCACATGAAGTGCCTTTGCCTGGGAAAGTGCTTGTAAAGCAATCAAGAACTGATATGATAACCAAATGTTTCTCTAATAGTAATTATGATTCTTTAAAAAAACGCTTCTCTAACACTAATTTATTCCTACTTGAAAGCCAATCTTGCTAGTTATTAGATATTCTCCTTCCTATCACAATCAGTAAATTATTAAAGAGCTGACCAGGCTTTGTTTTAAAATTATGCTCTTATGAAGCTCCCTGATATATTTTACCCTGAATACTGAATGATTTTGAGGCCTCTAAGGACCCATGAATGATTTCTATTTACTACCTTTAGCAAAAAGCCTGTGTAATTAGCAGCAGGAATTTCACTTGAATCACGGCTACTGGTGATATTTCCAGCTCACTTACACAGAGTCTCTTGAAAAAAAAAGAAGAAAAAAAAACCCAAAACAACCAATAACACAAAAGCTCTAAGCTTTTGATGGGAGAAAACATTTTTAGCCTGGGAAGTTACTAAGTGGCTGTGCACTCAAAGATGTGTGAAGAGTAAGTCCCCTACCGGGAACTTGGCAAGGCTCTCTGTGCCCAAACGCATCAGCTTCACCACCTAATAGACAACAGCATTTGAGAGAGTTCTCTAAAAGCGCCTCACCTCATTTCCAGCCCTCCTGCTACGGCAACGTGTGACCATCACACTCCCACTCAAACCAGGAGCACAAATTCTTCTGATTATGTACATGACATATAGGCACACCTAAACTTTTTTAAGCTTTTCAGCTAACATCTTTTTAGACATATTCAAGCACCTTATAATAACTGTGCTGAACAAAGCAGCGTCCTTATCTTCATTTTACAAACAGGAAAACAGAGGGGTCAAGTTCTCCCGACACACTGAAGAGGTGCAGAGCAGAACTAGTTTTAGAACTAAAACATGTAATCAATACCACGTTATCAGTATCCTTATGGCTCACAGCAGTCAAACAAAACCCATGGATGGAAAACCTAGTAAATAACCACAGTTTCCTTCCAAAAGCCCAGCTTTCAGTAAAAATATATGGAAAGGTTTCAAGTATTTGTTTAAATCATCATCAGACAGACTTCCCACGTGCTTGATTCACTTGATACAGCAGTGGGCTCGTGCAGCAGTCCTGCCACCGCCCAAGAGCAGCTTGTTCCAGAGCTGGATGCACAGCCTGGCTTCAAATCCCCCCAGACCACCCAGACTGCAGTGCCAAAATTGGCCTTCTATCAGCACTGAGCAAGAATTCCATTAAACCAGCTCTTTCGGGTTTGTCTGCTGCAATAGCCATGCCCAGCTGAAATACCTCACTAAACAAAACCCATGAAAACCCCATGGAACAAAGTCACAGAAATGAGCTAAACGGAGAACAAAACTCCACAAAATCAGTGGAAATCAGTGTTTGTATAAAGACTTGAGAATTCGTTCAGTGTTTGTTGCACTCTTTCCATTCCTGCAAGTAACCAAAGGCTACGCTGCTGTTTGAAACCACCAAGTTCTGAGCCTGGGAAGCTGACACAAGATTGCCACCAGTTCTGGTGGATGCAAGCCTGAATTCAGACTGAGCACCTAAACAGGAAACAGCATCCTCAGCTAAGATTTCACCTCACCTTTGATTTAAAAAGAACCAGCCTACCACCAACTCTCCAGCCAACCCTCATACATAGAAAATGAATGTAAGACACCATTGGACTAAAATCAAGATCATGAAAACCCACTCCAAAAAAAAACCCTACAAGCCCAATTCATTCTACACCATACCAACAAAACCCATCTTGATATGCATTAAATCTCAAATCACACCCTTTTTTGTAGGGTTGAGGAATTTAAGGGGTGCCTTTTTTTGTTTTAAAAATCAAAAAAAAATCATCAATCAATTCATCTTGGTATAGCACCACCAAATTCTGCTTCACCAGAAGAAAAAAAAAAAAAAACTGGTCCAGAAATTCTCAGGCTGAGAATTCTATTTCAATACTCAATGTTTTTGTAGCTGCAGTAATTGCTTTGTGCTAGAGACAGAAATAAACCTGTTCAGTCTGCAGTAAAAGCAATATCTTAACAAGTGAAATTGTAAAAGCACAACTTCCAAAAATCTATGTAATCAGGGAAATCTCACGTGGGAAGGGTTTACTAATTGCAATACACATTCAAGTGGCTTCCAGTTAGGGAGTGCTTCACCTCACCCCTTATTGCTTGGGCCAGGAATGGATTTCCCCTCCTTTAGCACTCTAACCAGACCTGCCACTGGGGAAACGGGGGAAAGAACAAAATGCAGGTTATGTAGTCCAGCACTTTCATGTACGTGACACCCCCATTACATTATCTCAGCCTCCCCAAAGCACTGGTTAATACCATTGAAGTTTCCCTTACACGACAGGTGAACTATTTTTAGCCTTAAAGCTTAGGCAAGGCAAAGATTAAATTTCACTGCCCATGTCATACAGCAACAAACCATCTCATACAAGGCAAGTCTTCAGCTCTGCTTCCCTCTGCAGATAAACAGACAAGATCTCCTCTGAACTTGAGGGCACAACCATAGCAAAGTTTATAAAAATCCAGTTCACTCAGCAAGAACATCAAATTAAGCACTCCCAGTGATCACAAGCTGGTACAACCTGAAATCTCTGCAATATCTACTGTCTTTCCCCCCCAAATTTAAAATAACCATGTCCCTGTAAATAAGAAGCACACAGCATCATGCCTAGAACACAATCCAGTTCTGTCTCACACACATTTTGTGCTCCACGGCGTTGGGTGATACACAATTCCACCTCTGCACCAAAACCCAACAATTTCTAGAAGTGGATTGTTACAATTTTGTAAGAAATACCAAAGGCAGTTTCTCCTAGAAAGTCAAGAGCACTTACATATATATTCATGACACTTAGAAAAAAGAAATCAGGCTGGGAGTTTAAAGTGACTCAAAGGTAGCATTAAGCTTCCAATAAATTCCCAGTGAATTTAAAATTAATTCCCTTAGGTGACAGAGAAAAAAAAAATTTTAAAAATTGATTTTCTCTAAAATAAGCACAGATTTTGTTGGCTAAATCCCAGGTGGCTCACATGCAATAGGTCCATCACAGAGTTGCAGCAATGCTCAGTTGTCTGAGCAGGATTATCCTTATCACCTCTGATAGGGTTAATGTGGAGCCAACATTCCTCGTAGCAGGAGATGGGAAACAGAGACTATTACAAACTAATGGAGGACAGTCAACGGACACGAGACTGTAAAATGGAGAATAACTGATAGAACAATCAAAAGGCACCAAGGAAAATCCACAGCAGAAGGGCTAAGTATGACAAAGAGTTGCTGTTTTAAAGTGTAATGAGATTTTTATCGTTGGCATAGCTGCAGAAGAAGGGCAAAATTATTAATAATGAGAGAAAAGTTCAATAAATGTTTCTGGTTTACATTTTGAGCGAAGGAGGAGGATATACTTGTATCACTTGAGAAAGACAAAGTACTTCATGCTGCAGCTGTGATCAAGAGCAACTCGAAGGATAACAACAGGAACTCGCTGAAAGCACCCTGGGACATGGCTGACATGCTGGTGCTAATTTTAATACATCTCTGAAGACTGATAACATCATACCAATATCCATGTAAGGCAAGGGAAGTGACTCAGCTGCACAAAAACTGGTTTGCTCTGGGCTAAATCTTAGGCAAAAAAGGAAAAAATGTGGCCAGCTATGTAACTGAGGGAAAATTATGGGATGGGAATTTATAAAAGCTTGGGTTGATTCCCCTTTATCAAGTTGACCTTGACAAATGTGAGGGTTTGAGTGCTTTAAGGTGTTTGATTTAATAATGCACATAATTCCCTAATAGATGCTGTAAGCCATAAGGAAATTAAAACAGAGTAAGCAAGAGGGAGTTGATTGCTCCTCAGTGGTTGTCAGGAGCTGTGATCAGAGTTTAGTCCTGAGCTCTCCAGCAAGGAACAGCTCAGGTATCACATATCACCATGTTTATCACTAGTCTGGGGTAAAGCTGAACACCTTGACTACAAGTGTTTGGTGAACTGGGAGATGCTGACCAGGAAGGTCTGTCCCACCCAGCAGCCTGGAGGGCTTCCACAGGGACAAATCCAATCCCACAACAGGTATTTCAGTGCAATTCCAGGCAGGGCTGTTCTGGAAAGGGCAGGAATATTTGCAGAATGGGAAATTTTGGTAAGGAGAGAAGTCAAGAGGGATTAATGGTTCATACTCTCAGTAACAATACCAGTAATAAAACACAAAATAATAATAAAGGACTAACGACCTGTGCAATTTTCAAGCAATAAGGCCTTTCAGGATTTGCAAAACAGGAACAGCAGCTCTTCCCACGACTGCAAATGGCAGAACAGAGAGTGATATTGGTACATTTAAAACCAATATTCACAGAGACAACTAAAAAACCAAGTCACAATGCTATGGAAAGGACCGGAATATTTGTTTTAGGGCCAGAAAGTGTCTCACAACAGAGAGTAAGCAAGAGATCACTCTGGTTATTTTATCAAAAAGATTGAAAGGGACTTGATTACAAGTGTGTCCTTAGGGATAAGATACCAGCTCCTAAAGAGCTTCTTAATGTAATAGAGAACAACCTAACAAGGAGCAATGTCTGCAAGGCTAAATCAGACAAGCTGAAAAACTTGGCAACTTTTCTCCTCTGCCCAACCACAATGAGGGGGGAAAAAAAAAAAGATGTAAACCACAAAACCTCAGCAACATTATTTCCACCACCATCCCCCTTAATAAAACGGTTATACCACATGAAGCAGTGAAATAATCATTGGGGATGCTGGAGACCAAACTCGCATGGCTGAACTCAAACATGACACATTGCTGAATTTATAAAGATATCTGTCCACTGGAACCGTGCCACAAAATTGACAGCATGAGAGGTATCACCTTGATTAACAAAGGTCCTTTCCAGACAAGCTGCTCTTAAGAAGCTAACCCACAAATAGAATTAAAAGGTCCTGTTATTCTCTCCTCTGCCACAGTTTGTAAACACACACTCCTTTGCCTTCCTTCGCCCAGCATGCAGCTTTTTCAGAAGCAAAAAAAAAGGAGCCCATGACATTTCTACGCCTTCCCGAAGATATATTTTATCCAGCTAATACCAACCCAGTGGGAAGACTCCCCAGAAATGGCAGGTGATAAAGAGCAATCAGAACATAAAAGCTCGCTCCTCAGCGCTCACCTGGCTCACTGCAGCGCCTGCACAGCTCTGCTCCCCCTCACCCATCTGCCCCCAAAGCCGACTCGGCTTTCTGGGAGCTGAGGATCTGTCCTGAAGGTTTCAGCTAAGCCCACAGAGCAGATGTTTAGCTCACTCAGGTCTGTTACATCTTCCAGGCAGGTCTTGTTTTAATTTACAGGGTATTTTTTGAGTCTTTCACAGCATCTTTCATCTGAAAGGCTCAAGACAAATTGCAAGCCCTGAAAAAGCACAGATATGTACTAATGTACCTTTGTTCTCCAAATTCCCTCTATTCAAACCCAGACTGAGGAAAGAGATTACAATTTCAGGAATACATTTTGGTAGAATACAAGCTACTCTCACCAGAATTGAGCCTTGATCAATCAATCCTTCCTCTCTCTCTCAGCCTTCAGCTGTGATGTTGCACAAACCAAGTTCCAAGTAGGAACAAGTCATTAATATCAGCAAGAACCTACTGTTTGCATTGATGAAGAAAGTTCCCAGAATGCCAGTACTGGCTTGCAGCAACTTTGTTCACTCTTAAAAACAAAGTGAAAACACCTGAGCCCATACTTGTAAGGCCCCTGCTTTCACCAGAGCTGGAATCACCAGTGATGAACAATTTGTAGGGTCATGCAAGCAGGGGTTTCCAACTGGTGTTTTGTAGAGCTCTCCAGATCCAAAGAGTATTTCAGATCCATCTCTAAAACACAGTTTAATACACTTGTTATCACAGGCACTGCTACTGCAAGAGGTTACAGGATACGTAAGTTGAAATAAATGGCAAATTAGTGACAAATATGAGAATGCTCCCTGTGGCAGCTCAGCCACTTAGACTTGAATATGATACACTTCAGTGCATAGTCAAGAAACAAAAAAGCATATCTGAATTCTTTTTAGGTCCCCATAATCCACTACTCTTTCAACAGCTACTCACCTCACCAGGGGTACAAGAAGTTCTGCTTGCCATTAGCCATTTAAGCCATCCAAATTAACAGTCATTGACTCAGAAAAGCCAATTTACATTTCCAGTTGCTCTAGGAAGCAAACTTACACCTTGGTCAGTACTTGACTGATCCCATTTCCTCTGAAAATTTGCATTTCAGACACACTCACCACTCCCTGCACCCAGAACAAAGCTGCTGTGAATGAAAGCATTCATTTCAAACCTTCTTGTACCCAGAGCTGTGCCTGAGGTCAGCAAATTGAGGGACATTCCTTTAAAACCACTTATCTTGTCCTGAAACTTGAAAGATGTTCTATAAACTATTGAATTAGAGGAGGATAAGACAGGCAATTATTGTCAGATAAACTCCAGCCACCCTGACTTTTGCTGACTTCCTGAACTCCCACTTGAGATGAGGCTAATCTGATTGAATCCACAGCGATGGATTCACAGAGTCCCACCAACAAGGGCACACAGGGTCCTTCCAGAGCGAGTTGTTCCTTCTGGAAAACCCAGTAATGGGCGCTGCACACCATTTGCTTCTCCCAGGTCACCCCTATGCCAACAAAAAAACAGTCAGCAAGTACAAAATTTGGGGGGTACAACAGTAAAATGGCAATGCTGGAGTGAATGCAGGGAGCAGGGAGAGAAAACCCTCTATGGAATCTGGACAAGACTCTGAGGGCTCCATCAGCACTGCTGTCTGCATTCAGCTTCTGGGTTGGGTTGCTGCTGTATCTTTAATTATTTTCCCCATACAAAAAGCAGCAAGATAAGTCATCAGGTAAACTGGCAGAGCTTATAAAAAGCAAAAGTACATTAAAATATAAATTATGAGGACAATGAAAATATATCGTGCGTGGTACAGAATCATTCGACATCCTTAAAAAAATTATCTAAATAAGCATCAGGAACACTGGAGAGTTACAACTCAATGTAATCCATAAAGAGACATTAAGTTAGTTGTGCTTACAGTCTGTGAAGAAAGCAGTTAAGATTCCCAGGCTCTTATCCAGCATAAACAGTGCTGCCCCATAGACTTATTTTTGCCCGGAAAAAAAAATAAAAATCTATAGTTTATTTCCTTACCAATGAAGGAAACAAAAGAAAATGGTCAAACCGTTCATCTATTAAAGAGGCATCTAAATATTTGAAACAGATAAATCTGACAAGTATGAGAATTTTTTTAAATGGTTAGAGGGAAATAAGGATTGGTTTGAGAAAAAAAAAGTCATTAGGAAGTGTTGATACTTTAAGACATTAGATTTATGCAAGAAAATTAAAAGGAAAAACTGAAGGCTGCCTTAAAGCAACAAAGGAGGAAGCGTGCAGCAGGCTGTCACTGAGACTTTCAAGTCCCTTTTATCCCAGATGCAACACTAGCAGAGCCAAGCAGCTGCTGGCTGTGGGATGGGGATGGAGGCATCGTCCCCCACACGCGTTTGAAGGGCACAAACGCACAGCCATCAACTGCAGGGCAGCTGCTCCACTCCGTACTCTGCCAGTTGATTATGCCATTAATAGAGCTGATCTATCAAGTGATACCAGGATGCTGTGACCCAGTTCAGACACACAGATACACATCTGTGTAATTCAGGGGGCAGGTCCACATATGTTAAAGAGAGAACAAAAACTTGTAGGCAGCTCCTTGCTACGCCGGATGTTGTGTCCACCACACTTGGTTCAGATATGCTAATAGGGAACAGAGCTTTGTGCAAGCTGGCCATCGGTGCCCTGACTTCAGGCTAAATTACACTTGCAATGGCATTTGCAGTCTTAAAGCACTAAAAGGGGGGTACTTACATCTTCTGCTTTAATTTTTGCCTTGCCTAACTTCAGAAGATGCAAAGGAGAATAATCCAGCAGCACAGTGCAGCCTGCATTAGTCAGGGTCTGGGCAATTAGCATCTTTAATAAAAACTGCTCGAGGATAAGGTATATTTGGAGGCAAAAAAAAATTTAAATTATTTAATTTTGATATGCTCTGGATTCAAAGTAAAGCTTCCTGCTGTCTTCAAAGCATCACTGAATGTCAGTAAGAAGAGAAAAGTATCCCTGTGTCTCTTGGTACAACATTCATTTATTACCATCCATTTGCTCATAAATGTCAGTGTTGTTCCACTCACTCATTCCTCCTCATCCTTTTTGCACCCCCACTCCAAAAAGAAAATATATGGCCTTTCCTAACAAACCTGGTGTGATTTTTCTACTGCTGGAGACTTAAATAAGGCAGAGTCCTGTAGCATCCTGCAGTGCAATGGAAACACAGACCTGTGTGCATGTATACACTATAGCAAACAGGGTGTGTGTAACAAGTCTTTATGAGGGTTAGATTTACTCCTACTACAGCATAAAAGCAAATAATTGCATTGTGTCCCCAACAGATAGCGCCACTTACACCTGGCAACGACAATCCCACCACCATGGAATGGCAATTACAGAGCTGCACAGGCTTCCCCCAGCTGTCAGGACCACAGCGCCCGAGTCCAGCAACAGAGGAGTGTGGAATGTATTCCAAACTACACGGCTTGGAAAATTTACTGAATCTATTCCAGCTACCGAATTGTCATGAGGCTGACAGAGCTCTTTATGACATCCATCAGATCAGCCTGATCAGGCAAATTTTGTACATTATCCTTTCCCTTTTCTTCTGCTAGCAAAGGAGCATGAGCAGGGATGGAAAGCAGACACACCCAGATGGGCACATTTACTCCTGAGCTAATCCTACCCACAGCATCAAGAACAAGAAAAACAATAGTAGAAGGATTGTAACAGGAATTTGAGCACATTCCAGTGAAGCATCCCCAAAGTCTGGTTGTGAACAACAATCTTGCTTTCTAAGAAAGGGAGGAAGAAATTACAATTATGATATATGGTGATAGGGCCAAGATCACACCTTGCTCATCCCTCCTGCTGTTTAGCCAGGTTTATTATGAAGGAATGGCCTGTTGATTAGCAGTGCTCTTTTGAAACTGTGACAAATGACACTAAGACAGATCACTTTTAATGGCATTAAAAGTCAAATAACTTATCCATTGGCAAAGGAGAGCAACTGATGGCTTTAAAAGAGTAAAAATCTACAGGTTTGGCTCCTGAGCACCATGAGTACCACAGCAACACAGCCAAGCAGCACCTTCCCTCACACTGGGGAGCAGTGAAATCCTCATCCCTGCTGAAGTCACAAGGGCCCCACTGAAGGATTAAGGGCCTCCCTGTACCAAGTGTCACTTCCTTCCCCAAAATGCTCAACTTACTACACAACAGAATGACTCAATCAAAAGCAAGAATGGGGGAAGGATCACGGAAGGATAACAATGTTTTCCCAGCTCCTCTTAAGCTTTCCTCTTACATCAGAAAACTCTGCCCATGAAGTAGCAGCTGTGTTTCAGGACCCAGGCTGTTCTTCAGCAGGATAGAATGCCTTCAATAACACTTTACGTATGCAAAATTCTGCATCAGATACTTGCAAACAAGCAATGTCTTGGTTTTAAGATCAACTGTGTGGATTTTATGGACACACACTGACCATGGCTTGCCTGGACCGTGGGTGCCTGTGAACACCAAACCTTGCTCTGGTATACAACCAGTTTTTGAGATATGGAGACAGAAGACATCAGCACACTGCTCAAACCCCTGGCAGATAACACCCATGCGCACATGCAGTTTGGCTGTGAGGATTTCTTACAGAACATAAAATCCAACCAAGGGAGGTTTTTCAACAAACATTTTTGATAATTGCATACATGGCAGGAGAAGATAAGAAGGGAGCATGAAAGCTGACTGCGTTTATCAGAAAGGACGAAACAGTTTGAAACACTTCCAGTTGTGGAAGTTCTACTGTAAGAACACTGTCATTTCAATTTTTCTCTTACACTTTATGGTGCTCTACATTTCTGTGAATTCTTATCTCTTCAGCCCAATGCCACAGGCTACAGGTCTGGAACACAGCCCAGTTCCCACTTTAGCCAGCACAGAGAAGGGAGGGAATGCATCTCATGTCATAGCAGAGCTAAGCACTGCCACTTCCATCCCCAGAAGACTCCGCAGGATCTTCTGGCTCACCAAGCAAATGTGAATCTGAGGGGCATCTTCTTCCAGTGCTGCTGCCACTTCTTCCTCCATCATCACTGCTGTTTAATTTATCTGAGGAACCCCAGCTGAGAAACAGGATAGTAGCACAGCAAGTTGCTGGCTGCCAACCAGAGAAAAACAGCTCTGCAGCTGACAAAAACCCAGGGACTGTCTCTTGTTCCTCCAGAATAATGCACTTCTGGCTGGCTGACAGAAGCCAGTGAGAAACTTCCACCACAAACCCACATCTCTCCACAGGATGCAGGTGGTAACTCACACCAAGTTGGCTGCCCCCATGTTTGCTGTTTGGTCAGATACACTCATTTTTAAATAGCACCCTTGGTGGGGCTACAAGTTCAAAACTCAACAGGATCTGCTTGGCACCATTTCATTTAAAGGCAGAATAACCAAGAGTCACACTGCTCCATAGGCCAAAATTCGTAACAGACTTCCTCTGGGGGCTTCAAATAAGTCCCTCCATATTCGATTTCCTGACTACAGGACTGGCTTGGATTGGTCCCACGTGCCTCCCCAGCAGCTGTCAGGCTGCTGTTGTCTCTGTCACCAGTTCCTGACACATGGAATAAGGATAATTTCTCCAATACTTGATAAAGCTATTGAGATCCAAGTGCTATTTTATTCATGTAAAGACATTTCATAAACTTGGCATGCACAGGCAAAGTTTTTCATCTCTTTACAGAGTTTGCTGCTTGCTGATTGCCACATTTAACTCATACTACACTCAGCTCACCCAGGGTCACCCTTTCAGGGGGTGCAATCTGCAAGGAGCTAAAGCACCGACTCGAAATAAAAGTAGCGTGAAACAATATTAAGGAGAAAGAAGTAACTGAACAAAGCAAGAGTCCTTGTAATGCCACAAAATTATAGTCTCACTCTTCAGTCTTTGTCTCCTTTTGTATCCATGCTCCTGGGGAGAGTGGAGGCAAAGAAAATAATTGAATAAGTGTCCTTCCTAAGATGCTTGCAGCACAATAAAAAGCTGTGCTTTAATGGCTCTGCTCGCCCACGTGCAGCCCAGCTATCTCAGACCCTTCCAGTCTGTACTGGCACTACACAGCCATGACTCAGGCTCACTCCTGGTGTAACAGCCCCAGTTCAGGTCACAGATTAATGTGTACCTCACTGCTCTGTAGCTCCTGGAAGGCACCACGCAAACCCAAGGAGAGGATCCTTGCTCAGGCAGGTGAGGAACTCTCCTTTCAGTCAATGCAAAGCCAATAATTTTCCTAAGAAACAAAGGCACTTCAAATTTCTCTTGACATTTTCATTTTCTGGTTATACACAGACAAAGCCACCTCTTTAGAGCTACACGGAAAATGTATTCAGGACATCAGAACCCATTTTATGCGTGGCACTTTAGCACTGCAGCAATCATTACACTTGAGGGCATGCTATCAAGCAGCTTAATACCCCGTGTGTGTTATCCATCCCCCACTTCTCACAGCCATCCCAGTGCAGGACCACATACAGTGTTTACTGCCTAATGGGTCCCTCTGGGATGCTTATGGATTTCTCCACAGCACAAAGTTTTTATTTCAACAACACAGCCCTTCCCTTTCCCATGGCTTGTGCTGTGCCGTGCCTGCCAGCTCCCCCCCTTTGCTCGGAATCACCAAACCTCTGCCCTAATTGGAGACCACTCTTTAATGCCTGCCCAGTTTTCTGCCACTTTGGCCGATTTGTTTCCTTGTGAGGGAACACTTTTGCCCCCATCCTCCATGAGCAGCATTCCCTCAGTGGCCTGACACAAAGTCTATCACATGATGCATTGGCCTCCAGCTCTGCTCCTCTCTTTATGTGCTTTAATAATTCTGTATTAGGGAGAAGTGACAATATAATCCTAGGTCCAATTTTGCCATGACCACATTGAAAGTCAGTAAAGGTTTTTAAAGCTTGTCCAGCATTTTAAAGACCAAAACACAACACTTGCTCTTACTAGCAGCTGCACAATCTAATCTGTGGCTGATTGACACTGAACTAAATGAAGTAAAATCAGAATATGAAGTGAGTTAATCAGGTGTTGGCATGTCAAGAAGTTTTATGGGGTTTTTGCTCTGTGGTTTTTTTTTCAATTATGAATATCAGCTTACACAAGACTTGCAAATGGGAGACACTTTAGAAAACCGGTGCTACGTCCATGCAAAACATTGAGATTCTTGTATTGTAACACATTCCTGGCCTTTTCTTAACCAATTAAGCACACCATCATGGGCACCACTGCAGCACAAGCAGCCAGACCTGCTGAGAACCCAGCCTCCAGAGTTCTCTACTTCTTTAAACACAGCCACAGTGACTGAACATGAAATCCCACCTGCATCCACAAATCCAGCACCATTAACAGCAACACCTTATCCTTCAAGATACCAAACAAGCATGAAGAAGAGCCGAAGTTTTTTTCCCCATTCCTAGGAGGTTCCACCCCTTTCCCAGTACAAATGCCTTTACCAAATATATATTCAGTCAACTCTACAGGTAGTTCAAAAGCATCACAACTTTGAATGCCAAAATTTAAGGTAGGATGTGTTGCTTTGACGGATCATTCACCATCACTCCCTTACACAGATGCACAGAATTTGTCATCTCCTGACATGTCAATCCAGGTAAGTGGTCAATGTCTCTTCTATGATTTGTGCCATTTCTGTACTGGTCCCACTTGGCACTTATGGGTCAGTTTTCCATGAGGACATCGTCCATCAAAAAAAAAAAATCTCTCTCCATTCTCCCCTCAAAATACGCACCACCAAGAGTCAGCAGCACTTGGCAGTACTCAGAAGACCCTAAATGAGAGTCATGACCTTTTAAACCCAAATCCCACCTCCAACTTACACCCTGCTGCACGCTGAAAATATGGATCAGCAAGAAAGAATTATCCAATGAATAAATTTTAGGAGGAAACACAAAACTAAACAGCTGCAAGAAAAAATAAAACGTAGTACAGACAGAGCTGAGAAATAACTGGTCACAGAAGTGTAAGGCTTAAATTGTCTCATTAATGCTTAATAAAAAATAAATAAGGACAATCGGGACCCCTTGGTGGCCAGAAGATGTGCACTTCAGAGTGCAGGGAACACGAGCAGTTTAGAAGCAGCTGCTGTAATCTGTGTTGCACATCAAAACAACATTAACGCTGCTCCTGGGCTGCACTTCTCATCAACCTGCAATTTGGAGAGGTGTCCCAGATTTAATACAGAGCTGGGAGATTACTGAGCACATCCTGGCTCTTCTGTAATAAACAAAGCTGCTGCTCTGCCTTGCTTCTCCCTGTAGTGATTATAAGCCAGCACATAATCTCTAAGTGTTGGGGGCAGGGACCTGCTCAATTCTCAATTAGGGGATTTTTTTTCCGATTTCTGTAGGGGGAATGTGGCAACAACAGCAGGTTTGTACCAATTCTTTCCTATTTAGAAGTGCACAAGAGATGACTTGAAAAAAAATAAAAATAATAAAAAAAAACACAACAAAACCAAACTGTTCAAATTAAAAAAAAACTTTCCCCAAGGCAAAACACCCCTGTTTTGAGGTTCAGAATTCCTCCTACAGCTGAAACGATCAACACGAAATGTTCATCCTGCAATTCAAAAAGACTGAAGTTGTGCCAAGTGTACATTTTCCTGAAAAACAGATTCAGACAACACTGTCTCCTCCTGCTCGTCCACACACCCAACCAAAGCTCCTTCATACAGAGAATCGGGGGCCTGGATGTGCAGGACAGCAGCTCTGGATAAAAACATAGCACATTTATGCAAGTGTTGTACAGCTCAGATCAGGGACACTCCATCCAGCTGTAATGGAATAAGGAATGGCACAAAAAGGCCACTCTTGGAGCAGGCTGGGGGTGGGCAGCATTTAAAACTGACCCCTGGTAGCAATAAGCACTGTGGCATTATTCCACTGCCAGAACACAGCAGAGACACTGCATCCGTGGAGAAATGCCACCTTACAAAACTCCTCTCTAACTTCAGCTGGCAGATCCCTCCATTCAAATACAAAGAGGCTGCCCAAACACTCGAGACAAACCAGCTGCCCTCACCAGCCCCCTCAGAGGTGCTGGGGCCAGGCAGGTCACACCTCCCAAAGCACCAGCTCGAACCGGCTCATTTCTTCCCTGTCTCCCATCTCCACCTGGGGCAAGGAGGAGCTTTTGGATTGTTTTCTTCTTCCCGCTTTCATTTCATTCCACAACACAAATAACAACCCGCTACAAATAACAGCCTCCCTGCTCCGAGGCCACCGCCGCATTCTCCCACTGTCAGCACCAGGGCATATGCGCTCTTCAGCTTCCTCAAGTGCGCTATTCTGAGCCCTGCTAAGAAAAATCTATGACTTTACACCCTGTCTGAGCCCCAGCAGCAATCACTAACACTCCACATTTTCAAATTTAATCTCATTTCTGATTAAACTTTCCTGTCTGCCATTTGTAATCTCACTTGGCGGTGTGCTTTGTGCAGCTCAGTAAAAATATGTGCTTTAGAACTAAACTGGTTCAGCAATTTTGACAATGATTTCTTGGAAATTAAGCCGGGACAATTTATTTGGTTGAAGCAGAATCATTTGGAAAGTATGACAGAAAGGCTATAAAGTACTTTGTAGTGTAGCACACCAATATCAGCAATTCACATCTCATTTATGCCTGGGTGTAGGGGTATTAGGCAGAGGACCGTGACAATGTGGCATCCTCTGACCAAATGCAGAAACAACATTTCTGCCTGAACTATAAACTGCAAAGCAAAAGACCAGGCAGAGGGGACATATCCCAAGGAATAACCTGATTAATAATAACAGTTTAAAAACAGGGCTGAACAACCACAGGAAGAGATCTGAAGGCCAGGGTTAGTCTCAAGAATGACAACCCCAAGCTCATGTTATCCCATTGCCCAACCCAAGGCCATTGGACAACTACACTGGACCAGCTGAAAAATAATTAAATTTTTTAAAAACCACCAGAAAATTTCACAAACTCTCCTCCAGTCACCCCAGAGTCCATGGCAGCAGGAAGAGACACAAACAGTCTCAGCCATACAACTCCTCCTGCCCCCAAACCTGAGGTCCCCAGTGCTGGGGCTCCCTGGGAAGCTCTGGCACACATCAAGGCTCTGGGGAGGTGTGAGACAGAGCTTTGCCTCATCCCTCACCAGGGACTACAACACCAAAGTCCTCAAGAGACTCCTCAGCCTGAGAACATAAAGATTTCATCACTCCCATGGGAAATGTTACACACATGATTAAATTTAAGGAAAATTCTTGCCGAATAACATCTTCCCAAGCCCTAAGCCCTCCATGTCTTTGTGTGTTATTTGTGGCATCTACTTCCTCAATTTCATGACTGCTTAGTTTTATAGCAACTTCTTCAGTCATTCCATCTAATTTTTAATTCTTAAGCAGTTTAGCAAATGTTATTTTTGCTACAAACACTTTCCTCCACTCTTCTTCCTCACACACTTTCAAACTCCCATTCTGTCTTCTCTCAAATTCTTCTGTTCCTTAGCCCTTGAGAATCTCTTTGCTCTGTTTCTTCTTCACAGCCTACTTTATTTCTACATGTTCTCAGTCACCCCCCGACACTTCTCTGGTGGCCTGACCCTACCACATCCTGACTCGTCTCAGAATAAACAAACAATTCTCTCCACCTCAGCATTCACTCACAGATGCATCCTGCAAAGCTCACGGCACAACACCCTGACAAACATCATTTCTCTGCAGTGCTCCAGAGCTCATCACCAAATATTTAATATCCACTTCCAATAGCCATCACTCATCTGAGATTAATTTCCAATATGAATTAACACAGCAGGGGCAGAGCACTTAACTCAGAACCCGAGGAATGCACTGGGTGAATGTATGCAGGGTAGTGCGTGTGCCATGCAAGATGGAAAAGGAGGAGTGGGATGATGGGCCAGAGGAGGTGCTTCCACTCCTCTGCAAGCTGCCAACAGCTTCACCTGGAAGGCTCAAAAAAGCAAATCTCAGCACAAACCACCCCAGTGCCTCTTCCGAGTGCTTACGTACGTGTGGCTCCCTGTTCTCCAAATGAATCAGCAGCACTCGCGGGTAAAGGAAGGAAAAAATATAGGGCAATAGCTGAGCATTCAGTGTAGCAGATGGAGGCAACAATGATCCATCCCCCAAAACAGCTATCAGAAAACCAACAAAGTCCCTGGGTGATGATCCCAAAGGTCCTCCTCCTCCCTCCCCAGCCTCCTGGCAGCATCCCCACGCTGAATACAGAGGGCAATATATTCCCAAGTCCCTACATGTATCCTCTCCCACTCATCTGCAATATTGATGCAAAGCAAGGTGGTCTGCTCAGCAAAAATCAGTCAGGCACAGAAAGCCTCAGCACTGTTTTGCAGGACTTCAAACAGGAGGATATCCTCAGATCTACTGTAAATACTTCCTTTAGAATGTTTCCAAACTCTCACTGCCCTGTGGCACAGACTTCTAAACACACTAAACCATGAATACCAGGGATCTTCTTCCCCATGTTATTCAAGGCTGAGCTCCCATTCCTAAATGGAGCCTCAAAAAACTAAAGAAAAGGTGCATCCCTAATGAATATTGAAACACTCAGATTTTTATTCTCCACTTACCTCTGCTCTGGTGGTCTACTGATCTAGATATTTAACAATCTCTTCTAGCATAGCCAAATTGCAATTTCTCTCCTCATAATTAATCCAAGGTGCTGCTGGACTAAGTAAAACAAAGGAACTAATTTAATCCTAGCTGAAATTCCTCCAAAATTAGTAATAGCATACTTACAATGTTATTGAACCTGTATTACCACCTTATTCCATTTTTTCTTTCAATAATACTGAAGGACTTCTTCATCAGCTTTTAAAGAGAAATACATACAATAAACAAATCGTGACTTTTTGCTGAGGTAACCATTTTCATGGACAGCAAGAAAAATTAAATATAATTGAAATTATCTGCAAAAAACACCCATTCTGAGCTAGCTGAGCTGGTAGAAAGCCCAATTATAATCCTCAAACACCTTCACCCAGTTAAACCTGCAATCTTTCCACATCTTCATACACACAACCTCCAAAGCCCCCCTGTTTAACTGCATACTCTGACTGCAGGCACAAGGAGATATTTTTCCAGCTCTGTGAAGCAGCAGGAGAGACCATGACAGGGCCAACGTGCTAAGGAACGTGTAGGAGGCAGCAATAACAAACTGACACGAAGAAACAAGGTTGTAGCTGGAACAAATGGAGCTGTGTGGAGAAGTTCAGGAGGTTTCTCTCTGATCCAACGTGCCATCCCACCCACCACTAGACCTAGATATGCCTTCCATCCCTCTGGCATGACCAAGCCATCCTGTGCAAAGGAGGCTCGAATCTGGGTTACCAGAGCTCTTCTGAAAAGTGCTTTTATTCTTCAGCAAGCACCAACAAGACCTCATTTCCAGCTGGAAGAAATTACCCAAGATGAAGCTAGCTTCTGTATTGTCATTATCCAACAGTGTTTTCTCACTAGACACCCTGAATTTTCAAGTGGTGCAAAACATTTACTGGGGCCTGTGTGAATAGTCTAAATTATGGTTTACCTAACAGCACCACCTCCTTCTAAGCTTTCCATCTTCAGGCCAGATTTCTGTAATTTAGCAGTAACACCTCATCTAAGGCTTGAAAAGCTTTCAGCTGGCTGAGCAGAGGCAGCAAATAAAGAGCAGTAAGGCTGCAAATATAACCAAGCTGGGACTCAATTCAGAAGGACAGGGTAGGCTTTTGCTTTCCAAAACTCAGAGGTGCACAGAGCAGGCTCTAACAGGCTACATTTTAATTTTCTTTTCTCCATCCAGTCTAAGAGCAGTGGGAATTCCCTTAACTCAGGCACTTTTTTAGTCACGCAAAACACATCATCCCTTTAGGAAATGGTCTGGCTCTTGTTCACTCGTTGTTATTGTAAGATAGAGGTCAGACAATCTCAGTTTCTCTCTCAGTGTCCCAAATCCACAGCGCACAATGAACAGAGCTGGGCTCTGAAAAATGTTAACTAATTTAGTGTTATCCAAAGTCTTGCCTTGTGTTTCCCTTTTCTCTGTGCCACGGGGTCTGAGGTTCACTTTCTTTCTGGGTTTCACTTGGTTTTCCACTGTATGCTCCTACATTGAAGCACCAACATCGGCTCAGGATTGGGAACATGCTTAAGAACACATCCCAATTCTTATTTTGGTGCTCACATCCTGTACTTAGAGCCAGTGTTGTACTGCCATGAGGACCAGCAGTAATGCAGCTGCAGTGGCACAGAGCACACATCAGCCAAAGCTCTATTTATAGCCTGACAACCAAACCCTGGGTGCATCTCCATTTCACCCCTGGCACTGTAACCCCAGCATTTCCAGTTCCCTCATGTGAATCAAATCCCTCTTATGTTGTGTTTAATCAGAGGAGGACAGAAACAAGGATGTTCTGATAGGAAAGTGAGTTAAGTACATTGGCTCTCCCATCTAGCAAACGGCCCTCTCTGTCTGTGTGCAGAACTCAGGACTTCTGTTTATCCATTGATTTTTAAATAACATTTCCCAACCTGGATGCACAGAACAGCTCCCTGTAAATCTTCCTGCTGATGCCTTCCTGAGACAGCCAACAGCCTGAACCAGCAGCGCTACCAGGGGCTGTGACCTTCTCCATCCATCTTAATTAGGTATTAACTTCAAAAGGCTTTTTGCTACACAGCTCCTGCCAGCATCAAACAAAAAGACAAACACCAGCCTTGAGTCGTCAAAAATGTAATTACAGAGTCTCTTGGAGAGGTGTCTCTGCCCGCTTCTCGGGTTTTCACTCCAGGAATTTATAGCAGGGAAACAGCACTTTAGCAATACTTAGAAGAGCCCTACAATGAGAAAATACACCAAGAGACACTTGCACAAAGTACAGCTTTATCTATCTCAACAGCCCTATCAGAAGCACTCACATTGCTTATTTAGTGCTCTCCCACCCAGATTTTCGGATGTACTCTACCTCTCCCCTTTCTTCAGCACAGGTATGGACAGCCCGTGCACACCCTGCAGCACAATCTGCTGGCACCCATCGATCCACTTAACTACACAGCCTGGGATGAAGCAAAGGATTCAGGAGAAAGTGGGTTCTCAGATAAAGTCACAAGGCACTCCAGAGCACACCATTGCATTTGCCATAGGAGTTCCTTATGCACTACCGACAGTCCCTGCATCTCACACACCAGAAATGCAAAGTGGCAGCAGATGCCAAAACGCAGTGAGGAGCTCCTGCCAAAGCTGCAGCACCCAAGGTACCTTAATCCACATGTGAAGTAACTCGTCTACCTTACATTCTGCCTTAGGGAAGCTGTGCTAGTAAATAATTTTTAAAAAATAATTTAGTTGAAAAACTCCTAAGGACACTGTGCAAATATGGTTTAGTTCACCCACAAACTGCTGTGACAACATCAAAGTCCTGCTCCTGCAGACGCAGACTTGAAAAAAAACCAACAAAACAAACCACAGAATGGTAACCTTGAAAAATCAGGACTGGGGAGTTGCCTCCTAATACACCACACCTGATCCAGGAGCACATCAGAGTGCAGCTACAGAGAGCAAGACCAGACCCAACCACCCAGGAAACATCTCAGCACTTATGGCTCTTCAGGGGCAGCATTTTGATAGGGGAACATTTGGAGATGGGAATAACCAGCTGAGCACTGTTATTCCTGTGCTCCTTTTTGCCTTGATGGGGTATAAGAGGGGAACACACGACTCTTTTTCCAGCCCAACAGCTCACCAGGGGTTTCTCCCCAGCATCGATATTTTTCTGATGTATATTTCTGTCTGATGTAATATTAACTCCTGTTTCTCTTTCTACGAGCTCCTTGAATCTGAAGAGTGATGGAAGCACCAAGGACAGAGGCATTACCAGTTTTCCTGTTGTTAGGACAAAGCTAAACCACCAGATTTAGCGAGAAGTCCCCATTTGGATTACATCTGCATCCCTCCACCTTTTACCCACAGAAACTCAAGCACTGGTACAACAGTGCTGAATAAAAGGATTGTTTTCTGACAAACAGAGTTGAGGCAGCACAATGTGCTGCTAACCCACACAACAGAACACTGACATTTATGCTTACAACCAAGAAATTGCTCTGCTTCACAGAGAAGTATTCAGGACTAAAACTTCCAAATAAAACACATCCTTGCCTTAAACCTGTTATTTTTTCCTATGCCAACAGATTAACCAATGTTCTTTTCATTGCATGAAGCAGAGATTACAATGTGAGTCACAAGAAACCCTCATTTGTCTTTCACCTGATGACTTCAGAAAGCAAGCTGATGTCACACGAACAGCAATAAAAAGCCTGGAACCAGGCAATTCATCACTGCAGCAAAGTGTTAAATAATAAGCTTCCCCCATACCTGTTTTTTCCTCTTTTAATTTTAAAAATTTCTTGCTACTTGGGGTTATTTTGAAGCTATGTCTGTTTATTCTTCTGCCAAGTTGTTGAAATACTTTTAGCAGAGACAACAAAAGGAAACAAATTATTTCCCAGAAAACAGAATAAGAGCATTTAACATTATAGTGAAAGCCAAATCAACTGTTCCTATAATAAATCTTTAATCCCCTGAAAACGTTCTCTTACAATAGCAGCACATTGAAGCGAGGAAGCAACACTGCTCGAGTCATTCAGCTGACAGTGCAGCAGAAGAACAGTTCATGCCTGACACAACGACTGCAACACCGTGCTCCAAATGGGCAGGCAGAAAATAAATGCGATTGCAGTGGCAGGAACATCACCTGCAGCCAGCAGGTTACACAAGGTTAAGAGCCCCCGCTGTCCAAGCCTCCTGTGTAACAACATTAAGGTTGTTCATGGGCACTCCAAAGGCTTTAAGGTGGTGAAGTCCAGAGTTCAAGGGCTGCTCAGTGCACTCCGTGTGTGCTGCCCAGAGAAAGTGCTACCCAGCACAGAAGACACAGCTGCCACTGTGCTGCTATCAACAAACAGTTATTTAAACCTTCCCTTCGCCCCTCAGAGGCAAAAGAATCCTCCAGTCTAAACTCTTGTTCCTCTCAGTCCTTTGACCTCCCCACAACTGTCCACAGGATAAAAACATTCTCCATTTCTCCCTTGTCCTGCAGTGCCTTTCAGCGGCCAAGTGCTGCTGCAATCCTCCCCTGGTGCTCTCTGCAGACAGACCCCAAGTGCCTCCTTCTGCGTGTGCTGCTGCCCAGCTTCTCTTGGGGCTTACAAACCCCAGAATCTGGGTCCAAAAACGCTCTTGGTGTACCTCTGTCAGGAGGGGTTGTGTGTCCATGTTCCTGGGCAGCAAACCATTCTGCCACTCCTCAGTTTAAAATGCCTGCAGCCCTCAGGTGTCCAGAGGGAGAATCACAGAACCATGGGATGGTTTGGGTTGGAAGAGACTTTAAAGATTATCCCACCCCACCCCCTGCCATGGGCAGGGACACCTTCCACTATCCCAGACTGCTCCAATCCCCGTCCAACCTGGCCTTGAGCACTGCCAGGGATCCAGGGGCAGCCACAGCTTCTCTGGGCACCCTGTGCCAGGGCCTCCCCACCCTCACAGAGAAAAATTTCCCCTCAGTATATCAAACCTAAATTTCTCCTCTTTCAGCCTGAACAGGGTTTGGGTTTCAGTTTGACTTCTTCAGGTTTTGTGGAATTCTTTTGAGTTACCAAATTCAATTTAATAAATTGAAAGGCATTAATATAATTCATCTGGCTGTTCAGCACTTCTTATCAAAATCCTAATCTCCAGTGACAACAGTAATCAGCTTCTTAATAAAATAAAAATACAAGAGGCCTGTTGGGGCAGGGGGAGTCATGGGGTTTTTTTGGGAGATTTTTTTTGTTTGGGGGATAAGGGATATTTTGTTGTTGATGGGTTTGGTTTTTTGGTAGAAAGCAAAAAATAAATTCACAGCCATTAACATCTGGGAAACTGGAAGTTAAATTTACCTAAAAAATATCAGTCTCACCTCTTATGGGTGGGATGAACAAAGGGTCAAGTCACTGTATCAGTCTTTATTTCTCGAGCAGGGAGATTTTTTTTTTTTGCTTGTTTTAAAAATCCTCAAACACAACCGAGCTATTTACTGGGATCTTGCAGCCAAACTGTCGCAAGGGCTTTTAGTGCCAGGCAGAGCAGGATGTGCAAAGAAAAAAAGCCCAGTGTGATCTAATCACCAAGAGGCTGGAAAAGATGATTTTCAGTCTGCACCAAACACTACTTGATTTTATTTGACCATTTTCCACAAACCAAATCAATATCTCAGAGCAGAGAAATCAATCAATGCACAAAACTTTTTCAATCATTGTGCTAAAGGAAGGGAATGCAGAGGAAAAAACCTTCTCCATCTCAGAGCAAGTGCTGGGACACAAGGAGCACACAGTGAAGGCAAAGCCATGTGCAGAGGGTTGGTGCCCTTCCCAAATATAACAAAACTTCAGTCCAACCCTATTTCAAGGGGTGGGGTGACAAAAATCTCAGTGACACCTCCTGCAAGTCATTTCTGTGGGAAAACTGTACCACATTAAAAACACTGAGATATGGTAGGTTGGTTATGTTCTTTGGCCAGGCATCTTCTCCTCTCAAAATTCCTCTCATTTATTTAATTTCACAGGCCATTTGAGTTTCCCATCTTTGTTTTCATGTTTGTTCTCTTTTAATTAAAAAAAAAAAAGCTTTGTTTTTTCATGCATTTTAAGCTTTTTAAGAAATGATGTTGTTGAAGCTGTTCTTTGTTATCTGCATATTTTCTGACAGAAGAATAAAAAGCTTTCCAGATGATTATTGCTGACAAATTAAAGCAAAAGAAAAAAAGGGTTTGTTTTTAGAGCTAGGAGACACACCCCGTTCCTCTGTAGGTGCTGACCTTGATGAATATGAAATAAGTTGATTGTTTGCCAATAAATTTTACTTTCTGAGATAAAAACGAAGTTGCTTCACCTGAGATCTTGGTTGACATCACTTTGATGCTGACAAAAAACCACCCCAACAGCTCCAGGGACCTTAAAAATTACAGACTTTGGGCAAACCCTCTTTGCTCAACACGAGGCACCACCCAGCAGGCAGCGGGTGTTGAATGTTTTGAAAACTGAGTAGAAATTTGCAATAACAGCACAGCTCTGACTGACAAACCTGTAGGACCCTGGCACTCAGGGTAACATGACCACAAACCATCCTTCTCTTACCAAACACATCCTTGCCCATTCTCAAACCTTTCCCAGCTGGCTCCAGGAGGAAAGGAGGGAGCAATAACACACTTGCTGCCATCTTTGAAACACCTTTTCCAACACTCACAGGTGTTCAGGTTTATTTGAGTATGGAAAGCCTGTCAACCCCCTCTACAAAAACCTGTCTTTCAACACATTTTGCTCATCTCAGGAATGTCCAGGCTTCTCCTGGGAGAAGCCACCTTATTTATGGCATTTAACCTTGATTATCCCTGCCCTGCTGACCACAGGTGAGGTGCTCACCTATCAGTTCCTTCCTCCAGCCACACAGATACTAATGCCCAGCACAAACAGCAAGTCATGTCTGTAACAGAGCAGAGGAACCACCTCAAATGAAAAATTCATTCATGATTTTACCATCCCAAGTCATAGCTATCAATCATCCTTGCTGATTCATTCAGCAAATTCTTCTGCTAAGACAGTGTCCTCAATTTCAGACGTGTTTAACTGTCAGCATTCTCTGCAGGTATAGAATAGTCCTCCTTTCTAGGATTTTACCTTGAAACCCTCCATGTGGATCTGTATCTCAGCCGTGAAGTGGTTGCTGAATACAGCAAACTTCCTTTATAAATGCCTGGCTGGAAGTCAAGGATTCCTAGAGCCCTGGCATTTGGGTACAACCTATTTGCAAAGCTTTCCCCAAAAGTAGCTTTAATTTCTTGTTACCAGACTTTGTCTTCGGCCCAGGCCATCAGACTCAGCAATTTGTTTCCTTTGTCATTCCCAAATCCTCTCACCAGGGACCAGCTCGGGGCTTATCCTCTGCTGGCACACATTCCTACACTCACCAGGGTGTTCAGCTTTGCTCTGCAGCCCCAAAAAGGGCATTACTTCATTTCAACAAGGGAAGTCCCCACACCAACACTTTGTGACTCCCCCTTCACAGGAGTCCACTTTCTTCCAAGGCAAACTGCCTTGTTTTCTTTTTGCTGCCAGGTTACCTGCATGAATTTGAAAATGCAAAGTTCCAGCATTTTATAAGTGTCCAGTTTTGAGGCATTTATGGCACTGGGCCACTTAGAGCTTCAACAGGTTGGTGGAAGATGATCACTGAAACCTTAGGACACTGCAAACTCCCCTTAGGAACTCAAGCACCTTTGAAGGGGCACTTTTAGCTTGTCAAATCCTTGCTGTCTATTCATAAGCCTTGCACGAGTTTGTTTGGCTTCTGCCACTTCAAATTCCTGCAGTTCTCGTGGCACAAAGTTGCTTTCTGCCAGCAATCACCTCTGAATTTTCATTATTAATGCCACAGACAGGTCTATCCAGCAGCACACCCCATAATGAGATTTGCACTGCTACTCTTTAAATAAACTCCCCTGCACACAGAGCCTCAGTCTCCCCTCGCCTCCTCACCTGAAACCAAACTTAAAACATCTCCCAGTGCAGCCTCTCTGTGCAGGCACTGCTCTCAGATCCTTCACAGGTCTGAGCTTTCATCTCCTGATTTCTGGGGTTGCTGCACTTCTGAAGAGGGAACAGCTTTTATTGCCAGACATGCTGAGGAAAAGCTCGTTTCTGTTTGTCATTATTTCCTTCTTGAGAAACCTGAGAATAAAGCAGCAGGTGATTACCCACTCCTGGTAACTATCCCACCACAGCTACACTAAGATCAGGATTTTCCCATAGCTGGGGTTTCCTCATTACCAGCAGGTTCATTGGGCTGTTGATCACGCTACAACTGCAAAAAAAATCACATTCCCCTTTCCTCTCCTCCCTACCCTTTCCAGACCACATGGCACCACTTCAGCATCCCTTCCTATTCATCAGATCTCATCCATGCAACCCTTCAATTCCCACCCAAACCATGAATTTGGCCTCAGAACACTGCTTGGAATTAGCTGCTTTATTCCATACATCAAACTGGCAGGACTGCCAGTGAGCAAACATAAAGGCAGGGGCAGCGTGGCTCGTTAGCAAAGCACACACAGTTGCTGGGAGCACCTCAAAGATGAAAAGAAACATTTCAAGCACCACATCCCTTCAAAAAATAAACAACAACAAAAAAAGGCAGCAGTATAGCTTGTCAGATGAAGTTGCTTACAAATCAAGCACATTCACAGACCCAGGTCACAGCATTCGGGTTCATTAGTAAGAAAGCATTAAACAAGCAGTGGCATTTGCTTTTTATGGCAGCAGAGTTGAAAACCAGCTTCTGAGTTTTTTGCTTTGGTACAGATCCCTGATAAAAGTGTTCTATTCATGTTCTGCCTGCTTTCAAATGATACCAAAAAATATTTTGCCTTTTCTAAATTAGAGTTCAAAATCTGATTATCTTAGTTTTAGCCACGGTATCAAAGTCAAATAAATGTTTAAATAATGAACAAGAATTTACTTGGATAGCCAGCAGATTATTCTGCATTACAGTCCAGCCCAGAAGAGACTTCAACCTCAAAATCACTATTTTAAAAAAAAAAAAAAAATCATCCTTGAATCACAATACCAGCAAGCAGTTCATTTAAATGTAGTAATTCTGAGAATCACTTCAGCTTTGATTACCAGGAAGACAGAAATATGGAGAGAGGTGTCGGGATAGCAGCTTAAGGGCATCCAGTCTACAGAAACAAGAGAGTTCTCTAGGAAGGCTTGCCATTATCCCTAAGAAAATACATTTCAATCTCCCTGGAGTCTTGTTCATCCTCCTCACATCTGTCTTAGAAGTCCAAGTTTAGAAGCAGTGCCAGTGATAAATGAGATTTCCCCTATGCAAGTTCCGTTCCTCCCTGAACAGTTGTATAAATCTAACAAAGGAGATGCTGCTCCCCCTGCCACCCCAAGGTTTTAGAGCTGGGGAGAGGGAGAACAAGAAACAGACAAAAGGGATGAAATTATAAAAGCTTACTATGCTCACCCTAAACCATTGGGCTGCATTATTTCTGCCAAAATCTCACCATTTAGGGGGCACTTTCCACTTTATAACCATTTACAAAGTGATTCATTGAGGCTCAAAAAGTTTTCGAAGGAAAGAAGGGACAGTATGAAAAGCACAGAACATTGTTTAATGAGGAAATAACATTCAGCTATTATTCTATTCCTTTTTTTTCCCCAAGTCTCTTTCTGAAAATTGAAGATTTGTTGCATTTAAATTCCAGTTTGCTACTCACAATGCAGCATTTGCCTTTCTATTGCATCTTTTTCTTCTACGCTTCCAAACCCAGGTGTTAGCCCTTCTCTGCATGTCTGCAATGTCTCCAGTCATTTTTTTAGCTTACCTGAAGGACGTTCTGGGGATCTGCTATCATTTCTCATGGAGATGGGAAACCAAGTCTAACAGCACCCAACTCCACCTACACCAAATAAAGGGGGGATCAGGGAGAAGGGAAAAACCCACGAGTGGGAGAGCACACCTTGCAATAGATCAGCACCGGTGCTCCTGCCTGAGTTTAGAAACTTTTTCTCATGTTATAAATGAGTAAGCCTATACTTATTTCTTTTCTGTGTGTTGGAAATTCCTTCTCCAGCACCATCATCCAGGAGTTGGTTACTTCCAAGAGGGATGCTCTCCATCAGTTACCTGTGTCCCCCACTTGAGAGGGAGAAGGAAAAAGGGCTCCCAGTGCAGGCACAAAGATAAAAACACATGCGCAGGACACAAAACCTCTGTCTGCTGCAAACTGGACTGAGACACCAAATTTTTCACCCAGGCCATTGGGTGGCTGCCCCATTCAAACCTTCCACTGCTCTGTCAGCCTTGGAGAAGCTCAGCTTGACAACCCAGAGAGAGAAACTTTGTTTGACCAACAGGAATGAAATGACAGCACTGTTTCAAAAAACAGGAGTTGCCAGCACAGACAAGTTGCTAATGAGCAGCTGTCCTATTAAATTTTGAAAACCTGCTTGATTCATACCAGACTCCTTGCAGCACAACATTTGAGGTTTTCTTCTAAAAACAAACACCAGAAAATTTAAATTACTTGTTGGCAAACACACACATGGATATGTTTGAGGATCCACATCTTGATATGGAAGAAAAGGAGATTTCTTGCCCTTCATTCCCAGCCTTAAACTGCAATTGCCTACATGGGAACTTTACACCTTTCCTGAAAGTTGCCCTTTCAATAATCCTCAGTATAACAGCCAGGGCCCACAGGTAATTAACTCAGACTTTTCACAGCCTGAAAAGCTAGACAGGTTCGTCAAAATGATTTTTATTCTTATGGTTTATTATCTTGTTGTGAAGATTTTTATGAGAAAAAGATTAAATCACCACCCTGATGTGTGCATTTCATTAAGCCTCTAATCCTTAAAGAGTCACTAACGCAGCTCGCCACTGAAAAGCATTAAATCATCGTTCAGTCATATTGACCAAAATAATCTCCTAATTATTTCAGAGAGGAGCAGAGCACCGGAGACGTGCTGTAAATTACACCTCAAAACATACAAAACAAAGGGATTAGAAAGGCAACTTTGATTACTTTTGGTATGTTTGAATATGGGAAGGTAAGAAATGTATCTCTACTGAGCAACTTACTCAGGGTAGGTGGGATTTCAAGTGGTTCATGATTTGGACAGGGTGTGGAACAAGTTCCAGCTGCAGCAGATCAGCCCCTGCCACCACAGTGTCAAGAGAACTACAATAAGCAATGAGTTCCAGGTGAAAAACATTTAGCAAATTCAACCAGCTTCTGAAGAAAAGGCCCCAAAAGCACAGCCAGCCTGTGATAAAAATAAATTGCCAACCACACAGCTGAAAATGGAGCTTGCATTAGCTGGAAATGGGTTTAGCTTTTTCTCTGGGTTTGCTGCCATAAGTGTAACGGGAAGCACATGTGAAGGGCATCGTTCAAAGGTTGGACTTTATGATCTTGGGTGTCTTTTCCAACCTTGCTGATTTCCTAAGGTTGGAACTCACGTCTGACTTCATCCCTTTCTTCTTTTCCCCCTTTAAGTGGACACAGAGGGGCACCTGGCTCTGCCACCAGCAGAGCCCCAGACACACAAGCATCATTTTTCTCTCTTCCGATATCCAGTGATGACTTCCACAGCTTCCCAAAGGCTTTTCCTGCCAGTGTCATGCACTGAAGACTCAAGAAGAGGGAGCAGCTATCCCAACCAACCCAAGGAGGAATCCAGTAAGGAAAGCCATGACTGATACAGCTTTATATTTCATGTTAAATTTATTACACCCTCTGTAACTGCAGCCATAAATCTTGCAAGAAGAGCTTTCTTCTAAAGCTTGATTTCCAGTAGAATATTTGCAATTTAAACACCCAATGGACCAATAATAAGTCACTGTCAACCTTTATAAACCCTTTTGAATAACTTGCATTCTCATTACTAGAAAGATCATCAGAAATGAAAAAAAAAAACCACCAAGCAGACTTAGAACGAAGAAATCCCTCAAGTCAAAACATGAGTTCAAAGGATAACTTCTACATTTTTGTAATTTTTTTTTAACCAACTTTCTGTTTTATCATGACTAATAAGGCCCAGAATCACCTTCCCAGCTAAACAGACACAGGAGGATTCATAGTGAAACACAGCTTTCAGGTAGATGCACCTATATCCCCTGAGAGGATTGAAGTTTAAAAGAAAAACAACATTTTTTCTTTGAGCAAACACTAGATAGACACAGCTGTAAAAGAGAGGAAACAAACACAGCAGAACTAAAAGGAGATTTCGAAAGAGGCCTCTTTCCTACCACTATTTCCCCCCACACAAGGTCTTTGCAGGTTTATGTTTATTAGAGAATCTCAGAATGGTTTGAGTTGGGAAGAGTCTTAAAGATCAGCCAGTTCCAACCTTCTACCACAAAAGCAGGAAAAATCCAGGTTACCAAGTTTCTGTGTTGTTGCCAGCTCTACACAGTCCCCACATCTCCTGGAAAAGCCCCTTTTTGAGCCTCAGCTCAGCAGGTTCCCCAGCAGCCACATTCCTCAGCCCAACCTGTGCCCCAGTCTGGAGCCTTCTCTGCCCATCTGTGCAAGGCATCACCTCCCTTTATCCAAGAGGGGTTTCCTTTGCCTTGAAAACACCCCACAGGAGCCCTCTTCCCAAAACCCCCAGCCAGCACCACAAAACGAGGCAGTCAGGGAAACCCTGACCCAGGAGCTTCAAACACGCCCAACTCCCACAGAAGCTGGCAGGATTTGTTTGGGGTGGTGGACAGAGGCATTTCACTTAAGAATGGGAACTCTGGCATGATCAAAAGATGCTATTTTTAAAAATATTTTTACCTTGTTCTCTACACTTTAGACCCCACTGGACTCTGCTGCAGGCTGGATTTTCTCTTTAATTAACCAAGGTGACCTGGAGTAAGTTAGACTTATGCCTAATTTCCTTCCAGCACTCTTTCCTTTTGATAAAATTAAAAGCATAGAAGGGCAAATACCACTGGGTACTTGCCCACAAGCCTGCATCAAAGGTAGAGAGGGCTATACAGGATCAGGAATCCTCACAGCTTTGAGGCAAACTTGCCCAGACCTCCCCCTTAGTGCAGGGGGCCACAAAAGACTAAACCAGCTTCTGAGCTGAAAGAGCCAGGCTTTAGCAGCATGGAAGCAAGACTAATTAATTTTTCTACAACAGCAAAAGCACAAAACACCAAATCAAAAACCAGAATTTAAAAACTTCTTAGATATTTCTCCAGCAGCTTACCCCGTCCAGCCAGGTGAGCCCTCCTGCCAAGGCTCCTGCAGTATAACAGGATCAGCACAGCTCCCTGGGAATTTATTGTGTCCATAACCACAAACACCTGGCTCCTGCTCTCACCTGGGTTCAATTCCCTCTGTGCTTCCCTCCCCTTCTCTGCACCCTGCAAACTGCCTCCCCCAGCCCTGCACAGCTGCCTTCTGTTATCCCACCTGGGCACTCCTAAAAAAACACAAGCAAGACAGCAAGAGGATTGGTTTCTTTTTTTTTATTACAGTGATCAGAGAAACTTAGAAAAAAGTTTATAAATTAGGAAGAACATGAGCCTAAATTGTCTTTTGTACAATCCAGTGTTTTTATAACCATAACTGAAAGTTTCTGAGCTTCTCTACTCTGACTGGGAGCAATTAGGAGATTAACTGTAAAGCACAAGAAAGATGGGCCTCGAGATTGCTGCAACCAGGCCTCCCTTGAACTGCTTTGGTTAACTCAGATTCCTAACAGGAAACATCCGAGATGCTCGTGGGATGAAGGACACCCAATGGAAGGGTTCTCCCGGTGGCATCTTGGAACACAATCTCCCTCGAAAAGCCTCTGTGCTTAATTAACATCTCACCAGGCTTTTTTATACAACTATATTAATTGGGACTTAAATAGATAATAGAGGCCATTATTTCTGTCTACAAAGCTTTACTCTCACTCACAGATTGTCCCTTTTTATTCACACAGACCTTTCAAAAGGTCTGTGAGGTTTCCTCCTTCTTTCTCTGCTCTGGAGAATGACAAAGCAGATGTTTTCCAGTCCTCAGATGCCTCCTTGTTGGCTTCATGGCACTGTGGGGATTTCCTGATTGTGCTTTTAATCGTATTTTGAACAGAGTGGACAAACACATAATCATTTATGAAAAAGAGGATTAACCACAGGTGCCAGAATGCCCATACTTTGCCATCTAAATTTATTCCTTGAAGCTTTGCCTCCTGGGAGCAGGATACCTGCAAAGTCAGGATCACTCCCTACTTCCAGGAGCTGGGAGTCTCCGCAGGACAGGGGGAGGTGGAGGTTCTGCAAGCAGCTGGTCCAGATTTGCTCATTCTGCACGAAAACTCTCTCACTCCAACGCCTACCTGCAGGCTGAGCAACTTCCCCCAGACAGAGAATTTAGGTGTCAGCAAGCAGCTAAAAGGCTGTTCACCATGCTTCATCCAGCTTGCTAAGAGCTCTTCGGGAAAATGTGACTGATTAAAGGGTCGTGTGGGGTGTGGTTTATTCTTCTCATGCCGGTCACAAGAGGAGCACACAAATGCCAGTCGACACAACCGTGGCACTGCAATAACTGGGTTTGCAGTGGGATGCCTTCATGAAGCAGCTTTCCACGTCCTGCAGATATATTAAATAAGAAGGTCAGCAGAAGGGTTACTATTACCATTATTACTTCAAAGGCCTTTCTCACCTGGTTTCAAGTGGGTTCTTAGAAATTCAGCATTTCTTCTGGTTTGTCTAAAAGATAGCAAGAATGTCACTTTTTCTTTGTCCCAGTAGCAAGCCTGGAGAAGAGAAGGTTGTGTGGAGAGCTCAGAGCAGCCTTCCAGTGTCCAAGGAAGCTGGAGAGAGACCTTGCGTCGGGAACTGCTGTGACAGGACAAGGGGGAATGGGTTCAAACTGAAAGAGGTGAAATTTAGGTTAGATATTAAGAAGGAATTATTTCCTGTGAGGATGGGGAGGCCCTGGCACAGGGGGCCCAGAGAAGCTGTGGCTGCCCATCCCTGGGAGTGTCCAAGGCCAGGTTGGACAGGGCTTGGAGCAGCCTGGGACAGTGGAAGGCGTCCCTGCCCATGGCAGGGAGCTGGAACTGAATGGTCTTTAAAGTCCCTTCCAACCCAAACCATTCTATGGTTCCATGTACCCAACAAGACAGTGACTGGAGTATCTCTCTCTGTTCACACTCTGCTCAGTACATGAGCTCAGTGCAAGAATGTGCCAGTGCAGGTCATAAACCACCAGTTTTTGCTTCTTGATTATTTCCTTACACCCTTTACTTCTTCAGGCTTGCCCAATGATGGTTTCTTTATTAAATTGTTTATTATTAAAAGCTCTGCCCTTGAGCCTACTGAAAGAAGTGATAAACCTCTCATTCACATACACAAACCTTGAATCAAGGCTTTGTGTTGCAAAGAATATATTTTCCCCTCAGCCATCGTGGGTACACCATTCCTAATTTTAACTCTGGCCCACAGCACTTGTAGCTGTTACATTTTTTCCAGAACTTTTTCCATTCAACCACTCTGGCACCAACACTATGAGAAGCTGTGGCTGCGCCTGGATCCCTGCAAGTACCCAAGGCCAGGCTGGACGGGGCTTGGAGCAACCTGGGATAGTGGAAGGTGTCCCTGCCCATGGTAGGGGGTGGAAGAAGATGATTTTTAAGGTCCTTTCCAACCCAAACCATTCTCTGGGATTCTCTGGTTGCATCCATCAGTTAAGAAGCCAAGTACAGAGATCTCCCCCTCCTCACCTTTACACAGCCGTGGCAGCACCAGCTCTGCAATCAGGGCTGGCTAAATGTTGCTTGTTACTAGCCCAAGGTCCGGCAGGGCAAGTGTGGAAGCAGTGAATAACCTGCTCCCCATGCAAAGAGAAGAAATGTTTTCTCATTTAGCACAGACTCAATGTGCTTTTTTGCCTCTTTGTAGCAGAAAATCCAGTTTCATAAAAGTTCAGGTTTAATATCAGCTGCAGGCCTTCAGGAGCTATTAGCTGATAATTCTCTGAGCTTTTGCCTTAGACTCCCTGACCAGCAGCACTGAAATTATCAAATCACAGCAGTATGATGGAAAACCTTTGCTGCAGCAATGAATTTCTCTCCGAATGGCACTGGACACAGTTACTTACCTTCAGTATTCACATATGTATTAGAGATCCTATCAGACAAATAAAGGGCCTGAGTCTCTTACAGAATAACCAACATCAGCAGACCGACAATCCTTAAGACTCTTAAAAATTTTAGCATTTCTTTAAAAAAAAACCTCATACAGAACACCTGAAGTGCAAATATTTATGTTATGCAGCCTGTACATTGATTTTCCAGCTGGGTGTTTGATGTGTAGGGAACCAATTCTGGGTATTCTGTGTCCATGAAATGGGGTCTCCTGAACTCAATACCAAGATAACCCAATTCTCTTTTACTTTTCAGGACCGAAAATACGCAACATTTTTTAATGAGATGTTTACATAAAAATAAATCCTGAAAAAACCCCAAACCAAACGCCTATAATGGAAAAATGAGGAAATTACTTAATTGAAATAACTCCTTATTGGCCTCAAATTTTACCTACAAACAGATTAAATTTGTGGAGTTTGACCAAAACAAAGGAAGCGCATCAGTGAAAAGTGGGTTAATTGTGTAGGATGAAATC
The DNA here is from genome assembly GCA_013397775.1 of Eulacestoma nigropectus. Lineage (NCBI taxonomy): Eukaryota > Metazoa > Chordata > Aves > Passeriformes > Eulacestoma > Eulacestoma nigropectus. The sequence continues at coordinate 5,495,051 of VZTE01004705.1, forward strand.
AATGCAAACACCTTTCAGTCTAAAAGCTTAAACTAAACGTTACCCCAGATTTTTCCAGCTAGTCCACCTTCAGGAATTTTCCAGGCTGAAATAATGAAGTACCAAGACTATGTTTAGACAGAGAAGAGCAAAGGTGTAAGTTAAGCAGGAAAAGCAAGCACTCACTGCTTTCTATTCATCCTCCAAGATGTTAAAAATAAGTTTTCCCTTCTTAATTTTGACATGTCATCCTTAGGAGGCTTGGAAAACTCTAAATCAGATTTTCAATATTATTTCTTCAGGCATTGAAACAGCCTCTCCTGGCTCTTGCAGGGTGTTTATTAGCAGTGGACCAGCTCCCTGTTTGCCAATTCAAGGAGCACACGGAGAGCTGTTGGATCGTGTGCCATGAGGGTTGGAAAGGGGGGACTCTTAGGAGACGTGGAAGCCAGGCAGATTTTGAAGTTGTGCTTTGGGAAGCAGCCCTAAAACTGGAAGGGGTGGCTGTGAGCTGTGTGATTAGAAAACACAACGAGAGGCTAATGGCTCTAAGGCCGTTTCCCAGCCTGGTGCCACCTGACACTGGGACTGCTGGGATGGGCAGGGCTGAATATCCTGGGCCAAGGGAGAGCCAGAACTCTGCCACGGCACTTTCTGTAAACATTTTATTCTCCCTGTGGTCTCGCACAGAAAGCTCTTGGTGAGGGAAGTGCTGCTTTGCCCTGATTGTCCAGCACATTTGGGGTTAAGATGTTACTATTTCTATACATTTTCTTGTGCTTCCTGAATAGATTTTGCTCACTGAATAGATTCCTGAGGAGATTTTTTGCTGCAATGCCAAGGCTTTGCTGAAATTAAACACCTCACTAAGTGTTGTACTGAGCAAGAGATTCATTCACACAGGAAATCCTGTATTTCCAGCATGGAAGAGACTCTGTGTTAGGCATCCTGCTCAGAATGCAATTTTCTGAAATATACTTCATTATAGAATGTCCTGCTTTCCAGTAGCATCAGTAAATACATGTCTGTGATACCTATGGGTTCGTTCTGTTTGGGTTCTTTTATGGGGAGGAGGGAAGTTCCTGGGGCTGAAGGAAGAAGAAGCTGTGAAAAGGAAAGCCAAGACTGAATTCCATTTTTTTTTCTTCTGCCAACACTCTCCTCTGGGTGCCTTTTAGCCAGGAGTGGAGCCTGAGCAGGGCTGGTTTGCCAAACCAGAGATCCCTGCACCATCATCCCTATGGAACGGCTGGCTGTGGATCAGGTCATTTAAGGCTGTTTCAACCCTATAATCTTAGAATCCAAGACTGGTTTGGGTGGGAAAGGATCTTAAAGTTCATCTCATTCCAACCCTCCTGCCATGAGCAGGGAACCTTCCACTAGATTGGGTTGCTCCAAGCCCTGTCCAACCTGGCCTTGAACAGAGAATGTCTAGATTTTTGTTTTATGATGGATGGCACCTCCTTCAGAATAAAACCTGACTTTACAAGGTCAGTTCATTTAAAAAAGTGTAAAAATACCCAGTTCTGGAGGCAGATGTTGGGATTGAGGAGCCCTGCCTGCTTTTTCCAGAGCTGCTCATCAGCCCTTGATGTTGTGCCAGAGGTGGCATCCCTTCTGCACGAGCACATCCCCAACGCCAAACGAGGCAAAGCAATCTTTAAATTGGTATGAGGAGGGCCAAAAAATCCCAACTGGCAAGCTTGAAATAGATAAGCTTGACGTGGGGAGGAGGAAGATGTTTGCTGGGTCTAAGTTCCCCATCTTTTCCACATATTTACACAGACACACCATTCTCAAATTAAAACTGCGCCTCTGGTCTGCTGCTTTTCCCTCTTCCTGAAATTCACACTGTACCTGGACTGGATATCTGTATATACCTGGATATATGTGGATATGTTATGTATTATGGAGTATGAGGCCTATGAGGAGCAGCTGAGGGCATTGGGGTTGTTTACCCTGGAGAAAAGGAGGCTCAGGGGGGTCCTCATCACCCTCTACAATCACCTGAGAAGAGGTTGGAGCCAGGTGGGGGATCTGTCTTTTCTCCCAAGTAACAAGCAGTAAGACAAGAGGAAGCTGCCTCCAGTTGTATCAGGGAGGTTCAAGTTGGGTATTAGGAGCAATTTCTTCATTGAAAAAGTGGCCAAAATTTGGAACAAGGTGCCCAGGGCAGTGGTGGGGTCACAATCCCTGGAAAGTGTTCAAACAAAACGAGCAGAAGTGGCACTGCACAATACGGTTTAGTGAACACCGTAGTACTTGGCCAAAGTTTGGATGTGGTGGTCTTGGAGATCTTTTCCAAGGTTAATAATTCCACGAACTTTACAGCTCTCTACACAGGTAAACAGAAACCACTTCCTGCAGTACAAACATGGGAGTTACATGTGTTTATTTTGGAATGCATATAACGTGTAGACGTAGATATGACTGATTACAACAACAAAACCAAAAAAAATTCAAACTTAGTCATAAATTATAACAACAGCGCTGCCAACCACCAGCATTTAAAAGTCACGAGTCAGCCCTCACAAAAACATGAGGTATTATCTTTGACAAAAATAATATGTGTTCAGTTATTTATCTTCGGCTTTTCTGAGTCGCTAAAATGAATTTAAATCGTCTTTTCAAGGCTTTGTTCTTAACCATGAAGTAGAAACTTACTTCTAGGGGAAAAAAGCTGAATTTCTTGCGCTGGCAGAACTCCAGGAACCAGGACTATAAGGGAAAAAGCCCAAACAAATATAACGTGTGAACCATATTAAAACTGTGAGAGTTGGCAACACTTTGACATAATAGAGTATTTTTATGCCAAAACAACTGTGTGTGACAGGGGTAAGCTTGGCCACCATCACATTGCACTTCTCACTTCTCGCATTTAACTCTTTGCTGAAGCCCCAGCTCTCAGCCTCAGCTTTGAGCAGCTCCTTGTAGATGTGTTTTCTAAAGCAGGAGCTGCCGGAGTGCTCAGGGTCAAAGTCTGCCCTTGAGCAATGTCTGCGGAGTCATATTTACAGATTGTACTAACGAGATATCAAAGCTCCAACACCAGAGATAGCTGAAAGTAATATGAAAAAAAAAAGCCTCTTGCTAAAAGAAAACTAATGTAGAAGGGCAGAGGAAAAATTCATTAGCTGGTAGTGAACAGAATAATGGGCTTTAGAGCCATTTCTTTAGGTTTTTTCCAACACCAGCCGCTTTAGTAAATGGAAGTTGCAATATTTAGGAAAGAGTAATTCCGATGGGAAATGGTTCCCAGTTTTCAAATCTGCACATCAGTAGCTGCACGTGGCTGCCTCCAGGTGCATTCCCTGCCTCCTTCCAGGAGATGGGATTTGATCTCACCAGAGTCCCTGGAGTTTAATTAAATGCTGAATTCCTGCTCCTGCCTCAGCTGGCTAAATGCAGGTTGTGTGTGTGGGGTGAGGAACACACTCCTCGGGAAGGACTTGGAAATGGTGGAAGGGAATGTGCCCACTCCACGTCGTTTTATTCACTCACACTCCACCTGTCGCTTGGTGAGATGTCCCTGACCATCAGAAGGCAAAACAGGATCCCTCTTCTTCCCCATAACTACTTTTCCTTTCTCCACTCCTGTTCCTGTTCCTAGGCACCACTCCCAAAACTAGGACCATAACTGGTACCTGCTGGGGGGTTTTGGGGCATATTTTTTGGAGTGTCTGTTCTTGGAGGTGATAGCAAAGCTGTGTTTTCCTTCAGAAAGTTTCTATCCTGATAGCGTCCAAATGATGGAACATTTTCAGTGAGCTGAGGCTCAAAGCAAGGAGCAAATAAAAGCATGAAAATATGGTGCAAAAATCAACTTTTTAAAAAATCAGTCCTGGGTTGTCTGGGTTTTATAACTTCTAAAGGGTGTGAGGTTGATAATTCTGTATCATGGGTTTGTTGGGGTTTTTTTTGCAGAGACAGAAGAGCTGGCAAGTAAAAAACTTGAAGCAGCCTCCACAAAGCACTAGCTAGGCTTTTCTTTGCTCCTTTAAAATAAGCTAATGCAGTGAAACAAAGACAAAAAAACCTATTTGGTCAAATAATTCCCTTGGCTGCAGCACAGTCTTTTTTTTTTTTTTTTTTTTTGTTTTTTTGTTTTTAGGAAAATCCAATGCTGTAAATAACTGGAATTTTATCAGCAGATTAAAGAAAACAAGCTCACTTTCTTCCCTGAAAGAAAATGAGCTGAAATATCATTGACAGATGGCAATCTGAGACTGGAATACTTTATTACAGGCTGATGACACCATTTTCTCTCTCATATTTACAAGTGTAAAAGGCAGGCACCTTTTACACAGCTGAGTGGAAAGAACCTGTTTAGCCAAGAGCTGCTGTTTGGTTCATTCCCCCCACCTCAGGCAAGAGAAAAATACTCACTGTAATGTCACAATAAATCTGGTATTTATGAAAATGAGCCCGAGAGCCCCAGCCAGGCCAGGCACAGCTTCTCCCAAGGAAATTTAATCTTCCCGCACATCTCTCTCCATCAGTGCCCTGTCTCTGCTCCGAGACACAGCAGCCAGCAAAGCCCTGCAGCCCCTTTCCCAGCACAGCCTGCACAGTCCTGCTGTGTCATTTGGTGTTAAAAGTATCTTCTGAGAGACAAATAAACTGCTTTTTAATAAAGACCTGAGCAGCGTCTGAAGATGGGAACCACAGTGACCCGTGGCACATCTGTGGCTACAGAAATTTTCCTTCAAAGATGCATTTCATTCTTTCTCTCATTTCAGGTCTTGGGTGGCTGTACAACAGAGAGAAGAGCAATGAGAATGAAAGGGAGAAGAGCTTGTTTTCTGCAGAGTTGCTTAAGCAAACAAGTTCCTGTGATCCTTTGGTCCAACACTGACTCCTTTCCTACACCCAATCTTTCAAGGCCTTCCACCATCTGGCCTAATGTGACCAGCTCCCGAGATATTAGTTCCTAAATCGTACATTAAAACAGGGAGTCAGGGTTAAGAAATGCATCCCACCAGCAGCTCAGCTGAGGCTGAAGCACCTTGAGTTCAACTCCTGTCAGGCACCAGGGAATCCACACCGGGACAGCCTGAGCCTGCCCCTCCTGAGCCACCAGAGCTGGTAGGAGCTCAGGCCACCCTCATTCCTCTGCTCACAAAAGCACAGAGGGACTAAAGAGGGGGGTGCGGGGACACTGAAACACCTGTGGGAGTGGTTAGGCACGAAGAAAACCCCATTTTGCTTTTCCACTTCAAATAGAAAGAAACATTTTGAAGTATTAGTAGTAATTCAGGTTGTAAATTAATGCGGTTGTGAACAAATGCATGCATACATTAGTTTATGTCTTGTTGTGCAAATACCACAGAGTCATAGAACTACAGAATGGTTTGGGTTGGAAGATCATCCAGTTCCACCCCCTGCCATGGGCAGGGACACCTTCCACTGTCCCAGGTTGCTCCAAGCCCCGTCCAGCCTGGCCTTGGACACTTCCAGGGATCCAGGGGCAGCCACAGCTTCTCTGGGCACCCTGTGCCAGGGCCTCCCCACCCTCACAGGGAAGAATTTCTTTCTAATTTCTAATCCGAATCAACCCTCATGAAGTTATTAAACTCTAATTCCACAGGAGTTTCTGCAGAAAATTTAAACTACTTTGCTGGAAGGGAGATGGTTGAACTAGCAAGCACAGCTTTACAGGCAACCAGTGAAGTCTCTAAGTCTCAATTAAATCAGTGGAAAACTCCCAGCTCTGTGGGATATTTCCTCCCTGGGTTTTTTAGCATCCTCACGTACAGCCATCCTTGGGGTGCCTCACACTCCCAGCTGTACCAAGAGACTTTATGCAGAAGATGTTCACAGCAGGCAATAATAGCGAGCAATTGAGGGCAAAAATAGGGTGGGATATGTAGAAAAAAAGAGTTGCAGCTCTTAACTGACCAGACAGAGAAGGCTGGGAGGAAAGAGGGCAAGTCATTAAATCCAAATCTTGGCTGATAGAAGGAGATAGCTGTATCTTTTCTTGCAGGAAGGAAATAAGTCAGTAAAACACATTTTCAGCACTGCTGCTGTGCAACCATTATTGCAATTATTTAGCAAAGAGATGGTCGAGTGTATAAATACTGCACTGACTTTGCTAATTGTTCTTTTAATTTGTATAGGTTCGACAGCACATTAAGGGCTGTAGGCACAATTATCCTCAAATGATAGATTCTCTTTCATGAAGCCATATAGGGGATTTCTTTTGCTTTCTTCCCAAGGATGATAGAAAATAGCAGAAGCTTGACATCATAACAGAGTTCAAGTGCCTTAGCAGTGTGTCTGCTCTCAAAGAATTATAAAAAAGCTGCAGCTAATGTACTTTCCTGTGTGCATGGCACAGGCAGGCCCGTTTGGAGCTCTTGCAAATAAACAGACGGTTGCCTCTCTTGTCCGTCAATCGAGGCAGCTCTCAGGATGATATAATGCCATGAATTCCAACCCAATCAGCTGCTATTGCCTAATTATACAAGCAAAACAAACCCAGACTGTTTAAGGTAGAAGGGGGAGGCAGGAGGGTGAACTGCCATAAAACACTGAGGGAGAGCTGTCTCCTCTTTTCAAACATGTAAAACCAAAGAGTTGTTTTCCCCTTAAACAGGAATACAGCGGCCATGATTCCACAGACCTATTTACTTTTCTTTTCATAATGTGCCAGTCTGCATGCAATAAAGCTGTCAGGCACAGCTCGAGAGCAATAAATATGGGGGAAACTGTTATTTAACAGGCCAAGAATCATCTGTACAGTGTCACTGTGCATTCAGAGCGGTGCTCGCGTAAAAAGTCATTTTGCAAAATGACAATTTGTGTCTCATCTATTTCCATCTCTCCTCCCATTCCCTTTCCCTCGATTTTCTCAGCAGGAGAAGGGAGATTTCTGCATCCCTGCCCTGCTGCTGCTAAAGGAGCAGGTGCCAAGGCTGCCCAGTGCACCACGACAGGGGAGGAAAAGGAGACAGCAGAAATCTGCAGGGCTCTGAAGAAAACAGGATGGCAAAATTACTCTGTTTTACCAGTCTCAGAACAGATATGTAAACCTAAAGATCCCATATATTCAGAGATAAAGGGAACGAAAGACAAAGCTCCGATGCACAAGAACCTGGATATGTGTCTGCTTCAGCTACAGCTCACAGAAAGTGTTGGGTACAGGGGTCCCAGACTGAAAGAGAGAGAAAAAGTCTAAGGTCTCGGACTGTTATATCCCACTGCAGCCTGCATGCTCAAGCACTTAGCAGTTCTTCAGGCCAATACAAGCATGTATTTTTCTTTCTTTAAGAAATATGAGGTTTTGCATATAAAATTCTCATCATAAAAATCTCATCAAGCCCATATAAAACATCACCTCAATATATAATTCTTACTTAACACAGCTTCTCTGAAAGCACAATTCCCCTTTCCAAGGTATTTCCTCTCACAATTCAAAGGCAAAATTGTTCCAAACAATTCTGATGTAGTGATTTGTCTTCAGAGACCAGAGCCTCAGTAGATTTGTGGTGAAGACTCCCAGAGGTGCCAGTGACCCAACAAAGATCGCTCTGAGCCAAAACACCCCAAGGAAGAGGAATGGTGACCAGAAATATGTGTAAAAGAAATGAATTAGGGACTTAACTCAGTGTCAAGCCATATGAATGTGGTTTGTGGAAAGGAATAGGAATAAAATAATTATAGAGCTTCGATCTTCTGTCATGCTCCCACTACCACGGTGTGATTTGCTCTTTTGAGCATCTACAGAAGGTTAAAACCCAGTGTAGCATCTGGCCAACCCCCTTTCATGAAAATAAATGGATTCTTGAAAAATCCCATTGAATAATATCAGCTTTATCAATGATATATGGGGGAAATAAGCAGGCAGCACATAGATCTGAAACCAGCCACCAGCACTGCTTGGTTCAGGAATGATATTTATTTATGTACTGTGATTATCAAGAGATGGAATGACTGGGTGGGTTGTGTTATATCTGCAGTCACAGGCAGCCAGCTGTGTAGATGGGCTGGAGATACATGACATTTGATTCAGGACTTTCACAGCCTCTTGGCAGGCCTGTTTTGTTCTGGGAGCATCCGCAGCCTCATAAATAAGTTATTGATTTTAATTTGTGGGCAGAATATTGTTTAATCTCTGCAAATCGCCTCCTGTTCCACTGTATAAAGTCAGCAGAAGGAAATAAAATATCGAAGATCTGCTAAATTACACTGGGTTAAAAATCTGCCATCAGTGACATTTTACCCTTCAAAACCAGAACTCTCCTAAACTGAGTTTCTTTTAATGGTGGCAGACAGACCCTCCCCAGAATGGCCCTAGAAAACAGTGAGATTTCAGTGATATCTAATAAACCAAAGAGTTTTGGCTTAACTGTGGCTCATCTTGGGACATTCTGTGGGGTGTGGGGCAGCAAATGGGTTCACCATCACTGTGGGGGTCCCTGCAGTGGGAGGAGGTTTTTTTTGGATGAAGCAGAATGGTTCTGCTTGAAGGAAACTGTCAGGACAAGGGTTCTCTCTCTCCCTGATGGGTCTTCTTTTCCTCCCCTGGTGCTTCACATTAAATCCCTAAAGCACTGTGTCTCAAGTGACCAATTACCTGCCAGCCCCAGAGCATCGCAGTCCAGAAAACGTCTCAGTCTCACCTCGATTCCAACACAGAGTTTTCACTCAGCCATGTTCACACCTGATTTTGCCTCTCATTTGCACTTTTACCATAAACAGTGTTTGGAAGTCATCGCCCTGGGGAAGCTGAGGTGGTTTGTGATGGAGCTGTGTGACTGAGGTGCCCACAGGACAGCTGTCCCCATGGGGGTACACACCTCTGCCCTCCTCCATGACCTTGCAAGCCCCCCATCATCACCCCTGACTCAGCCCCAGCCTCACTGCCTGCAGGGGACAAGGGTGACCATGGCCTGTCAGCTCATAACCACCACAGTCACAGGCTGGTTTGGGTTGGAAGCGACCTTAGAGATCATCCATATCCAACCCCCTTCCACTTCCTGGATGCTCAGAGCCCCATCCAACTACTACAAGGGTTTAAAGAAATCACATAAACCAGACTGACCCTCCCTGTGTGGGGTTAACACACTCAGCCAGTTCATTCCAGTCAGTACCCACAAGTTCTCTCAGCAGAAACCTGCAGTTTGGTGCTGGGTTTGTGGTCTATGCCCCAATACTGCATATGGGAAATAGAATCTACCACTTTTACTCTATTGCATTTACTTATTATTGCCTTTCACTTTGAGTCAAGATGGAACTGAAGACTGATAACTGGAAATTCCCACCGGAAATTCCCCAGCCTCTTTCTTCCAGCCATAGCGCCAGCTATTATGATACCATATTTTCAAGTAACCTTGCAGTTCAGAAAAGTCCTGTTGAAAAAAGCATTTTCAAATTAACCTTTGAAATTATGACTGCTCATGGCCTTTCCCCACCCTGACTCATGGAGCAAAGCCTGTCTCCCCTGAAATTCTATTAAAAATGCCAGCCAAATAAACCCGTTACAGCTATAACAGCTCAAATTAATGTCAACATGGCAGGACATATGTCTAATTTCAGTTTGGAGACTTGAAGATTGGAATCCTCATTACGGGCACCATCAGCTGTTTCCAAACAGCCTTCAGGTCTGGAGAGATTCATTTGAAATGAGGAACATTAAGGCAGACCTCACAGAGCTGTTCAGATGGTGCATTAATTCCAGTCACTTGGCTACATCTATGATCATCATCACTGTGGATTCAATCATCCACTCAAACTTGCTACTGGTGCAGTTTCAGAGGCCTTTCCACACATCCTTCTTGTCCATGGGAGACAGCAAGGGAAAACACTGGCTGTGACCTTCAGGTGGGATTGATGGGGACAAGGACCTCGGCTAAATGAAGCGGGGCTCCGGCTCTGCCTGGCCCAGACGTGCGCGAGCTGTTACAAAGCTGTGCCCATCTCCTGATCTGGCCAGCTCAGCACAAAGGAACCTCTGACAAGGACTGAAATGAATCTGAAGATTGAAGTGAGAGTATCAAACCACTCAAAGTGTGTGTGCTTTGGTGAAGAGCTAGAGCACGCATCTCTATGCATCTTGACTCTGGGACAGAGAGGAGGGCTGAGCTTGTGTTACAGCACTGTTCAGGAACTTGTCACTATTGAAACCCTTTGCACTGGTTGCTACATAAATGCAAGGCAGGCAGACCTTTTCACAGATTTCCTGCCATTTCGCTCCGGATGACACGAAGGAAGGGAACAAACAGGAAGGGAGATGGATGGGAGTGATGTAAGATCACAGAGCTGTGCATACCCTAAGCATATGCACGACCTGATTCTTCAGACAGCGTGCTTATAATCATTGCTTAATCTTTCCTCTTCTGCCTGTTCTGAATTTTATAGGCATTTTTAGCCAATTTCTCCCTCTTGATATGCAACCTCCAAAATAGAAAAGAAAAAAAAATCACACTTGTCCACTTATCCCATTGTATCTCACTACTTTCAGGAGAATCCTTGTTTTTTCAAGGCTTATACACATTTGACACGTCTGAATATAGATTTCCAAATTTCTTGCTGCTGAGTCTCTGTGTGCTCAGTTTGTTTTGTCAACTTCAAAAAACACTAAAAAAAATAATTTAACATGACCTTTTGACACAACTGAGACATGACTGTGGATTCCACTGTGTGCAAAACTTCCGGGACTCTGTCAAAACCAATATTTGTTGTTCTCAGCAACATTTCAGTTATTCAAGGCAAACCTGAGAACTGCTGATGAGTGCAAAAATCTCCGTTGAAACTTCACTTGAAACTTCTCACAGTGAAGAAAAGCTTCTGTACAAATTCCGGAATAAAAAGCATCAAGAGTCCTTCTGAACTCCTACTAGAGGAAAGAATAATATACTTTATGTTAGGAAAAAAGGGAATATCTAAAGCCTTCATCTGGCCCATTAATCATAATGGAAAACTGCTTAGTTATGGACATGGAGTTTGCTTGGGAGTAGAATAAGAAATCAGAATTACGGAATCATGGAACGGTTTGAGTTGGAAGGGTCCTTAAAGCTTATCCCATTTCATCCCCTGCCGTGGGCAGGGACAGCTTCCACTACCCCAGGGTGCTCCAAGCCCTGTCCAGCCTGGCCTTGGACACTTCCAGGGATAGGGCAGCCACAGCTTCTCTGGGCACCCTGTTCCCCACCAGAACTGGGAAACCACCAGGAGCAGCTCCAAGCGCTGCATCTGTACACATCTGTACACATCTGCACACATCTGTATGCAAGGATTGCAATGCCAACGGAAGACAAATCTCTAATCCACTTGAGTCTTAATTTTCTCTGTTGCATTTATTGGATTATTTGGCTCAAGCTCTGCATTCCTGACTGGTGCTGTTTGCCCACTGGCCAGTCCATGCCCAGGGGAACGTTCCCAGCCCAAAGCAGATTGAGCTGCATTCCATGCACTGGCACTGGCAATGCTTGGAGCAGGCTGAGGAGATTTAATTGTGTTTTAAGGAGAAATTACCCAGAATATCTGGCTTGAAAAACATTTTCTGAAGCAGCTCCAAAGGTTTCTTAAGAGCAAGTCAAGCCATCAGAGACAAATTAATGGATAAGTTTCATGTGAGATGGTCAAAGTACATGATAAATGCAATTAATAAGGCACCAGATTCAATTTTGACATTCAATCTTGCACAGTAGATAGAGTGGGAAACTGCTCTTCTGGGCCAGGAGCAGACCAGCAAACAAGGGGCAGCCGTGGTGCTTTCCTTCTCTTTGCTCTGGAGCTATCTCCAGGATGAGCACAGCCTTTCCCTGGACACGCTGCCTTCTCTTGCCTCTCGCTTGTCCCAGCGCAGCTCCCTGGGCAGTGGCCTGGGAGGAAACTGCAGCCCAGTCCACTCCTGCTCTTCTCCAAGCCTTTTCCACTTTCCCAGCAAGTTCTCCACAGCCAGAGGAAGCAAATCAATATGGGGAAACACCTGTTCTTCCCATCCACAGTCTGGACCAAGTACTCCCAAACTTGAATCTCTCAAAAGTTTTCCCCTTCTTCTTGGACTTTTTTCTCATGTCCTTTTTTTCTTCACAGATGCTAATAAACCTAGTAGGAATAAGTTCAACTGAACGTGAACTATTTTATTTACTATCATCAGCAAATACTCCTCAGGTGAAAAGTAGGCCGAGGAGGAGAAGTAGCTGGGGCAGTAAAAGCTGGCTGGAGGTAGAAAAATGGAGCAACTGCTTGGTTTAATGTTTTATGCAAGATAACCAGGAGTTTTACATGTGTCGTAGACGATCAGGGTAAAAAGGGTTGTGCTGGATGTAAACCTGCCCTGAACGTTCCAGCTGTGCACAGGTGCAGCATTTCCCTTCAAAAATATTGCCCAGACTTGGCAAGAGACTGGAGGAAAGGCATCGGCAGGTTCCTCATCAGGGGAATTCACAGACTGAACTCCTCGAGCTGACTGACAGAACCAGTGCCTGATGGAGAAGGGTGGACAGTTCTCAGCACGGACTAGAGGCCCCGTGTCTGCCCTCCATTAATATCTGAAGCATAAATACACGTTTCATGTTTCAGCATGAAATCCAGCCCTGCAAACGGCACTTCAGATCTGCATTCAAAACTGTACCAACATTTCAAAGCTACTGAAAGTCACTGTAGTGTTTTGACAGATCCCTGTAAACACTGTGGCCATTTCACGGTTACCTCAGGCTATCTTTTCATCTCCAACATGCTTCAGCCCTTTAATGTAATATTTAGACCAATGTTGTTATTAGATTTTCCCTGGATGAAAGGAACCATAAACACAAATGCCAGTTGCTAATTCTTGGTAGTACAAAATAATAGTATAAGTACATCACACAATAAGGAAAAAATTAAGCTGGTAATTTATACTGCTGAATTAGATAGAGCAACAAAAGAGAGAGGCAATTATATACCACAGTAAAATCTTCAGTGCACAGACTTAAGCATTCCTCAGTCTTTAGCGTTCAATTAGGGTGAAATTTACTTTCAATACAAGACATAATGCCAAGGGCTTTCACACCCTCCGTAAAAATATAGGATTTCATCTCATCTGCTCCATGTAAAAGTCTTTTTTATTCTGGCAAAGATGAAGCTTTAGCTCTAAAGAACAATTTGATTTGCATTACACATTGCACTAACAGGCTGCAGCGAGCAGATTTATCTGCCAAATGAATGTATTCTAATAGGTCTGATGATCTGTCTTTATGGTATCATTTGATTAACAACAAATTTATTCGCTTGGCAGCTGTATTCCTTAATCAGGTATTCATTAAGCAATAGCGTATAAATATGTATAAATGTCAGATTTATGGATCAGAGACTACAATAATTCCATTTAAGAAAGGTAGATTGTCTATACTTCTAATTAGTTTCCCTTTAAATAGGCTCATCAAATCTACACATTTGTACACGTCCAGGGCCTGATTTTCAGAGCCAAGGGTGCCTGTCCAATTGGGCAGAATTCCCTTCCTTTGGAGCCTCATCTAAGTCCTCTGACAAGCCCTTCCAGCCCTACTGCTCAATCATATCAGATATCACACCACCATCTCCCTGTCTTAGCTGTTTTTATAGAGGGTTCCTTTCCAAATCTGAGTAATTCACCGTTTTGCACCCACACTTCTTTTGCACCTGGCCAATCTCTGCTTGTCATTCCATAACCTGGACATGCAAAAATAGGTGCTGGCAATGTATATGCACTGGCCAATAGCATAAAAAGAAATTACTAAAGAGAATATCTTCTATTAAATGGATCCTGGTTGTGATAATAATGAAAAATGACCATAATTACCAGGGAGAAATATTCTGACTGTGGAATTCAACCCAGCCTTTTAAGGTAGGTTATAGACTAAGTTGATGAAAGTGCTTTTACCTTTCTTTTTTTGAGCAGACTCCCTAGCAGCTGCTTTTACACTTCATGGGAGGCTGGAGGGGAAAAAAAAAAGTGGATGTGAAATAATCCTCAGTTTATCAGAGATAAGTACTGTTATTTTGATATCTGTACAGGAGGTGACAGGACTGGAGCTGTCAGATCTCAGTTAAAGCAAAAAGTGAAGTGGCTGTGAAGACACAGACAATTTAGTGGTGTTACTGGCCACTACTTCAGCACACTATGGATACCCAAGATGAAATTTAGAGCACCTAACATTCAAAAGATCAAATTGCCTACCAAGAAATATGGATACCCGCAGAGAACTGCTCCGAGTAACGACGCTAAAAACCTAATGAATGTCCTCAAGATTACCCATTTCACTTTACTTGCTCTAAACAACTTTTGCATTTGATTTAAAATTTTCTGGAAGAAACCTGGTGGAAAGGAACCTGTTCTGGAAAGGAGCATCAACCTCACGTAAGCGCTTCCGTGGAAGAGGAACCCATCGCACGCTGCGGGTGCTCGGTCCCTGCTCTCTCTGTGCTGGCACGTGCCATTCCCAGCAGCTGAATGACAGCTCTGGGCTCTCCGGCAGCTCCCCAGGAATTAGGGCACGTGGGAGCTGAAGGCAGGATGAGTGCAGAGACACAGATGTGCCGTGCCCAGGGGTGGTGTTACGAATGGAGACGAGAGCTTGGGCCAGTCCTGCCTCTGACAGATTTCTGGCAGTAGCTCTGTTTGGGGCAGCCTGTGCCCCAGATTGCTCTTGCTCACAAGTTCTTAATAATGGCTGATTAGGTCACTGATAAATGAATTATTTATTGATAGACACAAAGTTAACAGACATAAGACTTTGAACAGACTTCGTACTACACAGGATAAAACAAAAAGAACTACTGGCAGATAAAATACAGTGCACGATAAGGTACCTATATTACAGCTAGTGAAGAAATGGTACAGATTAGGATTCAGTGTAATTTACCACAAAATTGATGATGGAGTACACATAGAATTCTTTCACTCAATTCCCAGGAAAGTATCCACAGAATTTGCATCCAAACTCAGTGGGAGAAGTCCTACACGTTTCCAAGGTGTGTGTAGGAGTCTTCTGCCTTCACGAAAGTTTGTGTAGCTTTTACAGTTTGTAAAAGTAGTGTCTCTCAGTCAGGAATTCCAGCTTATCTCCTCACATCTTGTTCTCACTGCCAGATGTTTATTGGGAATTCTGCCCCTGGTGCCAGAGGGAGAAACAACTCACTAGCCAGTGACCACTAGTCAGAGCAGCTGGCCTGAGTTATCTCATCACTTCGTGTGAGGGGGAGAATGTCTGGAGCAATCGAACCAGCTGATGGACAGAGCAGATAAGCTCTTCTGTGGTAGGGGGATGTCCTGCCACAGGTGGATCCCTGCGAGGCACCCTTTGTTCCCCTGAGGCCAGATCAGCTGCTGCCTCCAGCCCTGCGTGGCAGTGGAGGTGACAGGCTGGCACAAAGCACGGCAGATTTATGCCACGTGTTTTATTTTGATCAAGCACCAGACACAAAAAACAGTGAGAACAAAGATGCCTTCCCCCCTGCTCCAAAGTCTTACCCAGAGTGTGTTAAACTGGCGCTGTGTGTTGTAAAGGGTGTGTGTGCTGGAGCAGCACCTTTGCACCTTAACCGAGGCATTTTCCCACAGTTCGTCCTTTTAGCACAGCGTGTCACACACCCGGTGGTTCTTTACACAGCATCTGTGCCTCTGCTGGACGGACACGGACCTGAAGCGAGTCTCCACCAGCAAAAGGAGTTGGACTCCCAGCAAGATGGTCACCATGGCTCTGTACAGACCTGGAATGTGGTTCTGGAACAGAAGGGATTCAAGGTCTAGTGTAGATTCCCTGCCTGTGCTGTCCAAACCTGTGACAGGTGGAAACCACTCCCTAATCCTGCTTTCATTGCTAGTTGGAATAATTTTGGTAAAAAAATAGAACATTACCTTCAAGTCTGAGAGATCTGAACCATGTCTCTGCACCATTCTGGTATATCCAGCTGTGGCTGTGTTGCCCCCATGGAGGGGAAGCAAATTTTGCTGCACAGAAGTAATGTGCAAATAAATTAATAGCCAGAAATCATCCTTCATGCAGTTCCACTTGGACTGCTTTTTTTTTTTTTTTTTATTAAGTTACTGATCTATTGTCTTTGGAATATGTAAAAGGCAGAGGGAGGCTGATCCATTGCCATTTAATACACAGTACCGTTGTGTGTTGAGATGGATATGACAGTAATAGTTCCTTGCAATATTTAAGTCCACTGAGCCCTGAAGATCTCTTCTAATATCGCTTGATTTATCAAATCTGATTTGGGACTTATAGCCTATATAGAGGGAGTTCTCAAATTCCTAATCCATTTGGCAATAAGTATCTTCTCTGCTTTACCACTTCATCTTCCTTACTCACTGATCTGAAGGGTTGGAGTTTTAAACTCGTTTATCAAGGACAAAAAAAAGGGGGTTTTACGATGAGTTTTGACAATTATATATGTCCCATTCCAGAGAGTAAATAAAATATGAGTGCTATTTGCTGTGCCACTTAATGCAGGCCACCAAACTGATGCCCTGTGATGGAAGATGTACAAGACTTGCTGCTCAGAATACAGAATTGGAACTGTGGCACTCCTCATGAAAATCAGAGCTTCCAACCTAATTTTTCCTGCCCTGTGCTTTTCTGCAACAGAGTCTTCTGCTACAAGTGATCTCCAGGCAAGGTAAGAGCCCCATCAGGTTCTAGTCCATGCCCCTGAGTGCACTCAGTCCAAATCCTCCTGCTGCCCTGTCCTGCCTGCTTTAACCAGGCAGAGTCATGATGCTCATTTTGCTTTCCTTGAGACACTCTCCCATCATCCAAGTGCTTTTTTAAAAGCAATATTCCGAGGCTGACTTCACTTTTTCACTTGAAATGGACTGGGTTTGAATGAGTCGATGTCTGGCCCTCTGTCTTTCACGTAATGACTTAAAAAATCCAATAAACAGAGCAAGCCAAATTACAAATATGGAATCAAGAGCACCAGGCCTTTATTTCTTGCTCAGAGGCAAGTTGTGCAACTTTAATTTAACAGAAAATGATCAGCTTTATGACTAGATGTGTTGCAAATAAACTGACAACCTTTATACAATACAATTACTTTATTTTATGTGATATTATTATTATCTGAGCCATCTGACACTCTTATGGCTCATATAAAAATTCCTATTTTAGTGCAACTCTGTACTTAAATAGATCTCTTTGTGCTACATGAAATAACCCCTTCCTCTCATCTCAGCATTTTACAGCCTCCAAAATATACAGAGCTCTATCACATCCCTTCCTCCTCAAACAGCTGGATTTAAAATCTTGATCCAAGAAAGGGTTTCCATTGATTTGAAAGGCTATTGGATCATCCCAAAAGTGTGCCTATGGGAACAATTCAGCCCCACGCGACTGGGAAGAAGGTTTTCCTTAAGCTAACTGACATTTTTGAGGGAAAAAAAAGGAGGTTTCTGGATGGAGAATCACGGCAATTCAGCTATTTTGCTTCTGTTCCCTAAATAAATTCATTCAAGTGGATGGCACTGAGCAGCACAGGCAGATATACCCATTCATTATCATCTTTCCTCGCTACATGTCACATATTTAATTCTTCTGATCCTTCCTCTCAAATCTCTCCTCAACCCTGGGATCTTGTTAGCAGCTCTTCCCCTTGTTCAGTACAAATCCCTCAAGAAAACAGGCAGGTAACTGCCATTATGTTTGACAATTACTTAAAAGCAAGAAAATGTTACCTGCTGTGTTAATTCACTCTTTGCCACTTGGCAAAGGACAGCCTCGCCCTCCCTCTCTGCCCTGCAGCCCAGAGGCTGAACACAGCCCAAGGGGACAAGGTCAGCTTTGAAATGACCTGGCACAAGGTGCAAAAGTGCCCCTAATTTCCAAATTTCCAGCAGCTCCCCACAGCAGCATCCTCAAGGACGGAGCGCGGAGCTGGGTCCCTCCGCAGCCAGGATCCACGGAGAGCAGGGATGCAGATAAAGGTGCCTTTATGCTCTGGTTTCTTTCATCCTCGCTCTGACAGTGAATCATTCAGAGCACGAGGGAAGGAGACAGGCAGAGGCAAACAAGTTGCATTCAATCAGCCACCCAGCGGCGGTGGCACAATTCCTGGCACAAGGATCACGTGCACCTGCTTCGAAGGACCTGCAGTGGCTTTCTCACCAAGAGCACACCTCCCGAGCTGGTCACCTTCCCAGCACACGGGGAAGATGCGTGACATCTGCCATTTAACTCTTCCACCCCTTCTGGGATTACAGAATCCCAGAATGGTTCAGCCTGGAAGGGACCTCAGTGGGTCATTGAGTCCGAACTCCCTGCTCAGAGCACACGGCACAGGACTGTGTCCAGATGGGTCTGGAATATCTCCAGGAAGGGAGGCTCCACATCCTCCCTGGACAATCTCTTCCAGTGCTCACGGTTAAGAAGTTTTTCCTCATATTCAAGTAGAATTTGCTGTGCATCAGTTCCTGCCCGTTCCTCTCGTCCTGTTGCTTGGCACTATCTCCACGTGCCCCATGGTCTGACCTGATGTGGGGGTTGGATGAGTCAGCAATTACAGATCAGATGAAAACTGGAATCTCTAAGAGATGTGGTGATGGCTGTGGGGACAATGGATGGCCAAGCCCTCCAACAGAGGCTCCTGCCAGGCTGAGTGGAAGAAACCTGGTCTAGCAGAAGGGAAAAAATGGCTTCAAAAACAATGTGAGCCATCAGAATTTGGGTATCTTTTCAAATAAAATGAATGAACAAATAAATAAAATAAAAGGAAAGGTGACCAAGTATTGTGGCATTGGATAGAAAGACAGGAAGAAGAACTGTGTTTACCATAACAACAAATCTTACAGTTTCCTGGACCTCTGATGCTCTTGCAAATCCATGTGATCCTGTAAAGCATCTTGGCTGATTCAGAGAAGTTATATGTCTGGCTCCAATACATGACTAAACCCTGAAGCCACCCTCAGAAGAGCTCTGGTTCCTGCCATCACCACTTGCCATATGGCTCCTCTTTCTTCCTCCACCTTCTCAGCCTCATTTACTATGGAAACAAGGCTCATGTGATCCCGCTGTCGCTCTCATCCCTTCACCTCACACACAGCTCCTAAGCCTGTAGCTCTGTCTTGAGCAGAACTGGCAGCAGAAAGCTCAAAGACAACTGGATCCTCACAACTGTGGTGAGGATGGGCAGCTGGGAGAAGGGAAAGGAGAAACAGAAACACATAAATGCCCCTAGAAATGCCCAGCAAGGGGTGAAAGGTTGCTAATGCCACATAAGGTAGAAGCTGTGAGATAACAGAACGGTTTGGGTTAGAAGGCACCTTAAATCTCATTCCAATCCCCCTGCCATGGGCAGTGAAACTTTCCACCAGACCAGGTTGCTCAGAGCCCCAAGATAAGGGGCTTAAACATGCAAGAATTTCCACTGTAATCTTCTCAGGCAGGAAATCCAGTCAGCCTCTGGACACACATCCGTAGAAAACAAGGCTTCAGTAATTTTTACTCCTCACAGACCTACTTAAATTTTCAATTTTCCTCTTCTATTTTCTTCTTCTATTAGAACAAAAAAAGGCAGGGTCAGCCAGGCAAGACTTTGCTATCTCTTTGCAGCACTGCTGTGTTTGCTACTGGAAATGAAGCTAAAAGCAAAGTTTCAGTATCCCCACATCAGTGCTGGAGAAGCTGATCAGATCACAGGCCCTCTCTGCTTCTCTACAAGTATAACTGCCAGGAAAGATCTGTCCCACAAAAGACAGAGGATGCATCTTTTCTTTGTTAATCTCTTCTTGCTCCTGTTGTGTCTCAGCTCTTTTTCTTTCTTTATTTTCCCCCCAGGCATTAGAATTAGATTTCAACGGGAACAATGGCAGCAGCAGTAACATCAGCTCTCTTATCTCTACTAACTGCTCTTTTCTCCCAAATATTTCTCTCCTTTTTTGCACCACCTAAAAGTATCCAAACCTGACTTTTCCTTAGAAATAGCTAAAAGAAAAAGGATTAAGGGATATTGTTAAAATGGAAAACTTGCTTCATACCTAACATCTTCCATTCTTTAACTATTTTTTCTTTTTCCTATATCTCTAATGACAGGTTAAAAGATCCTTAAGGCTGATTGTTGCCATGGGATTAAGGAACCTGGAGTCTATTAATTCAACTCCCAAAAGTTTGTTTTACTAGTTAGTGTGCCACACTGTGAGGGTCATGCTGACATCTCTATTTCAGCCCTCTTTTCAAGGAAAATAATTGGGCCACTCCCAATGACTTACAATTCAACTGGAGTTCACAAGTGGAATTTCTGTCTATTAGCCTGTGTCAAGGTTTGCATTCTGGATCCTCAAAAATGAAAATCAAAGAGAAATGAGAACACAGAATGTCTCATGATGAGGTCAGACTTCTCCTTATTTGGGGCTGCTTCAAAGTAATTTTTCAGTGCTGAAGATTGACATTATTCCTTTCCATGGGTAATGGGGTAAGGTGGAGCAAGGCCTATCTTTGTGCTGGGTCTGGAATTCCATCAGCCTTTCCTTCTTCTTTACAATGCTTTCAAACCTTTGTAAACTGTGACCAACTCTGAATCTATTTAACTTGCTTTCCTCTTCTGAATGACTCCCTCTGCCTTTCCAAGGTGTGTCTTGGTATGTTGGCTCACCAGTGATCTGCTGAGGAGATTTAAAGGATAAATAATTTTGCTAAAATCCACCTACCTGTGTAGATTTGCTCTGTGCTGTAACAAGTGATGTAAAATGAAATTGCTTTTACGTAAAGGATGAAAATTTGAATATCTAATACAGGGGAAATGTGCATGCCAGGAATATAAAGACACCTGGAAGTACAAAATACTGTCACCACAAATGTTTATTTGATTTGTGATTGCTGGGCAGGAAGATTATTCTAAATTAGAGCTCTTGGGGAAAAGGGTTACTTGTTTGGTTTTAATGTTCTGCAATAGTTCAACCTTTGCCATTTCAGACAATCACAGATATCTGAAATATTTCATATGAATTGTGTATGTACCCTGTATTCAAACTGGGTAAAAAACAACTGTAATTAATTCTGCCCTTGTAAATAACTCATAAAAATGAAGTTAAACATGTAGCTGTCGACAAGTGCATAACCATGAACCGGGCAGTGCAATCATTCATTTACGAAAGTATATAAATGTCAGCCAGGAGAAGTAAGTCACTTCTGTTGGCACAATAAAGGACGTTAGAATCAAGCAGTGCTGGACTTTCTAACACTGAAAAACTTAACTGGAAAGCCCCAGTGTGAAGGGGTGAGTAGAGTCAACAACCACGGGCTGAGCTCCCAGTCCTCCCAGCACTCCCAGAGCACTCCCTGATCCGCAGGGGCTTGTTCTACAAAGGTCTCAAACCATTAACCCCCAATTTAAACCAGAGAACAGGCGGAATTTCAGCCAGGATCCTCCACAACAGACCCCCCATGTGTGATTAATGAAGTACTGAGGAAGACAAATGCACCCAGGCTCTGGGTAAAGCGAGCACCACCTTGGAGAAAGCTTTTGGGAAGAGGAAATGCTCTGTTTTAAGAGCTCTCTGAAGTCAAGGCGGAGACGAAAGTTACATTAATTTCTGCTCCCTGCCTTCACTGCTTTAAACAGGGGAAAAGGTTTGAACAGGAAGACTTCATACTCTTGAGACTCCATAATTTGCTTGATGAATGCTTTAAAAAGAGATGGGCTGGGAGAGAAGATCATTGAATTTAAGCAAAATGTAGTATTCACTTCACTTCTGGTATCAAGAGGCAAGGCAGATGATTCACAGATGAGAAAGGAGCTCGGCTGTAAAGGTAGGAAGCTGGAATAAAAACGAGGAAATGTTTTGTGATGAACATGGTCCTCAGTGTAGGAAGAATGCTGCCTGTCTTGGGAGAACAAGAAAGAATTCCAGAATTGGTCATTAGCTATCAATTGCATCAGATATTTGCAAGGCAAGGGGAAGAAATTAAGATGAAAAATCTCAGTCAAGAAAAGATCGTGAAAACCGCTTCATTTGGTGCCCTTGGATCCAGAGACTGACACAGAATTTATGGTTCTTCCCTTTTCTTCTTGTACTAAGGTTTAGTTCCTCAGGTTCTCAGTCCATCCCCTCTCTTTTATCTGGAAATTTCTAAATTTTGTACACTAGCTCCTAGTCTAATGAAATTTTTGCCACCCGGTGTTCAGCACTGTGTTGCTGTGAGGGTAATTGACTACAGCAGTCACCCATGGACGAAATCTTTGCAACTCCTGTTTTGGAATTACTGCTGAACCTTTCTTTCCCCCTTCAGTTCTGTTTTTAATCAAGCCTGAAATTTTCTTGCTTTAAAGAAACCTTTAAAATCTTCTCCTTTTCTCTGGATAATACCTCTCTGAACCACATTGTTATACTCTAAGAAAAGGACTATTTTCTGTCACTTGGAAACCCACGCCTCATTTTGAACTGAAATAAACCCACTAATAAAATTAATCAGAAGCACTATTCCTCTGGAGAGAGCCAGGGAAAATATGATGGGTTATAAACTGAACCACAGGTTTCCAATAATGCAGCACAGTCAATACCAAGGAACAAGACCTCCACTAGCTGGGACAGATCATACCTCACCAGAAGGTCGTGAAATTACTGCAGGAAAACAGCACAGATGAAGGACAGGAATAAAAATATAAAAAAAGATATGAAGGCCAGATAATCAAAAAGTTGTAAGCACATTGAAATTCCTGCAGAGGATCTGCAAGGCTCCTTAAGTCCTTGTCTATTGTTCAAGAGAGAAGCTTCAGTTTTTAAAGGGGCTAAAATTGCTATTGTGTGCACATCCTTTTGGGGCATCCTGCTCACAATGCCTTGTTTCCAGGAGAATAAAGCACACACATATCCTGTTAGAGTTGATTATTTAACAGCAGGGAAATTCAGGCTGAAGTGCTGAGAGCACAACTAACAAGACACCTAAATTACCGTCCCCGAACGAAAATTGTGGTATCACTTCTGTCTAAGTTTCCTCTCAAGCTTTTCTGTAAAATACAGATAGTTATGGCAATTTCCTAAGCATGCTTCGAGGGTCAGGTAGTGTCAGCAAGGTATTTTAGATTTGTAAAACACTATCTGTGCCAAAAGTTAATGTCAGGTGCCTGCAATGAAAGTGCAGGGCATGGCTAATGGAGGGAATATTAGACAACAGACAGTAGACTTTGTTTTAAAATTTTTATGACTGAGAGATGAACTGACAGAAGCTGACAGTGATAAAAAAAAGGTACTGCTCTGGAAACTGGCCAGGTTTTCTGAAGCTGCTATCAACAGAAAGGTAACAGACGCAGTATTTCAGTAACAGGCCACGAGAAAACGCAGCCCCTGCTTGCACTAAGACACCAACACTTGGTTAACCTCTTCCAGAACGCTGAATATTACTGATTATTACTTAGCTACAGAAAGAGGCCTTATTTAGAATCACAATAAGCCAAAGTTCACAAGGTAACTAATGTCAGTTTCCGCTATGAATTCCACACAACTGTGGTAGGTTTTTATGTCTGTGTGTGCAGCTAAGCAAGCCATAAACAAGTCGTGATGCTGTAACAAGCCTGACAGTGTTCGTGCTGTTGGGAACCCTTTGTAAATTTATGACACATGCCATAACAAAAAAAAGGAGCAGAACTCCTGACTTCTTATTCCACGGGGTTGTTTCCTTCTGCTTTGTCTGACTGAGGAACTGGATAAACCCCAGTCCTCTGGCACTCCAGCAGCTCGGAGTCCATCCAACAAGAGGGCCATGTTCAGGGTGATGTGATTTACCTCACAACACAAAAGTGTTACGAGGTCTCTCACTCCATGTTTTCCCAGGTGAGAGGTGCTGCAGAAGTGCCAAGCACTGAGAGGTTCAGGGCTGAGTGCTGGAAGGCACTCTAAGAAATTTCCTTTTTATAAGCCAACACCTCCTGCACTTGCCAGACATAAGAAGGAAAAAGACTCTGCTCTTTGTTTGGTGGCTCTTGACACTGATGCTTTAGTGATGACTGATTCTAACTACTTATTTTAACTTTCCATTGATGGCTCCTTTATCTGGGCACCCAGACTCTTTATAGCACAGCCTCCACCACACGAGTAGCTGAATTTTCCTTCCTTCATCTTTCCTTCTGCTGGTTGGTGTCCATTTGCTGCACATTTCTTTGACAGCTCCACGCCCCATTCCCTGTTTTTTCTTCAATCCCCAGAGGCAGTGCAAGCAGCAATTCCCTGAATGCCACCTTTACATGGCTGTGCTCTCACAACCTAAACACTGGGCAAAGTCTTGAGGGGTATAGGTGTTTTATTATTATTTTCTGTGTTAGCACAGATTTCAAGAAACTTCTTTCAAAAGCCTTGTCAAAAGCTTGAAAAGTTGGACCAGATAATAAAAATAATCTTCTTTCTTTTTTTTGTAGAGTCAAGGCTGGGAAGGAGAACAGACTCGAAAGTTCAGTTTTCCTGTGGAATAGGGAAGATAGAAAAGCAAGTTGTGTAGATACATTAAAAAGGACCTGATTTACATCTAGGACAATCTTAAGAGGATGACTATTCAAGTAGCTGCACGTTCAGCATGGAAATATCTGGGTAGATATTTTAATCTTGTTTGCACTCTATGACACAAAATTTAGTGATTAATAGAACAAAAACCACTTATTTCAAGGCCAGGTTGGATGGGGTTTGGAGCAACCTGGTCTGGTGAAAAGTGTCCCTGGCCATGACAAGGGTTTGGAATGAGATGATCTTTAAGGTCCCTTCCAACCCAAACTATTCTGCGATTTTTACTTTTCAGTAGATTCCTTTATCTGGACCCTCAGACTGTTTTCATAACAGCCTCAGCCATAATCATTTTCCTTTCTTCGTCTTTCCTTCTCCTGGTTGGTAGCATCTGCTACATATTTCTTTGGAATTTTGTTCTGTGCCCCAGCTTCCTGCCCCCGCTGGGCAAAACCACCCAGCTGTATCTTCTTAATTCCAGACAACTCATTTCAACAAAATCAGCCTTTTTATCTGACTTCCCCTGGCACTCTCACAGTCCCTGGGATCTGGGAGCACTAACATTCTGCTGGGATATCGGAATCTTGGGACAGTCTTGGACCCTCCTCAGAATATTCCCCACACATCTCCTTTGATGGGCAGCACAAATTCTGTTGTTCTCCTCCAAGGCCACAGCCGGATTTCAAATACCAGGAGGCGTTTGCCTCCCCACAGAGCCACTCATATTGAGCTCTCTGCCATAGCAACTAAGCTAACAAATAGACAATAAACTACTTTTTTTCTAAGCAGGATCCTGGTATTCAAACACAACGACTAAAATACTGCAGAGATTTCAGTATTGCCACTTCTGTGAGTGCATTAAAACATTTCCGTCTGGTGTATTTCTTTATAGCTGAGCTCTTGGAGGGCAAGGATTAAGTTAAAAAATCCTTAAATCTTTCTTTTTTTTTTTTTTTTTAATCTTGGTGTTTATGGGGGAAAATGCAAAAAAATATAAACTGCAGATATACACAGCAGTATTTTTTTTAATCTACAAATACTTAAGAAAGAGAAAGATAACAAAAGAAAACAAAGGCCTTAGCGAAATATCTGGATTGTGTTTAATGATAGCAAGAATTTGTGTACTTTGTAACTATTCTGGTTTTTATTATTTTATAAGGTCCCAGCACATTTTGTGGATTACTTCCAATTTATTAGCACGTGAAAAAGCCTCCTTCAGAATCATGGCCTAGGCAGAGGAGGACACTGTGGTGAGCTGGGGCTTTGGTTTTCCATCTTTGAAGTTTTGGACAGCAGAAGTGAGGAACTCCAGGAGAGAAGGGCAGATAACGTGCAGCACATCCCACCAACCAGAGCAAGGCTCCCCACTCCAGCATGGGAAGGTTCTGGCCAACAGTGAACACGGAAACCACGGCTTGCCTGCCATATATTGGTTTCTTGATTTGCTTGTGAAGAGCTCATTGTTGATGTGCCTACACAAGATGATGATCAAGCAAATGGAAAACTGCCTTCCACATGGGATTGCCATCAGTGGGTGGGTGCCAGAATAGCTTTCTGTCCTGTGAGGCCAAGCACTGGCCCGAGTCAGAGGTGACACTGCTGATGGCCTCCCAAAAGCTCTCCCCAAGAGCAGCCAGGCTTTGACTCCAACTTCAGGCCATCATCTCCCCCTCATTCATTTTCTGCTTGGTTTTAGCACTGTAGAAACTTTGCTCCACCGGCCAGAGCCAGAGGATCAATAAAGCAGAGGAGGAAAGAGCCGCATTCCCACCCGCGTCGTCCATCACTGGCAAACCTGGCAGCTCAGTTCTGTTGCCCGAATCCCATTTTTTCACTTGACAGAAAGTCTCTCTTGGAGACCACTGGGGGAGAGACCTAAAACCTTATATACATTAAGGCAAGTGAATTGATAGCCTGTCAGATGAAGAGAATCTCTCTTCATCTGCTGAGAGTTAATGATGATTTATTAGGCAGAACAGACAGGTCCCAGGACATATTTGCAAGGACTTGTCAATCAGAAAAAATTCCTCCAGAGATTTGGACTAAGCTTATTTCATACTTTTTACTTAGAAGACATGAGAGGACAGTGAGATTCAGTTTGAAGTACTTCTCAGATAACATGGAGCTTTAGAAAGATAAAGGGCTAGATGAAAAAAGACCTCTTAAGACCTCAGTACAATCCCATGTCATCCCAGAAATGCCACTAAGGAAACATGTATAAGTGAATAGGATTTGGGAGGTGGTAAAATAAACATGACAGCTCGTAGGGAAGATTCCCAATGAAAAAGAAAGTCTGAAATTAAGTCAGTGCCAGGCATACTGTCTTAGACCTCAATACAAAACACACCAAAACACCTTCAAATAACTGAATCAGAGATCTCAATGTATAAATTTCTGGCACTCACACATCAGATTCAGGGGCCTGTTGATCCATCAGGGTAGGACTCTGCCTAAAAGGAAATGTCTCCATTTCTGCGAGCCAACTCGAAGCCAAGAGAAATAAATAACTATTTTTAGGGTGTGCTTCTCACAGTGTTGGCACAGCAGAGAGGTGAAACACCCTGGAAAAGCACCCGCTCCTCCCTGGGGAGCCAGGGCTCACTCAGTCCAGTAAGATGCATAAGGACCTCTGAAGCTCAGAGCGGGGAATCCTCCTCAGTGACCATCCCGCTGCTTGTTGAAAACTGGGCCATGAGAATCTGAACAGGATGTGGAACAAGCATAATAAGCCTCCCTGAGCTTTAAAACTGTCTCGTCTGCCCTTTAACTTCATCTCTCTCGACCCATAGCTGTTGTTCAGGTGAGGTTGGAAGGCAGAGGAGCAGTGCCAGAGTCATCCTCCTGTAAAGCAGGGTTTGAAGGAAGCAGAGGCTGTCTGAGATGTGCTTCAGGATGTGCACGAGACACAGCAACAGAAAACTATCCCCGTTCAGACTTTGAGCAGGGAGCACCTGCAGCAAGGGCCTCCTCCTTTGACTGTGTCCAGACTGACACTTAAGAGGCCCAACAGACCCAAAGTGAACGGGAAATGCTTCCCACACCCAGTAACCTCTCTGAAAGACCAATTCTCACATTTATTGGGACCCCTTGCTATCTCCCCAGAAGGGTGTGGCAGAAGTGTGGACAGAGCAGTCTGCCTGCAGCAGCAGTGTTTAAAGTTCTCAGCTAAGAGTCTCCACGGGAGAGGAAACCAGCAGATATTTAACTTGGACACAGGTTCTGCACACCCCCAGCTCTCTGACCACGGGAAGGTGCCTGTGCCCTGCTCCCTTGGGAAGCTTCTCCAGCTCTCACCTATCCCTTCCTTTGGAACAAGCCTTGCAGACAGCGAGCGGGTGGCTCCTCGGGGTGTGGGAGAGCAGCATTAATCACCTTTGAAAAATCCTCATATTTTCTAGTGACAACAGCCTGTGCAAAAGCAGAGCTCTGGCTGCAGCATCCCTGTTTGCTGAGATTTATAGCAGAGCAGCAGGAACCTGCTTCAGGCTGCTGCAAGGCCACTCTCACACCGTGATTTTAGCTTAGAAACACAGAGCAGAATCTGCCTTCCCTGCTTGAATTATAAATATAAGCTTCCTCTCTGAACTCCCTTAAAATGAAAATGAAGAATTTCACAGAAGTGGGCCGACACTTGCAAGCCTTTTTTCACTCTGGAAGATAGAAGAGGTGAACCCTACAATGGCAAGAGACACACACCGTGGGATTGAAGTGCAGAGAAAAAAGCAGGGTGTCCTACCAAAGGGACTGTGTGTGTTCTGCACTCTGCAGCCATCCAAGATCTCTCTCAGCAGGGACACAAGATCCAGCTCCCACAACAGCCCAAGTCATGAGAGAAAACTGCCTGACATCAATTTCAATTTCCTTGCAGGGCTGAATGTTCCCCTCAGAGCCACCTCCCCAGAGAGCCCTGCAGTGACAGCAGTTGTGATCTTCCCTGCACCCATGGGGAGCTCAACCCTCCCACTGCAAACCAGAGCCCAGCACTCCCCTTGATGGGAAGTTATGTCAGCCCCAGCACTGGTTTTTGGGGTCGGGTGCCAACCACAAGCACCTCTAAAAATGAAAACAGCTCGTTCATACTCAAACCACAGTCTTGGTATGTCCACACTATGCTGCAAGGTAATTAAAAAACCTGGGAAATCAGTAAAGGATGAAAAAAGACCTGCACTTTCCTCCGTGGTCTGACAGACAGATGGGTTCTGCTGTATATCTCTCTCCTCTAACTGGATTTACTTGTGCAACCTTAACATTTTTGTGTCTGCAATAGAGATTTTCTTCTGCCCTTGCTCCCTGCAGTTCCCCAGCCCATTTCTCATTGTCATTTCAGCAGAACTGTACTTCCATGGAAAGTTTATCATCACAGAAAGTAAAAGGCAAGGAGGAGAAACACCCACTGTTCAGACTAATGGCTCAGCTGATTGATGCCAGAATGTAGCATCAGCTTAGTTTGGTTGCTTCAGTGTTTGCTGTCACTGGGCAGAAAGTTCCCCCACCCCAAAAGTTGCTTAATAAATACACGCTCCTTCCAGCTTCCCATTAGCAGGCATTAAAGGAGATCTTGTGGGAGCATTTGTCCTATAATGTTAAAATATGAAAGCAATCTGTTCACATCTGTCTAATCTGTAACCACCAAAGGTGAGCCCAAGCTCCAGGAAAACAACCCTCGTTACCCCTGGGCCGCATCTCTGCCTGCACTGTCTGTAATTAATGTTGATTATTACCTCGCTCCTCACCACCCTGTAGGTAATGGCACCTTGTGGGGAAATCCCTACTGAGCTCCAGCATTTTTATAGACCCCCGGGACCTGTTCAAAGGGAAATCTATGGGGGTGAAATCTCACTCCAGCCAGTCTCTCATCCTGGATGAACCCAGGAAGCGCAGGAGAGGGAAATGCAAGGACGCAGCCTTGAGGGAGCAGTGCAAGAGCTAGACCAGAAAAAACGACATGATCGTGTATAGGGAATATCTTATGAGCCATAGAATGTGCTCCCATATGTCAAATCACTTCAAGGGAAGATAAATCAGTCCCTGTGATAGTATTACAGAGGATAATCCTTCCAAAGGAGAAGATCCACACGACCGTGCTTTAAAAGTTTACAGGACTTTCCATAAAGAGGATACTGCCATTGACCCAGGTATAATAAACAGCTTCCTGCTGGCCTGGATGGGTCTTTGTAATCTACACTACTTTTTACTTCATGCTTTCCTTGTTTTTGTTTTAGGTTTAGTGCACATTACAAACACCTTGCCAAGAAGGGGAGTGTGAGCCCTGGGATTTACCACCTTTGGTGCTCCTGCAGCTCTGCCACAGGGACAAAGTCAGGTATTGTACAGCACATTTGCTTTTCTCTCCTTTTTTTTGTTTAAATTAAACTCTTTGTATAAATAGTCATTCTGTCTGATTATATAATCTCCCACATTTAGATCGTCTGTGTTGCAACCATGGCAACTCCCAGAGCTGAGCACATTCGGTTCAAATTTCTTTCTAAATTTGCTGATGAGGGTGAAGAAACAGCTTTGGAAACCCTTCTCAGACAACCTACATTTGTTCTTTGCTTGTGAAGCTCAGTCCACCTTGGATTGACAGGAACCAACACCCTAAAAAAGTTCAGAGCAAGTGTCCATCCCCTTCCAGCTTAACTGATTATCTCTGGCACTAGCTATGGATAAGAGCAACATCATCAAGGAAAATAAATATCTAAAGTTTGTTTAATTAAAATTATGCAGGAGGACTGAGCAGTGGTGGAGCAGGAGAATGACATCTCCCATGCACAGAGCAGGCAGCACCCACAGTAGCTGGGCAGATTTCCTCGCCTTGCCTCTCCAGTGAACTTCAGCTGTCATTTGAAAGACAATACTGAAGATAAAAAGTTCCAAAATTACCTTCTAGTGTGGCTAATAAGCCATCTGAGAGTGATGTTACCTGTCTGGAGTCCTGATATTTGGTCCTAATTTTCTCACTGCAGAATGTGACTCAGTGGTTGGGTGAAATGGAGCAGCTCAGCCACGGAATTATGGAGCCTTTGGTCACACTGCAATAATTCCAGATTATAGTCTGATACTGAAAACCCACCTAAGACTGACAGCCCCCACCTCTTCTCACGCTCTGCATGGAGTTTGCAAAGGGAAAGTAAAGCAGGGCCCCACACTGTGTGCAAAGTGAGAAAAGCAGAAGCAGATTTTAAATAACAAGTTTGAACAAAAAAAAAAGGTGTAATTAGGTAACTTTTCTAATCAACCATTGTGATCACCTACTGTATTTTGCTATTTTTATAATAATTCTTGGTATTGCCTTCAAAGGGGTGAATCAGCACAATCAGGTCTTTGTTTTCCTTATGGCATGAATACCCCAGATGAGACACGGAGTCAGATCTTCAAGTAACGTGACAGAAAATGCTCAATACTGATCACAGCTGCCAAAACGTGCCATAAGCAACAATGGAACGCAGAGATTTTGCACTTGAAGCATTTCCAAATTTACTGGGACCAAAATCCTACTGTATTAGGTATTGGAAAAATCCTGTGGTCAAATTGGAGAATTTATGCAAGTTAAATTTTGCATATGCCTTTGGCCATCTGTTTTGCAGAATTGGCTTCTTCTGCAGCAATCCAGGCTGGTGGACACTGCCAGATATGACCCGAGAGACTGCAGACTGGTTTTGGTCTGGTTATAAAGCTGCCTCATAGTCTAGAGATTGTTATCCTTACACAAATATGACAAGAGCTGTAATCCAATTGAGGGAACCGAAAAATATTCCTTCATACTCTATTTAAATCTTCACGGCAACGAACGAAAGCAAAGGTTTCACACTTATTGCAGGCATTTTAGAGCTTGTACAGAATTTAATCTCTT
The DNA here is from genome assembly GCA_013397775.1 of Eulacestoma nigropectus. Taxonomy (NCBI): domain Eukaryota; kingdom Metazoa; phylum Chordata; class Aves; order Passeriformes; genus Eulacestoma; species Eulacestoma nigropectus. The sequence continues at coordinate 5,526,280 of VZTE01004705.1, forward strand.
GCTTCAGTTGGATATTTACAACAATAAAAGGCCCAGCCATGCACAGACAATTCATGCTACAATTGCACCTACAAAAGCAAGTGGCAATCGATAGCTCATGTAGACACTGATTTTGATTATACTTAGTCGATGGTGACGGTAACAACTTACTTATATCAATTAATTTCTTTCCATTTACAGCTTAATTGCTATACCAAAGAGTCCTAGAAACCATATAGCAAGATCCCATATATTTTTTTGTCTTGGGCTGACATGAGCTTTGACACCATCAAGTGCTGGTTTGATGCTGCAGACTGGAGGGAGAAAGGAGATTAAATACAATAATTAATGATGTACATTTGAAACTGAATAGGGGAAACGTAAGACAAACAGGTTGCCGGGTTTATGCATTAACGGTAACTTGTTGCATTAATTTGGTTTCTCAATGTTGATTTCTGATTCCTGTTTCATTACGTGAGGAGAAGGAATACATTTAGCCAAAGCTAAATACTTTTGTGGAGATGCTGGACTCATTTTAAATGTGTCTATTCTATTACCTGTAGACAATGGATCTCTTTGTTATCTTCTTCCTTGCCTGATAATCCCATGGAGACCTGAATAAACTCAGACATTCAAGGGAATAACAGTAGCAGAATCAACCTGGCATATTCACAACCCACGGGGACCCGGCACAAGGTGGGGAAGGCGTTTAAATAAGCAAATAAAAAGCCACCTGAGCCTCCTTTGCAGGATAATGTGGCAGGAGCTTCTCTGGGAGCCGAGTAAACAAATGAATTAATAGGAGTCGTAGCCTCTCGTTGGGTATTATTCATTCTTCTTTATTAGGTTGCTCCCTGGAAACCTGGGTAAACTTTGGCTGTGACTTTCTTTTTGATCTTCTGTGCCCAAATCGGCCGCTTTAATGTAATCCTGGAACCTTTTCAAGAAGTCTGTATTCACAGGCCACTCTGTACTTATTTCCATTTGAAAGGGCAGCTGGAGCAAATCCTGGCTGGAGCGGCTCGGTGGGGTGGCCGTGGCTGATTCGAGTTTCGGTCATGCAAAGGGGAAAAGGGGAGAGATAGGAAGGCTTGCTCAAACTGAAAATGCATTCCAGGTATCCAAGCTCATGGGTCAGGCGGAAGAGGGAAGAGAGAACCTCCTCCATCCCCAGCGGTGCCCGCTGGCGCTGCCCAGCCCTGCCCGGTTTGCCACGGCTCACAGGGAGACACCCTTACCCCTACCCTGGAGCTCTGCTCTGCTGCTTCAAAACCGGGAAGCAAATCCTGCTGAGTTTGGGGATGTTTGCTGCTAACGTGCCCAGGAGAAATGAAACACTATAAAGGCACTTTGCCCTGTTACTGGTGGGGTTTTCTGGACATTTCTTCAAGCCTGTATCCTTCTCTCTGAACCCTGCATGTAGAGTATTTTCCAGCCACAGACTGATGGAGGAGTGTTTAAGAGAAATAGTTACAATGTCTGGTTACAAGTGCTCTGGATGTAGGTCTGCAGCATTTGTTTAGCCAAGACACAGCCCTATTTTAAACTTTTTACATAAATAAAACCTCTCCGCTTCATTTCTATCCTTTATATTGCCTTGGATCCCCACTAGTCTGACAGCACCTCCTTTCTGGACAAATTCAATTATAAGATAGCACTATAATGGTGCTTTTGATATTCGTGTAATTTCTTCCACTTTTTCTTGCTACACACACCCTTTGCTATTGCACGAGCAGTGCCTTCACAGGGCAAGGCTTTGTGCATGAGATGCCTCGTCCAGCACATTGTCACCTGGAGTATGAGGTAAATAGAGAGGCAAGTAACAAGCATAACTGTGAGTGTCCAGACCTAATGCAGTCTTTTGGCAAAATCTGTGTTTTTCTGTGCATGTCAGAGCAATTTCATATTTAGCTGCAGAAGAACACGCTCGTTAGTGTCACTCAGGAAGCCGCCCTGCACTTCACTGGGAACCAGCTCACTTCTCTCAACAACTCCACCAGCAAAGAGTATTTCACTGTAAAATATTTCAGTGGTGCTGGTTTAGATTGCCTCAGCCACGCTGGCAAAGATCCTGGAGTGAACAAAGCTCAGGAAGAGTCCGAGAGCAAACCGCTCCTTGAGGGGGCAGAGGAGAGGATGCTGCAGGGCTTGGGTGCTGAATTAGCTCAGTACCCTGAAAAGTCATCACAGCACCAAAATCCAGCTGTAAACAAATTATAAAATACAATTTAAAAAAAAAATAGCAATGGCTGTTGCCATCAGGAACTGAACATTTTCTGTTGTAAACAGAGTGGTAGAGAAAATACTGGACTACTCCCAGCGTTTCTCACTCTGAGAGCAGGAACAGAAAGAACCAGTACAATTACTGTGGTAATTTCCTGTTTTCTCACTACACAGAGGCCATTTGGCTATCCTGGTATCATAATAGTTGGTAATTTTTGTTTTTAATAGCTACTATAAGGTTGGCCCAATAATGCTGCCAAAATCAGCAGGCAAAGACTGGAGCTGTTTGGACATTCCCTGCTATTATGAGAGGACCTTACAAAAGGAATTAGTTTATGTAACTCATATTTCATGAAAGCAAGTGAAATCTCAAATGTCCTATAATTATAATAATTATTTCTGCTTGATGTTTAATTACTCTGTCTAATGATCCAGCAGCACTGTAATGGACAGGTAAAGCTCGGATGAAATTGTCTTTCTCGTGTAATTTGGTTTCTAAAGGAGGACAAAGGTTTTGGTGTTTGTGGCAGCAGCTGATTAAGCAATGTCACAATTTCCATGAATTGCAAAATGTGATTAGTTATGGCTATCCTGCTTCTGTCAACCATTGCTCGTGTCACAGAAATGTGGCTTGGGCTGTGCACTAAACACTTGCTCCTTGAAGTATTTCTGTTGATGTTGAGTAAAGCAGAAGTAAACGATCACTGCTGTGATGGGTGATTATAATGAGAGATCTGGGGAAAAAGGAACAGTCCATTAAGATCACCTGGAAACAGCACTTAAAGCAATTTGTATGAATATGTGAAATATTTAAATGAAGCAAAATGCATTGTTTTGATTTGGGGTACTTTAAAAGGTGAAGGATAAATAGAAGGAGAGTGGTGGAGCTAGGAAAGGACCTTGCCACCATTTACAAGGCAGTAGGGAAAGTAGGATGCAACTCTTCTGGTCTTATATGCACTTATATGTAGTGTTAAAAGTCTCATCCAGAATTACAGAATTTCAGGTTTAAATCCTCCATTGCTCCAATTAAAGGCAGCAATTTTACCCAAACAATCCTGCTTTTTATGGGAGCTTCCCAGTCCTGAGACTGACAAACCCTCTGCCACAGTTCTGTGCCTCTCACCATCCACGTCTCCAGCCTGGGGGCTGGGCACTCGTGTACAGAGAGCGCATTTTGCTTCAAATCAATGTTCAAATGAAGAACATCTAACTCAGCTCTTATCCTCCAGGCCAAACAGCCCAGTCACAGTCACAACCTCACCCTAAGACCCAGGCCAGGACAGATGATGAATTCCCTGATGCTTCCATGAAAGGAAAGCTTAGATGGTGTCACCACACCCACTTGTTCTGGTGTGGGAGCCAGAGCTGTTTTTAACTGTGTAAAATCCTCATCCCAGGCAGCTCAGAATGTGCACAAGCAAGATTCCTAAAAGAAAAATGGACACTGGGGAACCACAGACTTTGATTTGTTGTGATCCTGATTTAAAATGAATCACAGAAACACAGAATCCCAAAATGGTTTGGGCTGAAAAGGATTTTAAAGACCACCTTGTTTCACCCCCTGCCATGGGCAGGGACAACTTTCACCATCCCAGATTCCTCCAAGCCCTGTCCAACATGGCCTGGAACGCTTCCAGGGATGAAAAAGAAGCAAAGCACAGGAATCCTTGAGTCAGAGATCAGGAAGGTTAAGTGTCAGAGGAAGCAACAGCAAAAGTAGGGCATTCCTCAAATTTTCTGTTCTAATGCTGGGGGCAACACTGAGGTTCAGGCTCAACAGCACATTGTGTACGAGTGGTGATAATGGCAAAATGTCGCATTCTTCAGCCTAAGGAAAACATGAAATACGGTCTGTACGTCTGTCTTTCAGAAATATGGTCTGTATGTCTATCCTTCAAAAATCTGTCCTGAAGCCCACAGAGCCAGGGAAGGACCAAGGACCACACAGCCAACCTGAGCAAGGAAAGACACCCTCCCTGTGCTCCAGTCCCTGAAAAACTGTTGCTTAAGAAAAGTAAATAGACTCTGCTGAGGACCTGCTGCTCCATTCCCCAGACCTGGGAGGAAGCAGCCTGTTTGTGCAGAAAGTATCCCTGCAGCTGGCTGGTATTTTAGCAATACAAGGCTCTGATTTTAATACCATCAGAATTCTCCCAGGCTGCAGGTGAATCTAAGCCACAGAAATGGAGCCAGGTTTCATTTTAGTTTGAAGTATCGAAAGTGCTGACAATTAAACTTAATTGTATGAATAAGCTCCTTAACAGAATGCACTGCTGGGCTTTCATCCAGCCGAGTGCTGGCAGGAAAAGGGAAATCTATATGCAAGGAGCCTGCCAACGTCCCACAACCTGGGAGAGCAGGGCTTTATCACCATTTAATAGAAACATATAAGGGCCCTGATCTCCCTGCCTTTCCAAGAAAACTTCATTTTTCTTTTCCGTGAAGTGTTGTATTAATGGTGCTCATCCTCAACAACCTGCTTCTCCCTCGCCACATTTTCTTGAAGTTAAATTTCTAGCAAAAGCATTAAATCTTTTCATAAGGTGTAATTATTGGCTTTGGCTCTACCTGTGCTAACAACAGGCATGAAAACTCTGAACAAAAAAAGGCCCAATATAATTTTTTTTTTCTGGAGATATCCTTTCTGAAATATTAATGTTTGTTCCCTCTAGGGTGGCACCTTTATTTGCTGCTTCTTATGCAACCAGTTTATTACTGTGGCTGCCTCTGCAACCGGGACTGCAGTGAGCAAAGCTGTTCCTGGGGCCCAGGGGTCAGTTGTTTCCTATTTCATTTCTCTTTGGTTTAATTTTAATTTATTTTCCCTTACTCTAACGCTTATGGAGATCTGAAGGCAGCTACTCAGGTTGAATAAATCTAAATACCATTACCAGTAGTTGGGTATAGCCTCAGCATGGAATTCCATAACACTGCAAACCCACCTAGTTTCATTTTCATACAAAGCAGGCTTAAGGAAGGGACAGCTGCTCAACACTGCATTGTGAAACTTGGAGCTTTTGAGCCATGAATCAACAGATTTTGTCTCCATGTCTTTTCATATGCTGTGATTTTATCACATTCTTATAATTACTAACGGGACAAGTCCAAACCCCAGACCAAATGTCACAAGACTGTGCAAGATTTTGTGTTAATCAATGATTTGTTTCTGACTCTCATGGTAAGAAATGTCCAAAACATCTATTTCACATCTGTGAACTGTGGCAGAACTGAATCCATTTCCACCCAACGAAGAACCCCAGAGCCCTCATCCAACAAGACAAAGGTTTTGACTGGAACAGGGGATAAAATATGGTCCATGGGGAAGTGTGAGGAGTCAAGAGAGTGCTTGGATACTGTGAGTGCTACAGAAAACATTGAATATTCCAGAAAGAAAAGCTCAATTCCAAAGCAAAACAAACCCCCACAAAGTTGAAAACTGAAGCCTTTAACTCAGGATTGGTCAGGACAGAGCACAAAAAAATACAAGTCCAACCCCACCGCCGTGCAGCCTTCCTGTAGAGGTGGATTTATCTTTCCTTTCCCTTGCATTTGTGTACGTGCTCCCTGGAATTTCAGTGAGCCTTCAGCTTGATTTTAATGTGTTTTAGAACAAATCAAACCTGCTAAATTGATTAATGAGGATTTACAGCGTTTTAATTATGGAGTGTGGTTTTGAATGATTTAAAGTCTGATATGAGCTCAGAGCAGCCCAAGATTCGGCGAGGAAATGAGAAACATGACATTTTGAAAAGGAAACCAATTTCCCTTAACTTAAACTGTTGCTCATATAAACCAAATTACAAATATACTCTGTGACTGTAATGCTACAGAGGACGGCTTACAAAAATATGATTAGTGGTGCAATTTCCTTAGGTTTCAGATCCTTTCTTCTTTTCTTTGCTGGCTTTAATGTGGGAAAAATCAACATCCTCCCTCCTCACCCACCCATCTTTCTCAAGGAAAATAAAGCAACAAATCAAATTCTGCAGGAGAGCTTGGGGATATCCTGATAAAACTCCGCTGTACAGAGAGAACTCAGGACAAGGGGCTACGAAAGAACATACAGGCTTATAAAGGGTCAAGAAATGGCTGTGATCCCGAGGTTATGCCTTACCTAGAGGCACAGTTCAGCTTGGACTGACATCCACCATTTCTGAGGGAAGAAAACACAGGGATGTGGCAACATTTTTTTGTGCTTCAAAGACCACGCCTCTATAATTTGGCAAAGGGGCATCAAATGGGGCAAACACATTAAAGACATCTAGAGCTTCCTCTGAAATACCTTCTGGTGGGTCAGGCACATCTTCAACAAAAGCAGAACCTAAAGGACCACCAATAAAACATATTTTGAGCTGCAGGATGCTTTGGTACATCAATATTTGGGGTGGTAGCGGGACTGTGGGGGATCTGCAGGGCACCTGAGGAAGGGCAGCACTTCCTTAGGTCGTTGATCTACCCCAAAAGCTTTGTTGCTTTGCTGTTAGAAAACTCAGCACTGCTAAATTTCAAGTTAAAAATCAAAAAGAAAAATAATCTGCTTTGCCTCATCTAGCAACTGGAAATCTGATGCTGCCTCTGCCGAGAAAATGGGCTTTATTCTCGTGTAAGTAAAGGAAAAAAGAATGAGTTCGTTGGCATTCTCCCCGCACAAATAACATGTGCAGCACTTCACAAAGGCAGCAGATAAAAGTAACATTATTTTATTTTTCAGCAATGATGGGAAGGAAAATGCAAGGGAAGTACTCGCTTGAAAGTGTGTAGTAAGATGACTTTGTGTGTGAAGTACTGGTTTCTTGGAGTTTGGCAACAATTTTTGTATTACAGAACTCCTTTCTGAGTGCTACTTCCAACAAAACGTGACCATTAGTGACATGGATAAGGATTTTGGAAAGCCAGGACTCTGAAAATTCATTTGGGAGCATCTCCATTAAGGATCATTAGAACCAGTCCCTGCATGTGCAAATAAGACTGTGGGCCCAACTCCTACTGGCATAAGTTTGTTGCTTTTACACAAAAATCCCTAGTGCTGAGAGCAGCAAGGAGACACAAAATATGAGGCAGCAATATCCTTTTAAGTATTTTGGTTTTTGGGGTTTTTTTGACGTTTCTCCTTGCTGCTTTTTTTCTCTCATGGTACAGTCCTGGAGAAAACAGTATAAATTCCCCAGTGCTCACTTTCTAGTGTGTGTTTAATCTGTCTGCATTCAAATGGTAATAGATTGTTACAGGGATACCTTCACACAGGTGCCTGGTGTGTATAATACCTCTTCATTACAGCACTGAGTGAACTGGATCCTTTTTTTTTTAAATATTAATCTCTTTAGGTTTTCACAAGCGGTGCCACACATCATAATTTCAAGCTTCCAGCTGATGACTCATTCTCTTACTCCCAAGCCCATGCAGAGCAAGGCAAGAGACTGTCTGGCTCTCCAGCTCTGCTGGATAGAACCCTGTGTGGAACCAGAGCTTTGCGAGGATTCAGGGGAGGAAGCTATTTCCAAAGATGAAGCTTTGTTAAAGGCACAAAGAAGGCAGCTGAAATGGAATGAGTGGTATTTCTCCATCTGTGGAAGTGTCCAAGGCCAGGTTGGACAGGGTTTGGAGCAGCCTGGGATAGTGGAAGGTGTCCCTGCCCATGGCAGGAGGAGGAACTGGATGAGCTTTAAGGTCCCTTTCAACCCAAACCATTCAGTGATTCTGTGATTCTCTCAGCTCCCTCACAACCTCTATCTGGATTCCCCAGCCCTGTGGCATCCACTGCTCACTCCCAGTGCACAGGTGTTGAGGTTATGGTGTAAATAAGTTGGGTTTCATCCCAGGATCTTAGATCTGATCCCTTGGCACAGGGATCCCTTGGCTGCATCCACAGCAGCCCCCTGTGTTGGTTCTCGCTCCTTGGGGAGGTTGCAGGGAGCAAAGCCAAGCTGTCCCTCCCTGGAAGCTGCAGTGGGCAGGAAGCACAAGGGATCTGTGCCCCAGAGCAGCCAGGTGGTGACCAGCACCTCTCACCTCTTGTCACGTATCCCAGCCACTGGATTTAGCATGGGAATCATAGCAAAGCCCAGGGAAGCCGCTGAGGCTGTGCCTGCAGCTCACCTGCAGCAAGGCAGCCCAGAGGGGATTAATGCAGTGGAGCTTGGGCAGCTTTGCCACCCCACGGCCAACATCAGCCCAGCTCCTCCTGGAAGTGTCACACTGAGTTTCGTAGGACATTCAGCTGATCTCTGTAGGACAGACTGAGCTATTTCCACTGCCTCCGTGAATTTCTACAGATGGAGCAATAAGGCACCAGTCTGGTGCCTACAAAATTTGTACCTGATCTGAAATGACCCCGAGACTAAAGAATTTTATGGCCTTTTTGTTCCCCCCAGGAGAGCCTTAAAAAGAACTCCCCAACATAAAAATGAAGAAAGACAATTATTAAAGGCAGTAGCTACAGCACTGGGGACTGTAACTAAGAAAGGTTCTCAGAAACAGGGATCTGGAGCATGACATGCTGAGGAAATTCATGCTCCTCCAAACAGAGGCAGTTGTAAGTGTGACAGTGCACACAGACAATATGTTTCAAGTGTTTGGGACCCTGAGAGTTTATTAAATACTGCACATTACCAGGTGTGAAGAGAAATTAAGGAAAATATCCCAAATGGAAGATGGGAGCAGCAGAAAAATTCCAGCAGAGCTGAAATGGTCTGAAAATAAGGAAGAGAATTAGAAGGGATTTATGCAGCTCTCCGTTAGCATGAGGAATGCTGTCAGTGGAAGGGAAGGAAGAGTAGATGCATTTCTGACAGGAATAGGTCCTTACAAACTCCAAGTGTAAGAGTTTCCTGTTCTCCCCTGCCACCTGTTTTCAGCTCTAAGTGAAAACTAAAAGCAGAACAAGAGAAGTTGTAAAGGAACATCAAGATTTGTCCAACACTCCATGAGCACGGACCATGTCAACCTCTGTTGCAAACACAGGATGGATTGCTTACATTCCTTTTCCTTAAGTAACTCAACCCTTTTTTTTCATCATTAAAATTATATATATTTATATTCTTGGAAACATTTACTTGGAAAACATGATCCAGACTTATTGATGGCTAAAACGCAGAGCACTAAGGGAAAACAGGGAACTTGATTGCTTAAATCTTTCAAGTCTGGAGAGAGAACAGAGGGAATTTGTGTAAAAGCAAAAAAGACACACAAAACCTAGTGCTGGAAGAGCTTCCATATCTTGACTGATCGTAATTACTTGGAACTTGGATTTTAGTAATTTTTGTCCATTAAGCAAAGCTCTGGCTGGGAAAAGGAAGATATATTATTAGGCTTCTTCTTTGAAAAGGTTCTGTTTCCAAGATACTGGAAGTACGGAGAGACTTCCAAAGGCAAATTTCAGTTAGGCACAGTCAATTAAAGCTGAACAACAGGATAAAAAGTCTCCTTGGATAACTCTTGGCCCTGGTGGTAGGTGAACACTACATAATTAGCACCAAGTTGGCAACTGTCTGTAGAACATTTGACAGACGAAAGAGCTCCCTCCCCTGTGATCTCTTCTCCCAGCCAAAGCCTGCACTGCCCATTCCTGGGTGTTGGGGAAACTCAGAGGAAAAAAAAAAAATGTTTTTTGCTTCCTACATCCTCATGTCCTCCCTGGAAGGACCTTGGGAGCACTTTCTCCTCTGTCATATTCAACTTTCCTCTGAAAGGTGTCACTCAGCTCGCCCAGGCAGCGATGCGTGGCAGAGCTCTCCAGAAAGCTCGAGCAATCACTTGAGGCCCTGAGATAGCAATCAGCTATGCAAAATGACAATCATCTATCACTCTGCGATGTCTTCGGGAGAGAAGTGAGAAAAACACGATCTTGGGTGTTTTGGTAAAGAAACCACACGATAAACAAAATCTCTGCGGCTCCGCACAGCATAACCTGGCAGCAGAAATTCCATACACCACGCTCCAAACTTCATCTGGAGCAGCCTGCATCCTGAAAACAAATCTGGGGAGAGTTACTACACACTGGAACAGCCCCAAAAACCAAGAAAAAGAGTGAAGTTACCAGGAAAATATACATTTTGCTTTCCTCAAGTCTGTGCATAATGTAAGACATCTCCAGCATCACAGCACTTCCACCCAGCAGGGAAAGGAGTGGATAGATGAAAAATCATCTCCCTAAGCTTTGGGTGGTGAAAAAAATGCAGATTTTTAAATAGATGTTTCCCAGGCAGTGTTCAAGGCCAGGGTAGATGGGGCACTGGGCAAACTGGTTTAGGGTGAGGTGTCCCTGCCCATGGCAGGGGGTTGGAATGAGAGGAGCTTTAAGGTCCCTTCAAACACAAACCATTCTATAACTTTATAACACTGCAGCCAACACATTCTTTTGTAGTGCTCTTGTCACAAATCATTTCCGAAGGGAAAATTGCAATGTGATAAAGTGGATTTCTGGTATTGGAATGGATCTGGCTGGAAGAAATGGGTAAATCAATAAACCAGCAAAAGTCCTGTGTGCAAATAGCCAGAAATTGCCTGTGGAAAATGACTCTTGAGCCTGCTGGTTCTCAGTAGTGCAGCCACCACAGCAGCTCCAGTGGCTGTGAATTTACAGCTGCTGTCTTCTCCATAGTAACTTAAGAGTCTGCCTGCACACAGAACCACAGGATCCCGGAATGGCTCGGGTTGGAAGGAACCTTAAAACTCAGCTAGTTCCACTCTCCTGCCATGGCAGGGACACCTCCCAGTATCCCAGGCTGCTCCAAGCCCCATCCAACCTGGCCTTGGACACTTCCAGGGATCCAGGGGCAGCCACAGCTTCTCTGGGCAGCCTGTGCCAGGGCCTCACTGCCTCCTCAGCAAAGCATCTCTAATCCCATGGTTTTCTCTGAAGGAATTCCAGACATTTTATTCAACAGTTTAAAAAAAAAAAAAAANNNNAAAAAAAAAAAAAAAAAAAAAAAAGTGATCTACACTGCATTTATGAGAGGTTAAAAGCAGGTACAAGGGCACTTACAACAGACCAGAACAAATTGCAGGTCTGCAGCCTCACTCATCCACACTGACACCTCCAGGTGCTCAGCCTCCCTGGGAAAGGATAAAACGTTTCCCTTAAGTAGAGCGCTAATGGCCGTAATTGGGAGATACCATCCTGAGTGCTGAACCAGCAAAAGCCCCCAGCTGGCCACAGGAACATCTCCTAATGTTCAATTAAGATAAGACTCAGTAGATTGTTCAGTCTGCAGTATCTTTTTTTCCTTGTGCTGGGTGGAAGCTTTTGAGATCAATATAAAAAGAAAAAAAATATTAACATAGCTCATAGTTTCAGTTCCACTGGAGCCCTATTAAACATCTCTCTTCACTCAGCCCTCGTGCCTAATTGCCGACAGCCCAAGCACGTCACTTCTGGAAACCTCTCCTCCTGTTTCAGTTCTCCTCAGCAGTGCTGACTGGAAGAGTCTGTTTGACACTCATCACAGGAGACTGCCTGCCAGTCAGCAGCGCTGTGGCTGCAGCAGTGCCTTCCCAGCACATGGAATTAGGTCTCCATGTGGGGTCTTTACCATGGGAGGGGACAGGGGACAATTGTGCCGTGGGTAGGTCCTGACCCAGGCAAGGCTTTGACAGAGAAACCCGCAGGGGCTGGGTTTGGGATGGTGCTCCCAGGTGCTCCCACGCTCCTGACTCATAAAAAGCTTACAGAAGCCCTGAAACATTCCATGAATTCAGGTTTCACTTGGGGAAAATGGCAGTAATAAAAACAAACCAAAAGCAGGGGCAAACCGATCTGAAAACAGTGGTTAAGTTACACATTAGTAGTGGCAAGTTTGGCTCTTTTTTTAACATGCGCTGAAAGTGACATTTAATCTCTAGATTAATTCCAATTTTATTTCAAAATATGAAGGGAAACTTGACATTTAAATTAACCTTCCATCCCAAAGTGATGTTTTTTTCCTCTGCTCTCATTCACTGAGAACATCGGCGCACCTTTAATTACAGTTTCACCCCAGATGATTATTCTGCTCCACTTGGCAAACTCGGCCAAGAAATCACCTACTTATACAGCTTTTGTGTCTTTACACATCTCAGGGCACCTGGAGAGCAGAGGCAGCTCCTCTGAGTCCCGCCCTGCTCCCCAGCCTGCTATCCCCACTCAGGGACAGTCCCAGCCTTGATTTTAGGGGCCTCCGGAGAGCCGTGGGATCCCTGTGGAAAATCCAGAGAGGAGATGACAACGTTTCCTTGCTGCCCTCCCGTGGACATGCCATGACCACAGTCACTGGTACTTGACTAAAAATCCCTGGCTTTACATGAAGATGCTGGGCTTGGCTTTCCACCTGGATTGTTTTCTCTCCTCGAAAACAGTTGCGTTTAGCAAGGCAATCGGTGCTTTTATGTGGAGGGAACACGGAGAGGTTTCTAGATCATAAATTTTAATCCAAAATCTCTCTGGTACCCAAAGATTAATATTTAATGTTTGTTCTATAATGTAATTTCTACAGGCCAATCTTTCATCTTCAAAACTTGATCATCATAGACCTACAAAAGTTAGACTTCAATATGATAACAATACTTTATGGACACAGTGATTCCTGGATTCCCTCGCTGTCTCCTACCAGCAGTGGCAGTGTTCCTGTGAGTCTTAAAAAATGAGCTAACACTTTTCATTCTCTATTTTCTCTTCAGCTTGTATTCAGCACCACTGAGCATCAAGTGTGAAATGCTAGGAGGAGCCAGAGCAGTGCCAGGACAAGATGAGAAGCAGTACCTTTGCAATTGAGGTCATCATGCAAAGATTAAAAACAGACTGTGATCTAATTCCATCTGTTAAGTGTCTAGGGACTCCATGTCTAGTACACGAGAATGCTGTCCTTATAACAGGAATTTTGGAAAGATCTTCAAGAAATACATCAACTTTCCAGTTGGTTAATGAATCTTTTTTTTTTCCAAATGTCAGTCAAATACCTCACATGCTCAGAGTCTGATATTATGTACAACAGGCCCATGAACCAAATTCTTCCCCTGTTTTGCAGCTGCTGTAATTTATATTTCCCAGCAAATCACGACTTTGCCTTTTCTCCTTCTGCCTAAGCAGCGAAGGAAGGGAGAACACGACCACTCCAGGCTGCCCAGAGGAAAGAAGGACAAAATGCTAACTTGACTCAGTGTGAAAATGTCACATTACCCCTGGTGCAACCCCCGGTGTTCTCGAGAAGCAGAGGTGGAAGGAGCCGGCTCCAGATGTTGGGTAGTTTTTCTTCCTGAGAGGAAAGCAACATCAAGTGCTGCTCTCAGGCACGGGGATCATTCTGGGAACTGGGAGCCTTCCATCCACAACCTCCTTTCTGGTGCCTTGACATAAAGCAAGTTAAAATCTTGCACCACAAACTCTGAAGAGCTGCCTAAAGAATCGTAAAATCATAGAATGGTTTGGGTTGGGAGGGACTTTAAAATCATCCATTCCCCCCCCCTGCCATGGCAGGGACATCTTCCACTAGCCCAGGGTGCTCCAAGCCCCGTCCAACCTGGCCTTGGACACTGCCAGGGATCCAGGGGCAGCCACAGCTTCTCTGGGCACCCTGTGCCGGGGCCTCCCCACCCTCACAACAAAGGACAAGATACTGGCCACAGTTCCAGTTTGGCAGCACCTTCTCTTTCCTCGCTAAAGAATTGATTACTTGCCTAGCAGTAGTTACTTTTCTCTTGCTAGCAAGTAAACCCTGAGATGAAACACTCCAGACATCCAAAAATTCTGCAGAACCCCATCTTTCTTAGGTTTGCAGTAGGAATATTGCCATCGGTTTTGAATAAACAAACCTCCAGATAGTGAGTGTGAGTAGTGAGGGCTCATTTCTAATCTAGAGTGAGTTTATGGACAAATCCAGCTAGTAGAGGATAAAGCTGCTTATACACTGACCTGTAGTCACATAGCTGCTGCAATCATCTGAAAAAATAAATCCCAGCAGAGCCAAGAGTCAGGTCATGGCTCTGGTATCAGCTCACCTTCCTTGAACAGACTGCAGCCACGTGAGCATTTTGGTCCCCGTGATTTATTGGGTTCACAAAAATGTGTGTGCCTTAACTTGTGCCCTCTGGGAAGGCTTTTTATAGGCTATTATTCGAGCAGGTATGTACAGGTAACCCTCAGGTGTCTCTGGAGATGTGGAACACAAGCCTGTGTGGGACAGTGATACCCACACAGGCACTGAGCTTTGCAGCTTGTTCTGATTTCCAGTACAAGCCTGACTGGATTTCAGTGATTGATTTTTGTCTCTCCCCAGCCTGCTCCACTGGCTCCCCTGGAAACCTACAGCATTTAAGCTTCCTCAACCAAAGTCAGACCAGGAAGATATGGATCTTTGGCTTCTGTGCAAGGTCAGAGGCATTTGCCATTTTTACCCATCTCAGACCCCTGAGAGATGGGAAGAACGCTGGCATTTCATTCCTGAGTGTATCTGCAATGCACAATCTTTTCACACAGTCGTATAAAACCGCTGCTCCCCTCGTGTGTTATCAAGGTTGCTCGAACAAAGGAAATTGTATCTAAGCTAAACACACGGTGCTTTCAAACCAGGAGTGTCCAGAAATCCAACAGCAACCTCACTCTTGAAAATATGATGGCAAAGAATGAGTTAATTTGGTTTAAATTATGGTTCTACTGCTTTCGAAGTTAATTGCCAGGTGGGAGCAATATTTTGGTTAATTGTTCTTTACTCAAAAGGTGGCACATCTTAACTGAAATGCCAACTGCAGGACCACAAGTTGCATGTAATATTATCCTTTCTTTAACAGCCGTGTTCCCTGGCTCCTTATTTCCCAGATTTCCTGTGAGCTTGGGTCTACCCTAGAAGCAGGAAGGCATTTCCAAAAATCAGGAGCTTTGCTTACTGCCAGAGCACGATCCCTACCAGCTGCTTCCCTCGCTGAGCAGGGAGCACAGGAACAGCAAAGACATGTGCTGCACTCCCCAGGCTGCCTGTGAACCATGACATGTCACTTTTGAAGTCACCTCCTTTCCAGTATTTGAGGTTTGATTGTCCCAAGGCAGGAGGCAGGAGCTTATTTTAGCTCTTGGAGCATCTCGAGAGCTTTAGGAGATGGAAGGCAGAGAGAAAGAAGGGACAGGAACTGCGTGTGCCTCCATCAGGGCTGATGCTCAGGCCTTCAAAAGCAGAAGGGGAGATGACAGAATAAGAATAAGGATACAACACATCCTTTCAACAATCACTTAAAGAATTTCCTTATCCTTATTAATCTGGCTTTATGAGAATCAATTGTGTCCCAAAGTCAATGACAATTCCAACAAACCCACCCTGAATGAGCCCACTTGAGGCCAAGGGCTCATCTCTTGATTCCCCACTGGTTCCTGCAGATTTCTCTGGGATGTGTTTTTCTGTAATGTCTGTCAGATGTTTTTTGTTTTTTTTTTTTTTTTCTGTGTGCATAATATTCTTTTCATCCCCCAAATTTAATTTTCTAACTTGTTGGCTTTATTGCTTAAAATTTTAGCAGAGGTTTTGGTGTGCTGCCGACAAAATAATAATTTATATTGTATCAGTCAGTATCACTCCATTGTCTTAATCTTTCATAATGGTTTTTCTGCAGCTTCCAATTTCCCTCCGAATAAAACAAATTACTTAGCAAGTGGAATATCTTCTTGTCATAATAATTTAATATTAAAATGTCAATAAGATTTGGTACACACAGCAGAGGGCACAGAGGTACAGAGGCAGAGCAGAAATGAAGTAAACTTAATAAAGTGAGTGAGAAGGTACAGTGGGGATTGAGGTTGGCTCCTGCACTGGATATGAAAGAACCTTTTTATCCTGCAGTGCAGTACAATCATTGTGTAAGCAATAAAATGATTGCAGGAGCGTTTCTTGCTGCTGCTGCTCGCTGACACTTAGTGCAGCACCAGTCCTCGGGGGGAGGGAGCAGCCCTGGATGGGGACAGCGGGTGGCACACGGTGGGAAGGAGGGGATGGCCAGGGGCTGGTGGCACACCCTGCCCTCTGCGAGGCAGTTCCATGGGGTTTCTGGCTTGTGCGTGGGTGAAGGCACCAGCCTGTGGCTCAGCATCCTGATCCAGCCTTCGGGGCAGGATTCGTGCTGGGAAGTCTGAGCCCTGCGTCAGCAGGCAGACCTCAGCACTCACTTGTGAATGTTCTCATGAAACTCAAAGTTTCATTTTGGTCAAATTCTCCTTCTGATCCAAACTCAACAGATTGCACTGGCAGACGAATGCTAAATGCTGTGAATTTATCTAGAACATAATGAGTTCCCTAAAAATGTCTGGAAGCCTCAGGAGCAGATATGTCCTCTCCCCCAGCATGAGATGGTCAGCAGGACATGCTTTGGAAGCAATCCTGATCTTCCTTGGGCAGCCACACACGTCTTTGCCAGATGAAAGTGCAGAATTACAATGACAAATCCAGAATAATTCAGGTCGCGAGAGACTTCAGAGGTCACCCTGTCCAACCCACTGCTCAGAGCTGGGCTAGCTTCAAAGTAGCATAAATTCAAAAAGAAGCAAATTTGCATGAGCTCCAGGACCTTATTATCTGTCTCTGTTCTGTCTCAGGCTAGAGGAAAAGCTGTTCCTGTATCTAACCACTCTTTCCTCTCCTGCAGCTATGGAAATGGGTGTTGCATTCACAGCTGACTCTTTCCACACAAATATATCACCGTTTGAAGTCCCCATTTTCAGCACCTAATGTCTCCTCCTGCAGAAACAGGACACAGGGCTTGATTTAAGTGCTCAGTTTTCCATAATTCCTGGGAGGGAACAAAAAGGGAGAGCTGGAGAATCCCTTCTCCCTTTTCACAAAGGAATATCTTACACCGTCGTTCCACCCTGCAGAGCAAGTAGGCACCACTTTTATGTCATTTTAACCAAAAACTGACAGGAGCCAGCTGAAATATGTCTCGATCTGTCCTACAGCCTTCCACAAATAATCCCAAGGGTGCCTGGGCCACACGGGATGGCAACAGGACAGCAGGGAGCTGCAGAATTTTTCCCCTCACCCAGAGCATCAGAAAGTTTGATGAAAGTTGGTGGTGATGAAAGTTCTGCTCACATTTTTTGCCAAGAATGAACAGGAAAGGTCCTTCAGCCACTCTGGGAGGTTTTTTCTTATTAACTGCTGCCCTCCTATGTGTAAAAATGAAAGTGGTAAAGAGCAAAGTCCTTTGAACAGTCACAATATTGAATGTCAGGTGATTTAACTGTCAACAGCTATAAACAAATCTCCTGGAAAAGGAGGATTTTTTGAATCCCTGTGCCAGTGGAAGGCTGTTTGTTGCTGTATGGTTTGTTTCCCTGTTCTCACACTGTACCAGTTTAAAACCACTCAGCACTTTTCTCCAGAGCTCATTCCACAGGACTAATTGCTCGGATAATAGGGAACTGATGCTGATGTTCAGCCAATATTTTCCTCTCCTCCCCAGTGGGCACTTTCTGGCTGCCACCAGGAATCCCTGCCTCTTTTTCTATCTGCGTGTCAAATGCTTTTATCTACATCTTAAATACTTGTTGCTCACCATAATTCTCCCTCCTCCATTCAAATTTCAGCTCAGTAACACTGCCATAATACAGCTTTTATTTCTCAGATAAGTCTCTGTCACTCCTTCTTAATTGCTTTGCATTTGTTGGCTTCTTCCTGATGTTGAAGTGGTCATAACAGAATACAACTTTCTACATGTGCCCAGCTGCTTTTTTATGGACAATTCTCACATCTTTTCTCCCTTCCAAGCCTCAGATCTTTCAGACCTAACTGTCTGGTGGACTTACTTGCAGCCGTGCTGCATTGCCAAAAATATATTCTGAAATATCAGACGTTTTGGTTTTTCCATATTGCCTCACCCTGCTGAGCATATCCCACCTACCAACACCAATCCATCCCACCTACCAACCCATCCATCCGTTGGCTTCATCTCGTTGTACCTTGCCTCATTGCTTTTCTCTCTTGGTCCGTCAGCGTTTTTCTCACAATGGTTTCCCCACTGTAGTTTGCTACGCCTTCCAATTTAGGCATCACCTGGGAATTTAATTACTGTGCTTTCTACCTGTTTTTCCAGGTCACTAACAGGGATTTTGAGCAAGACTGGACATAATCGAAGTCCCTGAGGTAGCCCTAGCACAGCTTCCCCTAACTAGGCCTTGCACACGGATGTGGCAGAGCTCACAGCTTCCTGGCTGTGCTCAATCCATGTGGAATGACTTGCCTCCAAGGAATTGGACTGAGCTAGTTTTCAAGTAAAGGTTTGTGAGTCACTGTATAAAATTATTAACTAGAGTCCAAAATGACAAAATAAAGGTTTGACATCCAAATTTAACAAAACAACCAACCCAGCAAGATCCTTTCAGTAAGAAACAACACCTGCTCTGTCTTCTAAACCCTTCTCTCCTCTGGGATTTATACAGGTCCTCTTATCCATCATTGCATCATTTACCTGAATGGATCACAGAATGCTTTGGGTTGGAAGACCATAAAGACCACATAGTTGCAAATCCCTTCCAGAGGGAATGTCAGCTTCCTACCAAGCCTTTCCAAGATCTCCCATTCCCGTCTGCATCCTGCCCTGTCAGGTCTGTCTGGGAGCAGCAGCACTTTTGGCTAAAGGGCAATGCTGGGCTCCTCGTTCAGAGAAAGAACCCGTGAGTGCCGCCCGTCCTATGCCATTCCCACCCTGTGCATCCACACCACCAGATTTGGTGCAGTCCTGTGGCGGACTGAGTGCAATAAAACTAAATAGAATGAACCTTACGTCCCACTCCCCAACAAATTGCTCGTTAACAAGACTTTTTTTTTCCAAAATTTAAAAGCTCTTGTACTGGACTGTGTCTAAAAGCTCTCCGTTGTGTAGTATTGTTCATTTCCAAAGAGTTGGCCTATATGTGAATAAATTCTCCTTAGTTCCTCAATCTTTCTGCAAAGAACTGAGAGAAGAAAAAAGAAATAAACCAACCCGAAATTATTTGTAGAATTGTTTAGAAAAATCTTTTCAAAATATGAAGGGAGCTGAAAATGATTTAAAAGCTCTATAGAGCAAGACTGAAAAATAAAGTATAAATTATGCACTATTATCTACCTATCCCACAGAGTGGTGCTGCATCCTACAGGGCACTGCCTGCTCATCCACGGGCCAAGACTGCCTATGGATACAGCTATCACCAATTTATAGCAAGGCCTAATGAAGCAGTTTTTCCAAGGCACTTGGGACCTTCACTTAAATGCATTACTTTTTATTATTTCCCCTACTTCCCTAACACCTAGGGGCAAAAAAAGTCAGGCTGGGAACCAATTGCAGACCAATTAAATCCAAGTGTGTGTCCACGGAGGAGCAGCAGAGGTGGGTAATTATGCATTGCTGACAGGAGGAAAGTGAGCTGGAGATGCCACCCGGCTGCCTGGGCTCTGTGGCATTCCCAAACGGCATTCAGGAAACATTTCAAGGGGATCAAAGCTGCCTCACGGGCGCTATACAAATTCACCATCATAAACACTGAATAATACATTACACTAATCTGATTGCTATTGACTGTTACAGTTGCATGTGTGACCTTGGGCATACATTAATCAAAGGCAGCCGTTCATATTTCCATCCTGCAGCGACGAGCAAAACTCATCTCAAATCTCCTCTTGTCCCTGCATCTCTTTCTGTTCTGTCTGATGTCACTTGGAGATGGAGGCTGGTGTTTGGAGGGAAATAGCTTTTTTCTATCCTCCCCTCTTTGTTTGAGCAAACACAGGAATGCTCCAACATGGAATAATAAAAACACGCACCTTTTTGTCCACCCAGCGCTCCCTGAACCCAATTTAGCAAGTGTCACAATCTGAAAGAGCATTGGAGCTTGAGAGTAATTGGTTTCCCAGCAGAGACTACAACTAATCCCAGAAGCTCTTTGGAATTTCAGCAGACGTGTTTATTATTTACCCTAAGAAATGAGGCGTCGTTGAAAGGAAGGAGCCCGTTTCTGACACCCCTCGCACGGTGCCGTGTGTGTGTGTGTGTGTGTTTGTTCACATGAGCTGCAGCAAGGCTTAAACCCAAAAAACCCAATCCCTCATCAGTTCCCATTCTCTTTGTCAATAACAGAAGACAGGGAATACAAGAAAGAGCTGACAGTCTGTTGACAACAAACTGAAAAGGCATTGCTTTGCCTGCATTGATTCCCTTCTCTTTCCCCAAGGCTACGAGATGATACTTGCTGGATTATATTGCAAAAAGCTCTTGCAGGTGCTCCCTGGTTTGCTGCCTCCTGCCCCGAGGTGGTCTTTGAGTGTGGAGAACCTTCCCCCAGGGCGTGTTGAAGCCCAGCAGCAGGGCTCTCTCAAAGCATGGTGTAACAAACATAAAATCAGACAAAACCTCAAAATAATCTGTTGAGCTGGGTTTGATGTGGTCTCAGACCATTGGCATGCAAATGCATTCCTTTAACAGCTTTATTACTTCACTTGAGGGCTAAGCATGACAGTCAATAATTTAAAGGCAAAGGACTGAAAGAGGCTGGGATTATTCCCCAGGCAAGTGTTGTAAATGTAGACCATTTATATTTAAATTAAATTTAAGCAAGCTACGGCAATACTGATACTATATGAATAATTGGCTCTACACCCACAGGTACCTGCTTTTTAACTGCTGGGTTTAAAAATAAATAAAATTTACAAAAAACCTCTCAATGCTTCTACTAAAATTTCACTCTGTGCCTTGTCAGAGAGTGCTGAGAGGGAGGTGCTGAAGAATACCTGGGCACGAAGGAGAAATAAGGAGGAGCAGGTTGTATGGCTCCCCCTGACAGTCCAGCACTTCTGCCTCCCAGCTATGCAAAACACACAGAACTTAATTAAGAGGGTCCATTTTCTCTACAAAGCCTTTTATGGTCCCTGGCCTTCACTCAGATACACTTACTTTTTCCATCAGTCACATCAGAACCTCCAAGTTGCTGCCAGGGGACCCTCTGGAAGCTTTCTCCTTTATAAATTTTTCACACCAGTTCTATTACCTGGAGTGGACTTTCACTCCGTGAGGATGCAGCCTGATCTCCCCAGACCTCTCTCAACCCTCTCTGCACCTGCCACAATGAAGAATTATAGTGCATGCAGACCACTCTTCCTCCTTTTTCCATTACTCAGCAGCTCTTCGGCACATGAGAGTTTCAGGATAAATTAATGGATATTTTAGGACATCTGAAGAGTGGTCTTAGAAAGATGCACTAAATTTTGTAAAGAGAATCTCCAGGCCATATCAGTCCCTTGAATATGACCATGAATGGCCAGCAAAGACTCCCTTGGAAATAAAAACTGATTAGAGAGTTTTGGTATCTTTGTGGGTTTTTATCCGAATGACTCAACACAAAACGGTCACGCGTTGGAAATCGCACTGCAAAAGTACATTTCTTGTCCCTCCTAAGATTCCTCCTCACATCCCACAAGGAAATTTTAATTCAGCTCCCACATAGAGGTCCAAAAGGGAGGATTGCTGGCTATTGCAGACAAGGATGTTTCAAAACTAACTCTAGCAGAGAGACTCCAGGAATTCTTTCACCTGAAATCCAGGTTCAGGAAATAAAATAAAGGAATGGCTGAAGACTGCATCCTACACTGACCGGCTATTTTTTATTCCCATGAGTCAGGCAGCTGATCTTTTTACTCTGCCCTCCCTTTTCACCAGAAAAGCCTGGAGTTAAGGAACCTCAACTTCACTTACACAAGTTTAAAACCAGCGTAACTTCTGACTCTTGTGGGGATTACTTTTGATTTATACTCATGACGCCGAGGAGAAAATCAGATCAAGGGAATATAATTCAAACAGAGATCAATACCGAGCATCAAGGTACTAATTCTATCTCCTGAAACAGCCCTTACAAGCTGCAGGAGGCCGGGAGACAATTCCCCTGGCACAGGCACGGCAGATTTATGTGGAGCCGTGGTCCTGGTGCAGGGCAGATGTTGGAGGTGGAAGGGGACGGGTCTGCACTTCACGCTATTAAGAATCTCTGTCTGTCTGGGCTGTCAAGCAGTCTGGGGGCAGCTTTGGGAGGTTGTCATAAATCAGCACACCCTTGCACTGGGGACTGGGGATGACAACCAAGTTGGTTTAAAATTATTTTTCACTGTGGTTTTTTTTGCCTCCAGGAATCGCTGCAGGACCTCAGCCTCGCTTCTCCTGCTGGGAGGACCATGGAATGAGGAGTAGTAAGGGACTGAGAGCTCCTCCCCAAACCCAAACCCTCCTGAATGGCTTGGCAATGCTCTCTTCATCTTCCTCCAGTGACACAACAGCACTAAACCTGGTCTTTAAAATGTGCTGGGATGTTTCATGACTACACCAAATGTGCACTGGGTGGAAAGGGCTGAGCCACTGATCCGTAGGAGGACACGGTTCAGGGGTTGGGAGTGTTCTGCAAGCAGCCCAGAAAGTGCCAGGCAGATGTTCACACAAGCCAACAGCTTGTCTGGTGGAGTCTTAATTTGTTTTTAGGAGATGTAGTAAAAAGGATGAGGTGCTCTGGCTGCTTTCTGCCAGTGCTGGTAAATGTGACTACATATATTATCACAGCCTGAAATCAAAGGGCTCGGGAGTGGAGGAGTGGGAGAGGCACAGAAAATGGGCAAGGATTTTGTACACTGGAAAACTTTACACCTGATTCATCGAAGCACAAATTCGGCAGTTCCTTGCTTTGTGGAAAACTTTTAATAAATGTGATTGAAAAGGGAAATTTGTTTGGGGGCTTATGGGGGGCCTGGTGGGGAGGGATTGATGGCATGTTAAATAGCAATAGCTGATTGCATAATTAAGTAATAAAACTCTCCAAGTAGTAATTATAGGACATGTCAAACAGAGTTATAAGGCAGGAGGCCAAAGTCCAAGTGATTAACGTCTGGAGAAGTGTAACAATTCCCTGGAAATGCCCAGCCCAGAGTGCTGCTGGCACAATGAAATACACTTTGTAATAAACACCAAAGAGTAGGACCAGCTTTACATTCTGAGATGATGGCAGTGCCTCCCGTCAGTCTCCCATCTCTCTTTCACCATGAAAAAGAGTTGGGACAGCTGCCCAGGGCCCTTGGGATGAGGCTGGGCACAGGATTTCTTGTGTTGTTCCTGGGAAGCCCAGCCTTCTCCTGGCTCGGAGCGGGGCCGTGGTACCCGGTGTGATGTCAGCTCACCTCTCCCAGCACTGGCTGACCTGGCTGATCCACACAGAGCCATTTGATTTTGTTCTGGACAGGTCTGGAAGTGTTTTAGAAATCTGTTCTTTGTCATCTTGTAGCACTCAGAACAGTCTGCTGGAAAAGGTGTGGTGTCTGTCTGGAACGCATCTCGGATATCTACTGACACACGCACTGAGCATAATTCCTGTTGCTGTAGATTTCACAGAGTGAGGTTTCTACTTCATTAATTCCAAAGAAATAAAAAGGGAAAGAAAAGAAACAATCCTGATCTCTATCTCAGTGAAGAGATACCTTAAATTGTATTTTTCTCTGGAAGTCGTTCTGCCTGCTGCTTCAGGAGCAGAGGCAGTAAATCCATTAATGAACTAAGACACCTTCTAATCATTCAGACTTCAAGAACTCATGGCTGGGCTGAGCTCAGGACTGTGATGGTTCTTACCTGTTCCAGGTTACTGTTCCCAATGTACACTCAGACACCATTTATACAGATCTCAGTCTTCTCTTGAGCATCACTAAGTGTGTAGAGAAGGTCTAAACTATTGATTTTTAATTTCATCTTATGCACCTCCTGCTCAAGGAATAGGAGTTCTTGACTTACTTTCTTTAAACCTTCTGCTATTTTTTATATCTCTATCATCACTTTTGCTATTTTTTTATTTTTCTGTCATCACCCCTTATTCCTCTAATGTCTAAGATATATAGTTCTAATATTTTAATCTTTCCACACACTTCAGCTTTCTATTCACTTAATCATTTTCATTGCCTTCCCCGGACCTGTTTTATTTCTGCTCTCTCCTCCCATAAGACTGGAGAGAGAGGCTGAGCAGAGGATCCATGGTGTGGTGTCACTTCATATTAAAGATAAGGAATAATTCTGTGCTTTCCTCGAGCTTTTTCTTAATGCAAATGAACATTTTGTTTGCTTTTCTGGCCACACTTCTCACTGAAGAGATGTCTTGTTGGCAAAGACACCTTGTTGCTCTCCTGACTCCCTACAGTTAATTTAAGACTGACTCCACACACCAGCAGTTTAAATTGTTTCCTTTTTCCTTTCACTACGCTCCACCTTCTGCTTACTCGAACTGAGCTAATCCCCGGAATGCACTCCACCCAGCTCTTTAAGAGACTCCTGAAACGATTGATAATTTCACTGATGTCTTTGGCTGTCGAAACCCTTATTTTGGCTCGCTGGTGCTACAGCATCCCACAGCCAGCCTTGCCCTGACACCGTCATTCCCCTCCCCTTCCCAGGGGAGCTGGTGCCCGTGCAGCTGCTTACTCTCCCAAGGAATGTTTGTGTGAGACTATTTAAAACCCCGCTGCGGATGGAAATTTTTGAAAGCTCCTGCTCTCTCCACTCTGCTGCAGGAACACAAAGAAGTGTAATAGGCTGGAGAGAAATGATGATTATTCTTTACAGCACGGCGCAGTTTTGTCCATGAGATCAGATTAAGCAGCATTTTATCGCCACCATAGTTTTAGCTCATTTGTTTGATTAAAGTGAGTATCATTTCTCGTTGCTTTCCAGGTATTTCCTAATGAGAAATTCACACCTGTGATGTACCTGCCACTCCATCAGCACATTGTGACACTGCATTGTGTATAACCCCAGAGATGTAGCACATTTTTTCTGTTTTCATATTTGAACAATGCAGATCATGATATCGACCTTGTTTTGTGAAGGATATTGAACCCATCCACAGCAAAAATAATGTAAAGATCTTTTTCTCTAACCACGTGAGGAAAGTGCCACCAGATCTTTCTGTTTTTCTGTAAAATCCATTCTTAAATCATCATAATAACAATTTTCCATTAACCCTGCTGACTGTAAATCAGCATCCGTGCTAGAAAAACAGATATTTTTATTGTCCATTTGGAAACATTCATAAACACAGCCTTAGGAGCACCCAGAGGTGTGTAGGCACAAAACTGCCTGTAGACTTCCAAGGAAGTGCTCAAAAGATGTGTGGATGTGGCACTTGGGGACATGGTTTAGTGGTGAACATGGCAGTGCTGAGTTAATGGATGGACCTGATGACCTTAGAGGGCTTTTTCCACCAAAATATTCCATGATTCCATGATTCCAAGGACCCCAGAACTCATCACCTGCATAATCCCATACATGCTAAAAGTTCTATGTCCCTGGTGTCTAAGGTTGCTCGCTGTGACCTTTACCCCATTTCTGGAGCGTTACCAAATGTATCGACATTAAAATACAACCAATTATATAAATAAGTGGAATGTGTTACTCCTTTCAATTAACTCCTCTCTTTTCCAGGTAATAGAAATGCCTGCCTTCCTCTCCCTTCAGCCACACTCTTCCTCAGCCTCAGAACCCTTTGTTGTTCCAGCCAAGAGCCGGAGGAATGTTATCTCCTGTGCTATTTCCTTGTTGTGTTTGTGAATATGTGCACAAAACCCCTTTTCCTCCTTCTCTGCTCTCTCTTGGGTCCTACTAAACATGAACTGAGTTGTGGGCAAGGCTGGGGAGGATGGAGAAGTGCTGCACCTGTGTCTTACAGAGAGCTTGGTGGCAGAGCTGATGGCTGCAAAGAGGCAATAGTTATTCCAGCATTGTGGTATTTACCTCTGTGAAGGTAATTCTGGAATCTGTTATGTGAGAATGAGGCAAGGATTCTTTAATAATGCACAAATTAAGGGAACTCGAAGCGTTAGCATCGTTGCCTGCTAATAACATTACAACACACCTGTTATGAAGTGTGTGCATATATCACATTCCCAGCTTCAAAACAGAAGCATAAACACCATTAAATAGAAATTTAATTATATAATACTGTTTAGTGGCTGGGTTTATGCTTTGGCTGTGTATTAAGCAATGTTCCTGAAGTACATATCTTCACAAGCACTGGAAAAATTAAAGCATTAAATCGATTTCACAAATGTTTACTGTGCAAACATGACAAAAACTCTGCAAATACAGGGAATTTATTATGGGGGTCACGTGCTTCGCTCATATGGTGGACACAATAAATACCCTCTTTTAAGTCTCAAATCTGTATTTTAGGAGATACTTTTCCAAACAGGGGAGTTTGCTGAGCTGGACATTGAAGATTAGGCAGACAGGCAACCCGATATAAATGCAAAGGCCTGTTGAAAGATATTTTCAACTATAGAGCGGGGAGCAAAATTTAAAAAAAAAAAGGCATTTAGTGGAAACGGGCTTCAAAATTCAGCATTTCTTTGTTGTTGAGAATACCGAGAGTTTCTAAAAGTGCTCCTCTTTTCTAGCACAGAGAGGCTGAGTGGGTCACCCTGTGGTCCTGGCATTTAGGCAATTCCACGTGGTACGTTTGGTTTCTGGGAAATGGTGAACTCTTCTGACCAAAAGGGGTTTTGGAAAAGCCAGGTTTTCCACGGAAATGGTCATTTCAGGTACATGAGCCGGGTGTATGGAGTACTCTGGCTGTTACAGTCTAAGTGCTCCCCCGTGTGTTTGCTCTCATCCTCCTACTAGAGTTTTGGCTAGAAATTCTCTGCAAGCTTAAAAAAATTAAATAAAGCTGGAGGGGGGAAATCAGCAGGTTTCAGCAGTATTTCTAGCTCACGTCTATGAAATACCAGATGTGTCACAGAAAAAACAAACTCTCAGATATTTAGGGTTCTTAGTCATTGTCACACTTCCATCTCTCAGGAATCAGTCTGAATTGCTCCATGGGATGATTAAAGTGGTTTAATTACAAGATCAGGTCTGTGTGGGATGGGAGAGGTGCTACTGGGATGTCATCTCCAGCTGGGTGCCCCCCGGGCTCTCTGGTGACTGGGAAGAGCTCAGAGGAGTGAGGAGGCAAAGGGGCATTTTCCCCTTGCCTTGGGGCTCAGAGGGGCTCTCCAGGAAGATCCTGTGAGGAACGAAACCTTCCTGCCAAGGGCCTGGTCCAACATCCTGAGCAGCAAAGGAAGCACCATAAATTGCACAGGCTGCTCATTTGTGCCACAAGCAGACGCCTCAGCGATCCATCAAAAATCAGGCTGTAGCTGATAAATGTGTTTTTACTTTTGTTTGTTGGGGAGGGGGTGGTGCTTTGTTTTTGTCTTTAGTTTGCTGCTCATTTTTAACTCCGGCTCCAGAGGAGCCCAGGTGCGCTGGGGTAAGGGGAACGGGAAGGCTCCAGGCTGTGGTGCAGTGTCTGTTCTGCAGGAGCAGGGGCAGTTTGCACACCCAGGCTGAAGCACTCGCCGGGAGTTACCTGGCACAGCCCGAGGTGAGAGGTAGATATGTCTGAATTTTCTGGCTGATGTTCCCCATCGATTT
The DNA here is from genome assembly GCA_013397775.1 of Eulacestoma nigropectus. Lineage (NCBI taxonomy): Eukaryota > Metazoa > Chordata > Aves > Passeriformes > Eulacestoma > Eulacestoma nigropectus. The sequence goes on from VZTE01004705.1 coordinate 5,553,904, forward strand.
TCCTGAGACAGCCTAGGCAAATAATTTAAACTCGGTGCCTGAGTTTGCTTATGCCTTCGATGAGCAATGGATGATATAAAGTGGCTGCCTCCCACAGACCCCACGAGTCTTTAATTTATGTTGGTGAGGTGACTGGAGCTGTTTCGCTCCAGAGCCTGTAACTGCAGGACGTTGCTAATAATTCACCAGCAACAAGTGAGCCCTGCACCTGGGGATAAACACTTAGATTTGTAGCAAACATTTTTCACCTATGAAAATAAAAGTAAAATTTGCAGCTCCGAGTCCGTATACCTTGGAAAACTCCCCCAGGGTCTCTCGCTCCCCTGTTCTGCTTCTGTCCTGCAGACTCCAGCTCTCCATCCCTGAGCAGAGCTTTGCAGTGACTAATCCTTTCCCTCTGCATGGAATTACATGGATAATTGTGCAGATACTATGTGTCTTTTAGCAGACTTACTGGGATATCTCACACCACCGTGCAGCAGATCCCTTTTATTTAAATCTTCAATCGATTCACTCGGGCGAGTTCCTAAGCAAATGCAGGAATACATTTTAGCTGAATTTCAGGGGATACTTATTGCATGTTAAATACCACTAGGCAATTATTTAATGAGGTTTAACAAGTATGTAATAGATAGATTACTTATGACCTAGATGTGAAACCTCAATGAATATGTTTAATCAATTGGCATTCAATTAACATACATTAGGTTTTTTCCTGCAGCACGGTGCTTTATTGTAGCTCTCTGTCCAACAGACCAGCCTTGCAGACTTGTTAACCACTTGCTGCCCATAATTTAGGTCCAACGTGGTACGTACCAAAACCAAAAAATTAACATCCAACTTGCTCTTGGTGAATTTGTTGACCATAATTACTCATTTAGAAATGTAAATCCCATTTGGTGCATCAGTAAACTCAATTATCTTCTCTGCATTCCCAACCCCAGGGACCTTTCTGTGCCCCAGGCTGTTGGGCCCATCCCTGTTTTCTGATTCAGCAAAAGAAGCTGGCTTGTCCCTTCTTTGGGATGTCAAGATTTCCCCTGGCTCTGAAAAGGTAATATGGGATTAAAGTGGAATATAAATGAGCATTGCTGATGGATGTCCTAGGGTGGAATTCCTCTCTTGAAACATCACAAACAACCCAGAAACTCCTCTGCCTCTCTGTAGTGCTACAGTTTAATTAAAGCTTAATAAGGAACAACTGGGTCTCTGTCCAGCTGGATTCATTAATTCCAGTGTAACTTGTGCTTTTTGTTCTCATCAGCAGTAGAAAAAAATTTCTCTCTCCAAAAGTTGTCAGAAATACATAAAGCACTATTAAATAATATTGAAAGCAAGCATAGCCAGAGGACTGATGAGAAAGGAATGAATTTTCAGCCCCACTCTAAAGGTGCCTCAGCCAGGCACTCTGTGATGTCTCCAGCTGCCCGTGGAGATTTGGGAACACCCTCATCCTTCCCCCACAGGTACAGACAGCTAAACCTCGTGCTTCACATGGTTGAAAAGAGCAAGGGAAGGTAAAAACCATGGGTAATGTGAATAATATTTCTGTAACCTGGTTCGTTTTGCTATAGACCTGTCCCTACAGCTTCCTCAGCCAAGTGACACACAGAGCTCTGCAATGCTGTTCCTGAACTGTGTCCTTTGACCCCGGAGTCACTCCCCATCTGACTGTGCATCACCAAGTGCTGGAGGAGGAATAAGGCAGAATTTTTTAAAAAAGGGAAAATGGTTCTGTGAAGACAGTGGGAGAAGTGAGAAAACAACCCAAATCTTGGCGTGCTGGCTTCAGAATACTTAAACACTTGGGTTAAGAGTACATAAAATACAAGTTTGGGTACAATTCCTCATCTTTCAGACAGACAAAGCCTCGGTGCATTCTCAGGGAAGAGGAGCAGAGGTAAAAATATTGCAGATCCTCACACATCCTCCTGGAGCACCGATGAGCACAGCCCATGTGCAGCAGAACAGCTGTGTGCCTTTGTCCAATTTTAATTAATACCTTTATCTTGCAGTAGCTGTCTTTGTGGAAATTCTGTGACTCTGGCTGATTTGCCATGTTCTGCTCTTTCAAGCTCTGCTTCCACCAAATCTCAGAGTTGCAGGCAAAGTTTGGTGTCAAGATCTGAAGGGCTACAAAGCAAGAAGATACATTTTGTTCTTTTCTTCTGCAGAAAGGACACCCCGGAAGATTAAAGTAACTGGATTTTGATCAGCATTTCCCATTTGCACTGGGCTCTTTACGAATTGAAATGTAAAAGGTCAAAGCTCCAAAAGCATTTTTCATTTCTAAAGAGGTTTGTTCACCACTGTAATTTAATAGCCATGCCAAAGCTGATAAGATTTTGGAATCTGTCCATGGCATGTATTGATGTCACAGGTCAAAAATAAAGGCTTCAATGTAATTTATTTCTCCAAGCACAGTGAAGATAATAACTCAAGCACAGAGCAATATGTTAAAACTAAATTATATTCAATAAAGATGACTTATGCCAGTCTTCTAAAAACTAAATACACTTGGCTCAATTTGAATGTGCTCATTACTGTGGTTTGGTGGCCTCCAGGAGGTTCTTGGCCATGGCACAGTGGCCAGTGGAGGATTCTGGATGGAGGCTGTGGGGTGTGAGGGCACTGCAAAGGACAGGAAGTTGTTGCTCCTTTCTCTGTTGAAAATCTGACTTGAGGGAACATTTTCCTACATCAGCTTCTCCTTCTGTTTTGCTTTCTGCTGGCTGGAATGATGCACAAGAACAAAAATTCGCTCCTGCTATAAATAGAGGCCGTGCATGTGATCCAAGGGGGAGGAGAGCAGATGCTGCACACACAGCTTCAACTGGAATGTCAGGATTTAACACTCCGTGAGGGGTGGGGGAAGGGGGCACTTCCAAAACACTGGGAAAGAAAATTACCAACAGAAGAGGTACAGCAGAGGTAGCCAGGGAAAGCCTTTCTGCTGCTCCTCAGGCTGTATTTTAAAGCATCTGACACCGAGGTTCAGTAGTTGGTCCACTCTTAGTCTTTCAATCGGTGGTCTGAGGGAGGAGGCTGACAGGGATGCTGCTCTCCCCTGTGGATATTTACTGGATGCAGGAAACCCAGCATTGCCATCAGTTCAGCGTGGAACTTGGGCCTTACAGCAAAACAGAACTTAGCAAGTTTCGGTACCAATCCCAACACAACTTTCAGCTCTCAGCCTTTTTTATAACTCCTTTAGCACATTGCCTCTGCTTTACAGGAGTTTCTTTAGATGACTGAGAGTTTCCCTGCACGCCACAAAGAGGGAGAAGGATTTTTTCCACAAGCAGTGGAATAGGATAGTGAAAAGATGGTGAAAGGACAAGGGGGAATGGTTTTAAACAAAAAGATGAGAGATTTAGATTAGGTACTAGCAAGAAATTCTTCCCTGTGAGGGTGATGAGGCCCTGGCACAGGCTGCCCAGAGAAGCTGTGGCTGCCCCTGGATCCCTGGAAGTGTCCAAGGCCAGGTTGGCTGGGGCTTGGAGCAACCTGGGATAGTGGAAGGTATCCCTACCCATGGCAGGGGGTGGGATGAGGTGATCTTTAAAGTCCTTTCCAACCCAAACCATTCTGGAATTCATTCTATGCCTCTAACTTGAGGTAATGAGGCTTGATTTGTACTACTTGCTCCTGGCTGGGTGCCACTGGATTATTTTAGGCAGCAAGTCCTCCTGAGAACTCATGAAATCACAGAAAGAATGTCTTTGATTTTAAAGAATTTTACAGGTTGGTGTCATGGGTTCAGTTCTTGAGAGTCTTGGAAGAGCTGAAGAGACAAACTGCACCTCCCAGCTGTGGGGTGTGGGGCTGCCCGAGCACCGGCGACACCAACAGGGAGAACATAAGGTGAGACACATCCAGGGAGAGGCAGAATTCCTATGATCCCAGCACGCAGGCAAACATCAAGGAAGCTGCACTGGATAAACCTATAGGAGCTATGATGAGCCCTAAGATCCAGAGAACAATAAATATAACATCAGCTGGTGCTTCTCCAGAGCTGCACTCCGTTCTAGGCAGCAAAGTCCTGCTGGGAGCAGCGATGCCTCTGCACCAGTTTGCACTGAGTTTTAAATATTTAGGTTATGTGGATGGTTTGGTGTTAGTACAGTGTCTACACAACCAATTATCTTCTGCAATTTGCGTGTCAGAAGAATTGCTTACAGCCAGGTTTCCAGTGAGCTGATTGTAATTTATCCACCGTCACACACCTACAAAGAGCTGCGGGGAGGAGAGGCAGGGTCAGGTCTGTAGCTGTCTCCAGCCTCTAATGAAAACCCAGGCATGGCTTCCTCTAAACAATGGGAGATTTCAGCTGAGAAAAATCAACCACTGTGAGGAAAAGCAATCAAATAGCAGACCTGATTATGAAAACGCAAACGGTGAAATACTGGTGACATTTACCCTGCTATCAGCTGCAGCTGCAGAGCCACCACTGGCACGGACTGAGTGAGGGGAGAAGGAATCATAATTTGCATGGAAAGGTATGGGACTAAACTACAGAGCCAAATAAAATCCTAGTTCATTAACCAGACTGAGAGTGAAAGCTGTAAGACAAGCACGAGATCAATTTCAATTTGAACTGAAGAATAAATCAGGTGCTACAAGGCTTTGATTTACAGGTCACACATCTTCCTGCAGGATGTTATCAAGCAGTACCAGCCACTGCCAGTTCACAGGTAAATGAACCTAAAGTCAGGGTAGGTGAGGTCATCTAGAGAGCACGTGAGAGGGTTGAAACAGCACCATCAGCTTGTCCAAACTATCCTGACAAAAGCAGCAGAAGAAATTCTTCATAAAACAAAGAACTATGCTGGAAAATGCCACACGAGTCAAGACGAGGGGAAGGAGATGGATCATGAAGGCAAAGTGGCTTCTCAAAGAAATTATAGGAAAACACTTCATCTACTCACCAAGGTTTTTATGGTCAGGTTACAGCAGCTGGAGCCCTCTCAGGGATCAACAAAGGAAGATTTTTAATAGCAAAAACCAAAAGTTAAGTGGACAAACCACTTTTAGAAAGCAGCAAACAGACAGAAACTACATGAAACTGTTGGCTTTGGCAAATAAAATTCCAGCATTTAGAAAAACAATACACAGAAGACTCAACAGCAGTTTTCCCAAAGCTGAAGCCCATCAGTGTTACTGGGATGAGGATATGTGCTGGGATGGAAGAACATAGGAAAACTTGCGACTGCTCTGAGAAACTTGGAGCCAGCAGAGCCCTGCAAGGAGCAAACAAAATCTCTCAGTGGGAGAGAGAAAAAGTCTGGTAAACTGGGAAGGTCTTCTGCAGTGTCTTTCTCAGCAAATTAGGGGACTTGGCTATGGGACAAGTGGGGTGAGTAATGTGGTTTTACCTACAAGAACATGTGCTTTTATGATTCTGTGATAGATAAAAGATGTGTAGACCTGGCACTTGGTTTAGTGGTGGGCTTGGCAGTGCTGGGTTAGTGGTTGGACTCCATGGTCTTAGAGGGGTTTCCCAACTTTAATGATTCTATGTTTCTATAAACCATGTGAACAAATCAAAACAGCATAAATTGTAATAAAAAAAACACCAGTAATCAACAGCCCAGTCTCTAGGCTCGGGGAATTACCACCAAATAGTGTCTAGATTGCAAAAAGCACTCACCGGTGCCCGTTGCAGAACATCTGGGATGTCTGGAGGTGTAACACAAACAAAGATGTGCCTCTGGCAGGTGCTGTCCCAAGGCCAGGGTGAAGCAGTGGCAGCTTGTCCGCCTGATGCTCCAGCCATGCTGATGTCACAGGTGAGTTTGCCCACACCTTCTACTTGGCAGTGCCACCAACTTCGTGGCGAGAAATAAAGAGCAGGTTTCCTTGGGAAGTACATAATGTGCTTTCAAGGACAGCTACACTCAGAAAAATATCAAATATTGTAATGACAGCATCCCTCCTGTAAATGACAGCTTAGCCAACATTGAAGTGAGGACCAGAAGGCAATGCAGAACTGTGGGGAAAATACTTGTAATATCCACGTTGCAAACAAGCTCAGCAATCACTGCAGTGGTTTCAAGCTCACTAACAGCTTTGGAAGGTAGGGATGACAATTAACAAACTTCTTGGCATGTGTTGGCAGCAACAATCTCCTGTGCTGTGAAAATTTCAGAGAGGAAATAATGCTGTGAATTAGAAGATGGTCACTGCCTCTACCATCTTAAAAAGAAATATTTGGTTATTGAGACTCTGTAGATTAGCATCAAAAAGGGCATTTTTGCTTTTCTCATTTCTCTCTTAACATATAAATGTGGAAACTGAAAATCCATAGTGGATACAGGCAGATATGAAATAGCTTTGACAGCAAATGCCATAGAAACTCTTGATAGCAAATAAAATTTATTTCTAAAAATTCAGGGAATTACCAGATCTCTGAAGTTATCAGTAGCAGACAGTCTGATGTGTTTGCTAAGAAGAAAGTCAACATATCTGGCACATCTGGACAGCCAAAGGAAGATGTGAGGGATGTGTCTGAAAGGTCCCTTTCTAACTCTATTTACCCTCTAATTCAGAGGAGAAAACTTATTATGTTTAACTGTATAAGCTACAAGCAAAGGTAGGCTGGAGACAGGATGTCTTCTAAAAATTGCTGGGGAGGGCTGGAATCAATGCAGTGGTGTGAGAAAAGAGCTAAAAATAAACGGGTGGGCAGGAGGGACGGATAGAGCAGGGAGCGTCTGGAAGTACCAGAGGAGGAAGGAACCAGTCCATGAAGGGAAAGCTGATGATAATAGGAGGCCTAAGGAAGGGCAGATGCAAAGGGAAGCAATTTAGAAAGCAAGAGTAGGAAAACCAGGTAAGTAGGAAACCGGTGAGGTGGGACATTTTGAAGGTGTCTGTACTCACAGGAAGAGACCAGCACAAAGGGAATGGAAAAGTAACAATGCTCTGTGGAAAACGAGGAGGCTGTGGCAGAGGAGCAGCCTCGGGGCGGGGCAGGGCACAAAGCACAAACCGGAGTCCCAGCAGGGAGCCCTCTGATCTGGATTTTGCTAATTCCAGCAGGACAGCCTGCACACAACGCTGAGGACAGGAGTTCTGCCTTCCCAACAGGGCTCAGTTCGCACAGTGGGGTCGCCTCACGTGCTTTTCTGCAAGGCCAGGAGGAAGCAGAGTGATCACATTCCCATTATTAATGCCCATAAAGCCTCTTGGCTCATTTCCTAGATGCAACACAGATGATCTACAGGTAGATCTGGGCAACAGATCTGTCTGGTTTGCCCAGTGATATCACAAGACTTTTGCCTCTCCTGCAAATTCCTCCTGGGGATTCAGCAATGCAGAAGGGAAGCCAGATTCTCACCAGGAATGTGTGTTCCCCCCCGGTCTTATCACTGTGCAGCTGCACAGCCTTGGAGCAGCTCCAGCTGGAAGCTGGTATAAATTTGCTATTAACTCAGCCTATTTCTAATAAAAATAACAGCAGCACTACTGGGTCAGAGCAACTGTCCATCCCGTCTAATTCCCTGTAAAGAAAGAGGTTTTAAAAAGCTAATAGATGGAGTTGCTTGGTATGAGGTGAGTGGACATGGGTGAACACATGCAGTTAAATTTCATAGGTTCCAAGCCCTTTACTTGCAGGTGAAATGTATTTCTGCTGTCTGTTATGTTCTGCAGCAGGTTCAGGACTGCCTGCAACTAAACTGGCAGATCAATACTAGTGAAGGTTACTTTTGTTTCACTAGTGAAGGTTATATTTTGTTTGCTGGTCAACCAGGCAAATGCTTACATTAGGTAGAAAGTGAATAGGAAGAGTCAAGGCTTAACAAACCGACCTCGAGAAGGATGAGGAAGGACTAGTTTTTTGGAGGGATTACAAAGTTCCGTAAGACTGGGGCTGTCTTAGGCAGGGCCATGGCAAACACCAAGAGAGAGGTGAAGTCTGTTATCCCCCCTTTCTCTAGTTAATGTGCAGCTAATTACTCATTGCAGCGGTGTGGGAAGTTTGTGGTGACCCTGGACTGCATTTTAGCAAGCAATGGACATCAGTGAGGCTAACATGACCACAGCAATTAATGCTGGCTGTGGTTTAACCCCCCAGCCTTTCCCAGCCTCTGTGAAAATACTCCAGTTTCACTCAGTCAGTGTGCTTGGGTGCCACTGCCCTTGTCCTCTGGCATGAGCAGGTCTGCAGGCAGACCTTGAAAGCCTCCTTCTGCCCCAGCAAACTGCAGATGTGAGGTCAGCCAGCAGTCCCATGGTCCCACCCAGCACAGCCCAGTCATGGTGGGAACAAGGATTTTGGCGCTCGGATTTCAGTGAGCTCTGCCACCACTGCTCAAATCAAAGCTCCCTCAATGAGCTCAGCACCCGCAGAGGCTGCCCCGGGCGAGCAGAGCCCAGCAAAGGCTGTGCAGCAGCTGCTGGCAGCCAGGAAGGCCCACACTGATCAGCAGCATCATCACCTCCTGCCCTGCCACCGAGGGGCTGCTGCCAGGCTGATGGGGACACGGCCCAGGGCAGCACCAGCAGAGCATCCTTCCCACTGCGAGAGGCTCATTACAGCTCTGACCTACGGGGGTCTGGGCTTATTTCTGTAGCTGGTGGAACTAGTGGTTTACATATAAATTATCTGATGAATGTAGCCTTGTTTTCCATTCATGAATCATTCATGACCAGAGTCCAGTTTTGGCAAAAATGTGTATTTTCTGTAAGTATCCTCTCCTCTGAGGCTGAGCACAGGCTGCCCATCAGGGCTGTTGGCTACACAGAGCCCTCAATCAGGGCAGGTAACTCTCACAATCCAATCTCTGCCTCTGTCAATGGATGGCTTAGAGGCTTAAAACCAGGTGTACAATGGTAATCCCAAATAGTTTTCCTCAGACATGAATCCCCTTCAAAGGTGTCTGTTTTATGAGCTGCTATTCCTCAAACTTCCCTATAGATAGAAATCTTTACATGCCCCTGGACTGCCATTACACAGCACGTTGAAGCCACAACACTCAATCCTTCCCAAAAAACACCACATAGGAACATGTCCCTGGTCCTGACACCCAGGTCCTCCTCCAGCTCCATTAAAAACTTTGTAATACATCATTCATGCTTTATTTCACATGACTGTTAAAGGGGTTTGCCCCCACTTGTTACTACATCGATTTTCCTCTAATTTCAAGCCTGAATTAACTCCTGGCTTATTTAAGTCATTTGTCCTCGTGCCCATCACTATTATTTCTTTTCAGCAGCGATTTTCTCCTTTGAGTGTTTGCCCCTCCATATGTTCCACTCCCAGTCTTTATGTAACTAAGCTAAGTGCTTTTTTCCTCTCTCAGCTGGACAGTCCCTGCATTCCTCTGATTGTCCTAAATCCCCTCATGGCTCCATTTACTGTTTGAATTCTTCCCTCTCACTCTTGGGGGAAGAGAACTGTACACACTATTCTGATGAGGTCAGGCCTACCTTTGTAAAATTGAATTAGTGCTTCTCTAGACCTCTAGCCTTAACTGAAAAGGTGAATTGGGTATATCTGATCATTCTTTCCTTGAAACAATATAATTGCCACTTAGTGGTTAACCTGTGATGTCCAAGTATGTTCAGGTCTTTCTCATCCTCAGTCATTTCTAACAAATAGCTGAAATTCTCCCTGCTGCTCCAGAAGAACTCATCCATACATTATATATTGTTGTATTTTATCCCTTTTCTACTGCTTCAGTTTTCAAGGTCAGTCCTCAGTTAACAGCCCCATCCTGGCTTGCATTGAGGATGCACCTTCCATCGCGTGAGCTCCAAGTGTCATTGTCACTCTCATCATTCCCTTCCAAGGTCATTGCAGAAATGAAATATGTTCAGATCCACTCCTGATCCTCGGGGATGTTTACTGGTAACCTCACTTCAGAGTGATAATTCCCCTTCTGCTGCTCCCTGTCACAGGCTCCCCTTTAGCCAGTGCTGTTCCCACTTCACAGCTCCTGTATAAATTCTCGGCGCTTTCAGCTGAGCTGATAATTTCCCATGTGGCACTATATCAAATGGCATCTTCGGTCCAGATAGATGAGATATCTTGCATTTCCTTTGTCTAAAAAAATCATTTATCTTATCAAATTTATCACAAACAGACAGGGTTTGCCCAGAAGAATTTAATCGTCAACCAGGACGATCGTGACTGCAACAGAAAATGGGAGGGCAGGCTGTGCTCTCTGCAGCTCTGCTGGACACACACCCTGGTCAAGGGGACCCTAATAGCAGGGACAATAATTCCTCACTGCTAACCCTTGAAATGACCCACTCTGTCACTGGAGGCTGTGAATAGACAGCGACCCTCATTCCCAGTGTGGAGGCTAAAGCCACACAGTGATGGATTTTCATCCAGCAGTTACAGCCCAGCACTCCGAGAAGAGGAGCCGAAGCATTTACCTGGTTTATTTTGGTTGCTGTTATATATCTATTTGTTTATTACGAGGGAAAAAGTGCAGGGTTTTTTACACAAAACTGATATGTTTAGTGCTTTCATTTTATGTTTTGAGCAGTTAAGCTATTCGGTGTTTAAAGGTAGTATTGGTTCTTTATAACTCCATGCCGACAATAGGAGTCTAAGATAATGGAGCCTAAAGAGAGAGATTTTTCCATTCCCACATTGTTTCTGAAATATGGAGCAATCAAATGCACTCAATAGAAGGTTTCTATCAGTAAATCTTCAGTAAAAGTGTCTTTAAAACTTAGGTAGAAAGATTGCGGAAGGGAAAATGGCTCACAAAAATTCTGTAGATATTCCTTGAAGACCCTGGAACAGGTTTTCTCTAATCAGGATATCAAAATGCCTCTCCCATTCAGGCCATTTTGGTGCTTTGGACCCTTTTCAGCAAAGCTCTTAAGTAATCAGCATTTGTATTAATTGGAACAGAAAACAAACACGCTTAATGTTAAGCACGGGCTTAACTCTCTGCAGGCTCTGCTCTGTGCTATGAATGGAGAAGCAGGTTTCCACAGGGGATGAGGGATGGGACGCCTGTCCAAACATCATCCTCCCTGCAAAGTGATTACGGGGTGCTAATTAATAAAGAAGTGTTTGCCTTTTCCTTGTCTCCTGCACAGAAGAAGGAAGGGTTAACGTGAGCCAGGCCTCCCCAGCACAGCGATCCCCGTGTGAGGTGGTGGAAGGCTCGTGCTGTCCCCTCCGGTGCCGCGGGGTGTCCTCGACATCCATCACAAATATTTATTCCATTTCTCAGGTTCATAATCTTCACCAAATCCTGCCTGCTGATTGCAGCCCGAACATCCATTGTTTCCAGACCGCTAAGAAGTCCCCAGCCCTCTTGGGTGTCTGGTTTTAAATTCCTGCTGGTGCGCATTTCCTGAAGTGAATAAAAATGTGCGACTTATCTGTACATGCAGTTGATATGATCTTCTGCAAAACCTGCCCACGGGCAATTATGCATTGAAAGGGCAATTACACACACAGAATGATCCAATTTGCATACAAAATCTCAATTATTGACAAGAATTGCACGTATATTTTTGTGCAGTATTCAGAAAATTGGGCCCCAAAGACATAAACTCTTTCTTCTGCCATCAAATCGCTTTTTACTTGAAACAAGAAGTGGAATATATATGAGTCATATTAGAAAAAATATTATTGCCAGAAAACTAGGATGGTCACACTGGGTCAGAGTGCAGGTCTGTCCACACTCTCACCACATCTGTCCCAGCTGAAGGATGAAGAAGATGACCAGCATGTTCCAGGCCTGGCTCAGCACACTCCCTCGGCCTGCAGCATTCTGGGCCTCAGTGACTTTCAGCATCAAAGATGGGAGTTTAGTATTTAATGCCTCGAATTATTCACTAATAAACGGATTATTGTTGCAGATAAAAATTCAAATATGGCATAAACGAATTTGGTTTGCTCACATTTGTCCATATCAATCTAGCATCTGAGGAGTAGATGTGCTGCAGTGAGCAGATTCCCTGCTCTGCCTCAGCACCTCAGCAGTGAGGGAGAAGGAGAGGTGCCAACACAGGTGTCACCGCTTTGTCCTGTAGGGTGTGTCCATGAAGACCTCTGCCAGCACAGGCTGTGGGAGCCAGGTAAGAGCCAGCCCTTCTGCAAACCTCATGGGGCACCTTTGGCCTTGGCTGCAATAAGGACCAGAGGCAGAAACATCTGATTTCAAGCTATTGCTGAGCTGAGCTGAGCTATTTCTGATGGGAGCTGGTGGTCCCAGCTGGGGTAGTCACAGGACAAGGGGAATGGCTTCAAATTGGCAGAGGGCAGGTTTAGATCAGATATTAGGAAGAATTCTTGCTGTGAGGATGGTGAGGCCCTGGCACAGGGTGCCCAGAGAAGCTGTGGCTGCCCCTGGATCCCTGGCAGTGTCTAAGGCCAGGTTGGACGGGGTTTGGAGCAACCTGGGCTAGTGGAAGATGTCCCTGCCCATGGCAGGGGGTGGCACTGGATGATCTTTAAGGTCCCTTCCAACTCAAACTGTTCTGTGCTTCTGTGAAATCCCCATCCTACCTACCTCAGAGTTCAAAATGTGGGATTTGAGACAAGGTTACTTCTGGATGCACAAAGACATCCTCTTGATAAAACAGTGACATTTTTAGTGCCCTGAAATGTTTAGCATAACTTCCTAGGAGACAAAGAGACTGGGGTGGGGGGTGGGGAGCAAGGAAGCCAGACAGCAAGGAAATGTTTATTTGCTTCATAAACTCCCTGTTAACGAGGCCGGCAGCGCCTTCCTGCGTGGCAGCCCACAAAACACCCGGCGTGCTCCGCATTGTCACCGAGATGTGCCCAATAAACCTTACGCCGATAAATGTTCTCATTTAGCCAGTATATCTCGATAACCCCCACTTCCCACTGTCACAGGTATTCAGAGTCAAAAAATAAAGCCAGCCCTTATAAAAGTGCATTTAATGAGAGTTTAATGTTGGCGCAGTAAATCTGCGAGCAGCTGGATGTGTTTTTAAGTTTCCTTGACGTCTTTTATTTGTTTAATACATGGGTCTATAAAAGCCGTTTCTGTGAGCCCGCTAATGAGCAATGGGGGACTCGCAGCTATTTAAAACCTGGAACAAGGCATCAAAATGAAGGATGCAGTAAAGGCTGCTGGAGCAGGGAGCTCCAGATGTGACAAGTGGTGCTTTATGGGGCTGGAAGATGGAGCACCAGGCACACGGTTGCGGTGTCACACCGGGTACAGGCTTGCTCCAGGAGCCCACAGGCTTTCTTTTCATCGAGGTGAACAGAGCTAATGAACGTGCCCCCTGTGGAAACACGGAACCCCAGCATGATTTGGGTTGGAAGGAACCTGAAAGACCATCTCATTCCCACTCCCTGCCATGGGCAGGGACAACTTTCCACTATCCCAGGTTGCTCCAAACCCCATTCAGCCTGGCCTTGGACACTTCCAGGGATGTGGCATCAATAACAACAAGCCCGGCTCTAGTCCAAAGTGCAGTGGGATCCTCGGCATGGAAGGCTGGCACGGAGGAAGGCTGGAGTGCCAAAAGTTAAGACCTCTATGGAAATCCCCATGAGTTTGAGGAAGACTTCCATGGCTACAGTGAGGCTCTGAAACACCTCCACTGCAGAGATTTTCTCTGTGATTGAATTTCCAAACTCTGTCTGCACTGTTCAGCTCATCCAAAGTGAGGAATTATCCCCAAAACCCATGCGGAAGGAGGGTCAGTGACAGCTCCAGCCAGCACAGAGCAGGGTTCGCTCCCATCACTCTGAGGGAGCTTGTTCCTGGAGAAGATGCTGCTGTGGAGAGCACTGAGGGGTCACCACCACCTGCCTCTGCCCTCCTGGCCCTCCTGGGTGCTGAGGATGATGATGCTGTACCTCAGAAACAGCTGTGAGAAGGCAGTGCCCATCCATGCACATCGTAACTGCACAAAGGAAAGCAAGCACCCAGGAATATCCAGAATCAGCCAAACTTGGGGAGGACTTTCCTCTGAACAGTTCCCATCAATAAAAGGAAGCTATTAATTGAAGTAAAGTTTTGAATAAATTTTGGGTTGAGAAATTGTTTTGGAAAAAGAAATCCTTTGGAGAAAAATCTAAACTAGGGTATTTTTTCTCGATGCCTTTGAAAAAGTATTTCTACATTATATAACAACAAGACATCTATTTTATTTTAAATTAATTAAAAATGGATAATTAAAGTCTTTGGTTTCATGAGAAAGATTTTTTACTTCAATTTCCCTGAATGGATTTCATAAATTGCTTCAGCTTGACGTGAAATGATTTCTTTTTACATTTCTTCATTCGGGTTGTGCAAATGACAGAAAAATCAGTTCTTTGTACATCTTTACTCTTGAATATATTGAATTCCTCTGTGAAGATGGAATGGATGGGAACCCTTGCAAACTGAGTAATTCAGATGAATAGTGTCTTCAAAGTCAATTACCACTGTGCAGAGATGTTATCTACTCCTGCCTCGTCTGGACTTTCCAGCTCAATTTTTGCTCTCCCAGAACTTTCTGAAGATTTTTTAATTTTTTTTTTTCCCAGGCAAACTAGCTCAGTTGTATATAGGGATTAATTAGAGCAAGGAGGTCTAAAGCAACTCCCAAATTCTGAGTGCTGCAGTTTAGGATAAGTCACCAATGGCTTTTCACCCCCTGATCCACCCATCTTCTGTATGAACAAGTTACTGGCAGCTCCAATCCCATCCAGTTCGGGCCCATCAAAAGGGGGAATAGTTCCATTTCCCCCAAACACAGGTGGCTGAGGGACAGTCCAGCCCCAAGCCCCAGAAGGGTACCAGTGGCCCAGAGCCTCCTGACGAGACACAGCAGGTTCCTTCTTGCAGTTAAGGGAAAACACTGATAACTCTGTTAACACCATGAATATCATGCACATTAAAGCTCGTGAAAGAAGCGTTTCACTTTCCTGCCTGTGGGTTCAGAGCAGGAGAGCCGCCTCACTGCTGGTCCTTAGCTGCCCTCTGAGCAAGCGAAGCCATGAATTTAAAGTGCCTTACCTGCTCTAACTGCCCACCACGGGCAGAAAGCCACTATATCACTTCTTTCCCAATGTTCATGTGCATTATATGCCTTCCTGTTTAGTCTGGCAATGTGCTGTTAATGCTTCCCATTCTCTATTGCTGGGGAGATAATAAATAAGGGCAATTATTCTTATCGGAGTTGCAGTAAGAAAGACGACTTCCTCCAGTGAGATGTAAATGCCACTTTTCATTCTTACTTTTATGATTCTTTAGCCAGTTATGGATCCATGTGGCTGTGCTTATATCAAAGCCAGTTTTAATTTATTTTGAGATTAAAATTTTATGAGAGATTGCATCAGATGCTTTTCTAAAATTCAAATAGACTACACCCACCACATCCCCTTCAGCTAGTAACTGTAATTCTATTTTAATATGATATTGAATTTGTCTGCAAGTTTATTTTTTTTCTGTACAAACCCACCCTCAGAGAAATATTTATCTCCTAATATTTGCTTCAGACTTAGAAATGCAATGTATGGTAACTGTGTCATTCTCTCTCTGATTTTCTGATGAGTAGTACAATATTTGCATTTCTCCCTTCTTCTGATGCACCTCAGATATCAACCTGCCCAAAGGGGACCCAGAGGGAAGATGGAGAGGGATTCTTCATGTGGAGCTGTAGGGACAGGACAAAGGGGAATGGCTTCAAACTGAGAGTAGGTTTAGATTTGATGTTGGGAAGAAATTCGTTGCTGAGGAGGCGGTGAGGTGCTGGCACAGGGTGCCCAGAGAAGCTGTGGCTGCCCAATGCCTGGAAGTGTCCAAGGCCAGGTTGGACGGGACTTGGAGCAGCCTGGGATAGTGGAAGATGTCCCTGCCCATGCCCCTGCCCCTGGCACTGGATGATCTTTAAAGTTCCTTCCAACTCAAACTCTTCTAGGATTCAGTGATTCCACCTGTAGTTTCTCAGAAATAAATTAAAACAGGCCAGTGATGTTCACAATCTTAGGAGGCAGAATCCCTCTTTGGGTCACGCACGCGTGGCTGAGAAGGATGGCTCTCTTTCACAGGAAGGTCAGCCAGGCACCCCAGTGTCTCAGGGGCTGATGACCTGAGGTGGCCCGTGGGAGGCCAAGGCCAGCCAGACCCGTGTGGCAGCTCTTGTCTGGGAGCAATCCTTGGACATTGAATTTTAGGAGGTGAAATCCCACTTCTGGCACCGGGCACCTTGCCTTGGAGGACAGCTCTTCTCCATAGGGAGGAAAGCCTGGTGCTCAAGTGTCTTGGCAGCAGCTAAGAGGCGTCCCTTGGGAGACCAAGGCCAGACAGACCCTTCGTCCCTGGAAGCTTTTGTCTGGGAGCAATCCTTGGACATTCACAGTTTTAGGAGGTGCAGTCCCACTTTTGGCACCGGGCCCCTGCCGTGGAGGACAGCTCTTTTTCACAGGACAGAATTCAGGACTCACTTCATTTAAATAACCCCTGCATCGGGGCAGGAATTTGTTTACTCCCCAAATTTCCACCAACAGTTGTGAAATGATGGAAATAGTCTTTTTTCCCTTATTTTCCTGCAAGAATTGTTTGCCTCAGCAATATACACTCTGCAAGGAAATAATAAAAAGAGGCAGATCAAGATATTCAGCCAGAGGTTTCTTTCCCAAGATTCTTTCTCCACTCTAGCCTGCTGTTCACACTGCAATAAATCTTGCTGTCATGGACCCAATCTGTGCCCATGTCCAGGGGGAGTGCAGCTGCACGTGTGGATTTAGAGCCTGTCAAAGTCCATGTTGGATGAAGTCTCCAAGTGCACTGAGGATAAACTCTCCAGGCTCCGCAGCACCCTTGGGAAGGCTGAAAGCACCATCAGGGGATAGGGCTGGAGCTGCTGAGCTCCACCTGAGCCTGAATCCCCTAAAACTGCCTTGACCCTGTGCCAGTGGGGTGCTTGTGCCTGTGGGCGATAGTTTTCTGTGAGGGGAGGATGCAGTGCTACTCTCCCCTAAAAGTGAGAGTCTCCATCACGGGGTGATGAATTCAGATCACTGTAAGAAGAAAAATGGGAGATTTCCAAGGATCATTCTCTGTCCTTTTCCCATTCCTTACCCATCACCCCTCTTCTTCCTGCTCACAGTAAACATTTGTGCAACTCCAGGAAGAGGCCTTGACCCTGGGGGATGCTACAGAACGCGGATCCAGCTCAGTCCAACACAGCTCAGCTCCAACAAGGATGCAAGGAGAGAAGCTGTGACACTGCTGCCACCTCCTGTGTCCCTGGCACCTCCTACTCTGCTGGTGGGAGCCATCATTAGATGTTCACTCTGCTGGGGCTTGGCTCTCTGCTACCCCTCAGCTAGAACAAAGCCAGCTCTGCTCTGCCCAGTCATTCTTAAAAAAGAAGATGTGATTTGATCTTGTTTTAGATGCAGAAATTCAGTTTATTAATAATTATGTCAGCTGCAGCAGCAAGAACTAGACCTAATTCCCATGAATGGCAAGCTCATCGAAAAAAATGGCCCAGTTTGGGGATGAATCACCTTTTCTGTATCGGTGGGGAGGTTCAGATAAAACGTGTTACTGATGTTGATTCTGTCCTCGCTGAGCTCCAGCTCCTAATGGAGATCAAAGATCCCATTAGACAGATTTGATGAAGAGACAGTCCCTCATTACAGAGTTTGAACAAGCTGAACAAAACCCATAAATAAAACCCAGGGCCTGCTCTTTCTCTTGGCACAGAACCTGGCTCTCCCTCTGGCACAGCCTGTGCTCATCTGAAACATCCCAAGGAAAGATTTTATAAACTCATTTCCAGAGCTCCCTGGAGTTCTAACAAATCTGTCCTGCTCTCTGACATGAGGGAAGGAATGCAGGAATAGTTCATTGGTTTAAATTAAAAATAAACAAATGGGAAGAAAATGCTCTGAGAAGGAGTCATCAGGGCACTGAGGCTGTGGATGTAATTTAAATAACTGAATTCTACAGGACACAAGTGAGAATTCAAGTGTTGGAATAACTTGGCCTTTGGGGGTTTGGGGTTGGATTTTTTTGGCTTGCCCAGGGACATCAGCTGTGCTGTGCCAGGAGAAAGGTGCTTAAAAGGAGCAGGAGCAAAGCAGTGGACAGGAGTAGTTGTTCATCAAAATCTCCTGTTCAAGGCAGTTCTGTTGTCACTGAGGTCCAGAAGAGATTTACACCACTTGCCATCCAAGCAGCCAAGTCCTCTTCCCAGCAGCACTGCTGCAGCCCACAGCAGCTGAGGAGGCTCTCTGCTAATCCAAGACATCATCTCCAGTACTTTTCCTGTCCTTTCTTGGCCTCTGGATAATTATATAAATCTTCTGCCATGCCTTGAGGTCCCATGCTACAGGGATCTTCTCAGATTACATTAACAGACCCCATACACCAGACCAGCTAAAAATCAAGGTTTGAATTTCCATGGCAAACATATTTCAAATCTTGGTGTCGTTCTGTTTTGCAGCTCTCTTCACCTCCTCCACGTTTAATCAATATTCCCAGAAAAAAATATAAACATATTTAAAAGTCAACTTCAGCTTATTGGCTGAAATCTCATCAACAGGAGTTTAGCCTGATGCACTTCAGAGTTTTAATCTGTGGGGTGTTTTAGCTGTCTGCTGGCTTTGTCTCCTCTTGATGACTGGAGATGTCTTTCCCTGGAGAGGAAAGTCCTCACCATTTCCCAGCTCCTGCTGTTCTGTCCCTACCTGGAGACAGTGAAACAGAGAGAAATTCAGGGCAAGACGCCTCCAATTTGTTCCCTTAGTGCAGCCCTGTGGCTGCAGCCTCAATCAGCTTCACACTAAACACTTTAGTTAATTGGCAACAAATTGGGAGACATGAGCTGATTGCAATAAATATTTTATTAATTTTAAAAAACAAAAGGTTGCATCCCTTCTCGCCCAGTTTGATTGTGCACAGTCACACGTATTAATGTGTAATTGCCACATCAATTGGCACTCCTGGGCTCAGAAGGAGCTCGTTATGAGAAATGCTTATGCATGTATCCTCAGCAGGTGTCAGTCAGCATCGTGCCACTGAGAGCAATGGAGCCCAGCTTATTTATGGAGTTAAAGCTCCAGCAGCTCACCTGCAAAATAAAGCCTGGAGTATATCTTCAAATATAAGCTGTGCAGAGGAAGAATAGATTTTTCTCTGCAATTTTTATTTACATAAAAATGCCATTTTTTCCATACCTGTGTCTTGCCTATGTGCAGAAACACGTTTGGTTTTTTTTTTCTGCAGTAAACCCCTTGACTAAAATACAAATATTCAAACCCTGTCATGCTGTAGTTATCCACAACCCACATTCGCCTGCTTGTCTTTGGGGGATACATTGCAGGTGTAAGCCCTGAGCTGCCAAAGTGCTGCTGGCCAGGCCAGGCTCATCTCCACCCCACACCGACTCTACACAGGGAATGTTCCAGGCCAGGGGTTGGGAACCCTTGTCCTGCCCTTCCCATCTCCGTTTGGAGGTGTCAATGATAAAGTCGGGTGTGGTGTGTGCCAGAGAGGTGTGGCAAAGCAATGGCAAGAAGTGGTTGAATTATTCATGGAGAATAAATTAGCGAAGAGCAGAGCCCCTTCCCGGCTCAGGAGGATTTTGTGAGGTGTCTCTGAGCTGCTGGAGCCAAGAGCAGCCCCAGATAACTCCCAGAGCCGTGCTGAGGGAAAGCTGGTACCAGAAACAGCCCCACGACTTGTAGGCACCCACTACAGCCAGGGCCAGGCTGGTATTTCATTAGCAAACTTGATTTTCATTTTCATCAAAATCTTGCAAAGGAAATCGCTGATTTCCATAACATTTTTGATGGGAAAAAGTCAAAATAAAGTGTTTCTCTCTCATTTTGATAAGGAAGAAAACATCATCTCCTTAGCTGACTCAATTCACTTCTTTACTTTTCTGCAGGATTCAGATGTTCTCACATTTTGGAGACAAAGAACCACAAAAATATTGAATACTTATTCTACTTTTTTGTAACATGCCCATTCTATGGAAAAGGTAAACCATTTTCCTTCTCTTTCCTTTTAAATTTGAGGGTTTTCTGTAGAATAAAAATTCCTCTTCTGTGACCGATTTGTCGTGTGGATGGGATGAACAATTTTTCAGGCTGTATTTTCCTCACAAGTTGTTTACTTTGATTACTTACTGGTCATTCTGTGGGATATTTGAGCTGTCACTGAAGTCGTTTTGGCTTTCTTTCTGCTTCTGGAACAGAGGACAAACTGTTTAAACAGCAAAATGATGAACAACAACTAAAGAAATGTAAATAATTCATAAATACTTGTTTCTGCTCGTCCTGGAGGCCGTGCACAGCACGGGTCTACAAACAGAAACCTGTTGGGGCAATGATGCTCCCACCCCCCTTTTCCATCCCTATTTGCAAACAGCAGCATCAAAGCAGAGCAAACAGTTGCAACCAGCTGTACTGAGAGGGGCAAGATAAGGCACAGCAATAATTGTCTTCCCATCCCAAAGAAATGGGATTAGTCTGCTCTCATTAGTATTTTATTTGATAAAGAGTTCAGCAGAAGGGCTCAGGACTCGCAGTGGGGTGATCTGCCAAGTCACACAACTTAAGGTAAGGTCATGAGGCTTGATGGATTTAAATTCACCATCTTGCTTTAAAATGTGGAGGTTTCTTCTCATTTTTTCAGCTCTGGGATGTTTTATTAGTACAGTCTGGGGTGCCAGGATACCAGAGGCAAAGGTGCAGGGAGGTGACATTGTTTATAAGGGGCTTGACTGAAGGCAAAAACTAGCTGGAGATGATGAAAGAAAATAATGAAAAATCTTCAGCTACAATAACTATTGAAGCATTCCGGTATTTAAGGAATAAGGTGAATAAATATTTAAGGAATTTAAGTGAATGAAACAGCTCCTCAGGGCAGGAGGAGTGGAGCCAGCTGGGGCCATGGATATGTGGGGCAGGGGTGAAGGAGGCTGGGCTCAAGGCAAGGATCCCTGTGGGATCAGAAGTGGTCAGCTTGTGCCAAGGAAAGGTGAAGCAACCCAACCACACCACTCTCCAACATGTCCCTGGGAGATTAATGCCAGCAGTGGTGGTGAATGCTTCCCAGGGATTCATGTCTCCATCTGAACTTCCAGAAGCATTAAATTTGTCCAAGAAATAGAGTGAGACCTTTCTCTTGGCAGCTCCTCCACCTTTCCCACGGTGCTCTGGCACCTCTGAAACAGAGACAAGTCACAGCAGAGACAAATCATTGCACAGCCAACAGACAGCAGCTGCTCCAGGCTCCCAGAGCTCATCCTGCCCTGCTCACATCCAGCTCCAGGCACAAAGCAGGGTCTTCTAATGGTGGGGCCTGTGCTCCACCATGAAGGTGCTCCAAGGTTGGCTCCAGGAGGCGTGTGTGGAGTCCTCAGCCTTTCATTTAAAGACACACTTGAGTAAATAAATAACAAAGAGTAAAGTATTTCACACTTTTCAGTTTGGCAGGGGGCTGTTTCTCCCATCATTGCAAGCTCCATGTTGTCAACTGAAAAAAATGGGCAATAATAGGTGGATGAGAGTGGATAAATTTGAGTAACACCCTGGAGAGAGTTCCCCAAGTGACCATGGATTTATTATTTACTTCCCATGAGGTACAAGTTTACTATTGGCTCCCTCCTGCCTCTTTTCTCCCTTCATTTTTCTTTTTTCCACCAGCACAGACAGTTGCTGTACTTGTCTTCTCCTAAGGAAAGGGCCTTTATTTGCATAAATGAGGAGGGGAAGAGAAATGAGTGGCAGGAGTGCCAGAACTTTCTTGTACCATCAGTCCAGCTCTCTGCAATGTTTTATGGTAGGACAGAAAAAAAAAATACAAACCAAAGCAAACAAATCACAGGTAAACATCCTACTCCACCACTTCTCCAGCAGAGGAAATTTCCAGGCTCGAAGCTGTGTGGATGAGCTTTTCCAGCGGCCCCTGACGTCACCTTGCAGAGAGCTGCCAAGTGCCCTCGCTCCTCAATCCCTCTTTGTGTTTCACCCAGCCTAATTAAGTTACTTAATTCCATTTGGTGGCTACGCTGTGGGAGCAAAGCTCTGTTCCAGCAACGTTAACGAGCCTGGGTGAGGAGCTAAAGCCCCCACTAATGTGGGGTTTGGTGGCTGGTTAGGGCAGGGCCAGCCCCAGGTTCAGGTCCCTCTTCTCACACCTCAGGTCTCACTCTGAGCCCCTCACACAAACCACAGCCTGATGACAGCACCTGTAGGCGCTGAAATGTGCCCTCCAGCTTTGCCCTTTGGAATATTTTTGAACAGCAATGATTTTGGTTTTCCCTAAAATGACTCTTCCTGGGACACATCCCCAACGCCGGGGGAGAAGGGAGTTTATTGCAGTCGACCTCACTCCTGCTGCCAAGAAATCCTCCCGGTGCCCAGCAGCTCCTTCATCCCGCAGGATCAATTCTGCAGATTTAATTGATGGCTCCTTCATCAAGTCTTTCTTCCCTCAGTAAATTCACTTCCCCGCAGCCAGCATTAGCATGGTCAAGTGAACTCTTTTGCAATCAATGGCCAA
Source organism: Eulacestoma nigropectus (assembly GCA_013397775.1). NCBI lineage: Eukaryota > Metazoa > Chordata > Aves > Passeriformes > Eulacestoma > Eulacestoma nigropectus. The sequence continues at coordinate 5,576,370 of VZTE01004705.1, forward strand.
GGGTGAGGAAGTTTTCCTGAGAAAATGATTGTGTTAGCAAACTTGGAGAGTTTGCTGCTGGGGCAGACTGGGAGGGATGAAAGGAACAGCGCTCGGCTTCTCTCGGGCTGTTTTATTCCTATACTTTTTGTGTACTTTGCATAATAATGCAATAGAGTTGACAAAAGATTTATTCCTGGCGCCTATAAAATGACACAACACAATGAGTTTTAAATGGAGAGGGGAAAAAAAAAATCCAAGAGAAAAGGTAAATAAGTGGGCTCTTCTTAAAGTCTGTAAATGTTATGGACAGAAATTCAATTAGTGCCGAGGAAGCTGCAGAAGCATTCATTTTTCCTTATTTTTTTTTTCAAGCCTTTTAATGTCCAGGCAACAGGGCTTATTTAAAAGGTGCCAGTTGTGCCTGTGCACAGGCGTGAAGGCACATACAGGCAATATACATCTGTGTGTGTAAAATCATCTCTGTTCTTCTCCTTCCTGCCCAGGCACAGCTGTTCTGTCTGATGATGGAGCACCACTTGTTGAAGTAGAAATATTTTTATAGATTACGTGTAATCTTAAACTGGTGGTGCTCAGCCATGGGCTACAGTGGGTGAACAGAGTTTATATTAATCAATAAGTCTCACGGAGCACATTTCAGTTTGAAGCACACGCTTGGACTGAGAAGGAGCTGTTTATATGAGCGCTGGGCACCCAAGCCTTTTACAGCTCACCTTGCATTTTAAGGCCTTATCAAATTCTCACCCTGAGCTCTAAGGCCCCAGAGAAGATTTTACACAGGTGTTTATCCTTTTGGAAAGTATTTTTAAGGCTTTCCTTTGCCATCCTGATGATAGGTCCTGTCAGTACAGAGCATCAGCAGCTCCCAGGCAGCCTCTCTGTGCTGGGGACGCGCTGCCTTGCTGCTGGGGGGGTGTTCACCATGCCAAGCTTTGCCCACACCCATCTTTACTGGCTTTCCACTTCCTACAGAGATGAAAAACCATAAACCAGCAGTCTTGCCTTATTCTTGCTGTCAACAGGGCGAGCAGGCTGGAGCTCAGGAGAGTTTTGCAGAGCTGTTACCACTTGTCAGGTGAGCAGGGAGAGCTCCTTCACCCATGGGAGCTGCCACACCACCCCTCTGACACCGTTAAAACACCCCCAGAACCACACAAAATATGCATTATTTTAGAAGAGACCAACACTCCAGCTGCCTGTCCCAGCACTGATGTGCCTTCTTGGGGTGTTTCCTTTTGCAGAGGGACCTCTCCAGGACACGGTGCTTGGAAAAGGAGCCATGGGAAGCTGTTGCCTGTATCATGGAGTCACAGAATGGCTTGGGTTGGAAGGGACCTAAAGCTTATCCTGTTCCACTCCCTGCCCTGGGCAGTGTGGATACCGAAATGCTGCTAGCAGATGAATTTTCCAGCTTCTTGCATTAATTCTTTGAGAACCTTTCCTTTCTCACACAAGATATGAAAACAGTAAGATAGTTTATCCAGACAATAGTCACATCTGGTGTTTTGCTAAGTTCTGTTTATGGTACACTGAGAAATGTTTCACCATGGATGTGATAGAACCTAAACCAATCACCCCAGGAGGTGTGTGAACATTGTCCAATCGCTTTATGGAACTAGACTATATAAAAATGATTGTAAAATTAATAAATTATTCATCCTTTCTCTGGATTTGGTGTTGCTGCATCTCTCAGTTCCTGGCTCTACGGCGACAGGGCAGGGGCACCTTCCACTATCCCAGGTTGCTCCAAGCCCCATCCAACCTGGCCTTGGACACTTCCAGGGATGGGGCAGCCACAGCTTCTCTGGGAAATACACACGCTTAGCCTCAGCACTTCTTGAAACACGTGCTGGACTGCACACAGGGTGATGTGGGGGCTGTGGCCACTGGGACACTCACCAAGGCTAATAAAATGCTCGGGCATCCCAAGCGTTGCTTTCTGCAGGACATTTCCCTGGGAACAGGCCTCAGAGCAGAGAATCCGCTGGGGCTGTGTCTGCAGGCAGCTAAAGCAAGCCAAGAGCACCATCTACTGTCGTGCCTGGCAGGATTATCTGTTACTGGCATGGCTGGGGCTCGGTAACGGGGCTCTTACTGCAGGCAGGTTTCTTGACTGGTGTGCTGAATGCTGTTCAGCAGCTTATTAGAGTTTACTAATAAGGAAAGCTCACCGAGGAATGGATTTTTCTATTCAGCACCTACATCACGAGCAAAACTCAGCATTTGCAGGGGCACAGCGAGCCCCTCGGAGCAGCACGTGGTGCAACACCACGATAAACCTAATTTCCAGGGTGCAGTAATGCACATTATGGACTGTGCAGCCAATTAAACGGATCATAAAACAAAACACTGGCTTGCACTTTTTGGTAAACATAACCTGTTTGAACACCAGCAGAAGGAACATGTTACCCTGTATTCTATCAGCTCTAGACAGAAGACTTTTTATAAAAATGGAGCAGGAATCGCACATCTGGAGGGATGGATCCATCATTTCCAGGCTGTGCTGAGTGACTTGCCCTCAGCCTGCCAGGAGAAGCACTTGCTTGAATGGTGATTAATTATTTGTTCATTATCTTATTCGATGTTCTGTTATTAGTTTGATGTTTTGCTCTGATTTGCTGGGGGGGGCAGTATGCTGTTTATTTATTTATGGAGTAGATGTTTGTGAATTTGTTTACAGTTTGGGGATTTTTGTTGTTAAACCCAGATTGATACTTTTCATTATTTCTGGTGGCTCCCGGGGTTTTTGCAGCCAGTGGGCAGGGGAGTGTCAAGGCAGCCTCATCATATAGGGGAGGATGGACAGGGGATGGATGGGGCAAAATAATTCACTATTTAACATATTTATTACTGACCTGAAAAAACCCTGTAATGGCCCTGGCTGGCCGTCCCTGCTGTGGCCACAGAAGTGACTCAAAGGAAGAACTTTTCCCTTTCTTGGTCATCATCTGCAACCCATTTTGGGTCACCCAGCAGAAGATAAACTTCAGGGCAGATGTGAGCACTGGGGCACTGATCAGAGGCTCTCTGCAGCTGGTAGCAAGCGTTGCTGTTTTGATTCAGGAACATTTTATACAGACTTTGATTTTGTGGAATAAACAGCCAAGGCACAGATCAACTGGCCTCATTTTTACAGGGAGACTAAAACCCTTCCCTGCCAGATCACAAAATGCATCATTTGGAGTCAGAGTTCTCTAAAATAAATTTGGGTTGATGCATGCTCTCACAATGAAGGCAGAGGTTGAATCACAAATCTGAAGAAAGCAACTTGGTTTATTTTCTGTTCTTTTCCTTTCCTTCTCCACTTTGGCCCAAGTTTCAGCAGCTGGGTGAGTTCTGGGGCCAGCTGTGATCACAGGCATTTTCCTCCCATCCCCATAGAATCACAGAGTGCTTGGAATCGTAGAAAGGCTTGAGGCGGAAATTACCTTAAGGATCATCCACCCCCTGCCATGGGCAGGGCCACCTTCCACTATCCCAGGCTGCTCCAAGCCCCGTCCAACCTGGCCTTGGACACTTCCAGGGATCCAGGGGCAGCCACAGCTTCTCTGGGCACCCTGTGCCAGGGCCTCAGCACCCTGACAGGGAGGAATTCCTTCCCAATACCCAATTTTAATCTACCCTCCTTCAGCTTAAAGCTGTTCCCTCTTGACCTGCCCTTGCAGTCCCTGTCCGTCCTTCCCCTAGGCCCTCTCTAGGTCCAGGAAGGCTGCCATAAAACCCTGCCAGTGGTGTTTCATTGCTCCTGCCGTCGCTCCCGTGTTTCCTGTGGACGCAGAGCAGTGGGGTCCATCACGGAGATGAGCCCCAGGAGGGACCGGGCTGGGCTCACAGCTTCACGTGCTTGTTGAGCGGTACCTGCAGCGGGATGAGGCACTTCAGAAAGCAATCGATGCTCTTCTCATGCATTCTTAGAAAACAATTAGCAGCAGGAGTGATGAATGTGCTTCTAATTGCATCCTCGCTGTCTCACCCCCTCCGAGTCATGAACTACTTCAATAAGTAAAGGGCATCCAGGACAAAAAAGGGTTTCATTCAGTGACAATTGACTCAAGGGAGAGTTTCACACCTCGTTTATCCTGAGCCCCCAAAATGCCTCCATGGATTTTGCACATTGGGGTATCACCTCTCTGAGTAGTGCTGCCATTTCCCGGTGGTATTTTGGGTAGTGCAACATTTGGGTGCGCTTTTTATTGCTTCCACATCCAAAATTATACTTTTTATAAGGGCATGGTGTGATAGGGCAAGGGAGAATGGCTTTAAACTGACAGGGGGCAGGGTTAGAATTGATGTTGGGAAGAAATTCTTCCCTGTGAGGGTGGGGAGGCCCTGGCACAGGGTGCCCAGAGAAGCTGTGGCTGCCCCTGGATCCCTGGGAGTGTCCAAGACCAGGCTGGACGGGGCTTGGAGCAGCCTGGGATACTGGAAGGTGTCCCTGCCCATGGCAGGGGGTGGGACTGGATGGGCTTTAAGGTCCCTCCCAACCCAAACCATTCCGTGATCTTGTGAAAAGCTGTCCCAGCTCAGGGACAGGCTCATGCATTGTGATACAGACAAGACAAACTAGCGTGACCTTTTAAATACAGTTTTTGGCCGTTACCTCCTCGGATAAAAACAGTTAACTGAGGCTCACGGTGTCTGTTGAGGAAGCCTGACCCGGTATCTGATTTGGAGAATGTGTCTCTGCTTCACCCAGCCTTGTAAGTCTGTTAAGACAGCCCCAGAAACACACAAAAACCTGCATTTTTTAGAAGAGATCAACACTCCAGCTACCTGTCCCAGCTGCCAATCTGACAGCAAACAACTCCGCAAGCAGCAGCACTGACGGAACAGCTCAGTTCTGGTTCCCTTCCAAATTCCCGCAAAGAGTTGCATCCGTCTCATTTTAATTGGGCTTCGCCGGGCTCTCCTTTGTTTCTGTGAGTTGTTCTCGTTTCATCCACATCGTTTGCCTTGCACGAAGGCTGTGGATGCTCGGCTGGCGCTGGGAGGGCTGCTCCTCCAGCCTGCCTGACGTGCAGCTCCTGAATCAGCTCGCTGTTGTCTCAGAGCACTTCTTCCCTCCTCCCTCCGAAAGCCTTTGAGAGGCACGTAACACCCTCTTTAAAGCGGCTCATCACGGCTGTGTCACCTGCGGAATGTGTTCTGGTCACGGAACCGCGGTGAATGAGCATCATCCTCGATAGAATTTTCCACGCAGAGTTGGAGCAAGCGCTGATCAAAGCACGTTAAAATAACACTAAGCCACATAAATACAGAGCTCTGTTTTGTAATTATTTGCAGTCCTTGACTATAAGCTTGAAAATAACATTTATCTCACCGAGTGTGACCTTCTCCATGTGTTTTTCCAGGGAGTTTTCAGACTTCCCTGCTAACAGGTAGCCCAGGCAGTCGGGGAGAGGGCCAGAGAAAAGTCACAGTTTCTAACGTGGGAGGGCAGAAGAAAAGGCAGCTGCAGCAATCTGGCATGATACCCCAAGCTTTAAGGAATGTGGGTGCACAAAATAAATTTGAAATGGTTTAGTATCTACATTGCCAAATGCCAACAAATAAATTGAGCTTATTCTCAGCTTTGGAAAAGGGCACGGAGCAAGGCAAGGTGGGATGTGATCAGACACGACTGTAAAACAGTGTAATTTTAATTCTATTATCTAAAATACATAGCCCACTATCTTTTAGACTGTAATTGAGACTTCTCTTTTCCTCAGTGGATTTGTCTTGTTCTTCTGTTGGCTCATGGCAGTCAGATAGATGGCTTCATCTCCCCAGGAAAACTTCCAGTCCTTTAGAACCCTCCGTTGTTTTTTTCACCTTTCTTTTCCCCCCTTTTGTTCTTTTTCTGTTTGTAATTAATGCCAGTGACAGAATATTTTATATTTGGAATCCTGTTATTTGCAGACAGTAGTCAAACGTGTTTGGGTAGCAGCCAGATGCTCAGCATATGCAGCAGAGGAGTGAGATGAAAGGCTGGAGGTAAACAGGGAAGACACACACTGATGGAGAGACTGACCCCCAACCCTTCTCTGCGCTGCTGCATGAGCCAAAACAGGAGCCAGTCAAAAAAGCTAAATAAAAACCAAATTCAGATGGAAACCAGAAGTAATTCAGAGGATAAATTTTTAATTAAAAAAGCAGTATGGGATAGCAAGTTTAGAAAGATTGCTTCTGAAAGCTTAAGGCTCTGTTTCTCTGCCCTCTATCTTTAGCTTTCTTTATTGACATGGAATGAGGAGAGAGCTTTTCCTAGGTGCCTTACAGGAAAGCACAATTCATGCTATAAGCATCTTTCTCATTTCCATCCAATATTACTGCTATGCCTTTTGAAAGTTGGCAAAAAAAACCACAAATAGAGAAGAAAGGAGCTATCTGCTTCCAAATTATGTATCTCAAGCAGGGGACACTTGGATCCAGAGCTGGAACAGCTTCTAATTGTCTTGCAAGGATAATTTAAATTAGTTCAACTCTTTATTTATGAGTGTGACATTTATTCCTTTATATTACAGCCATTCCTAAATACCTTAATGTGGGATCAATAGCACTTTGCACCAGCCAGACCTGCACAACGTGCTGCTCCTCGGGGAGGATTTGTTTGGCTGGCCAGGGCTGTTTGCCTGACCCACCTTCAGCCAAGACGTGAAGGACAGGGCCCTGCAAGATGGATTTTGCTTCCCTGGGTGTAGCTCCTGGTGCCCAGGCAGGCATTTGTGCAGTGATGCCACCAACTCACCAAGCACATGTGGCCTTTTGCCTGGGTGGAGATAAATAGGAGAGGGAGAGAGAGAGAGGATGAGTGTAGTCAGAAATATCGGCATGGAAAACATGGCGCTGGAAATCTTACTGTATGTAAACTAAAATAATGCCACTCTACACACTCATTGCAAACTCGCAGTGTATATGGCAGGGAATATGTTCTGAGCCCTTTCTCTCCCTTTATCTTGCTGTTCCAATAATCCATCCCAGTAGATAAAACCAGCCAAGAAATGTCTATGTGGTGCTTTCCAGATTTTGTGGCAGGGGGAAGTGCTGCTCCTCAAATCACACCTGCCTGTGGTACAAGCAGTTTAACTTTTGATTTGCTGTTCTGCAGCCACATATGGATGAGTTTAATAAAATTAATTATTTCTATGCAGTGTCTGTATCATGGGATGGAATCGCAGCAGAGGCCAGAGGAAAGTGTAAGGAACAGTTATGGTAGGAGAACAATCTGCAGTCCAGTCTGCCCTGAGGTGTGGGGTGATGGAGACTGGAGCTGTTGTATCTGAGAGAGATCAACACCAAAAACACTTTTTAGAGGAACTTCTTAGATGACAGATCCCTCTGCAAGATGTCACATTCTCTGCAATTCCACACCTATGCCTGTCTGCAAGAACAGAGCTGGCTCTTCTGAAACTTCAGGGTACATCAATCAAATCAAGGAGGCAAAAGCAGCGCTGGAGTTTGACCTGGCTTTAACGGATACAGAGCAGAGCAGCTCCAGCCAAATGAGGAGCAACTCGCTGAAATCAGAGAAGCAAGTTAGAGACTGCCAGGCCAGAAAGGGATGTTCCACAAGGCCACTGATGCTGGCACAGGCAGAAATATCTGAGATCTAAGTAAATGTGGCTGGCCAACACCAACTGTCTGGTCTTAATATTCCCCCTCCCCCAGCAGCCTCAGAGGACAGCTGATACAGCACACGATTAGACACGACAAGCTGAGCCTCAGAGGTGAACAAGCTCGTTGATAAAGGACGAGCCAGCATTATATTTTAATGATAGGAGAAATTTGCATATCAAAATCTTGTTCTTTGTTTCCGTCGAGCACTTCTGCGGAGCGGGAGGAAGCGGATGTGAGGCAGAGGGCTCCTTTGCATTGCAACACGTTTGTGTCTGTGTTTGGAGGGTTTGCAGTGGCATTCAAATCAAAGTGCAGCAGAAGAATGGTTAACAGTGGTGCTGATTTAAGTCTGAGGATGCCAGCTTCATGCAAGGTGTCTCTTTCCCTATTAATTGCAAGGCACACACAGCACAGGCCACTCACTCTCGAGATGAAAAAATACATTAGCAATTATTCCTCCTCAGTATGGCTGTTAAAACACCTCAGGCACGTCTGGCTGTGGCTATTTCAGGAGACGAGCAATCTCTGCTGCTGAGTCCTGGGGCACAAAGCAAGGGCTGCTGGAAATGAACCACAGCCTGCAAATATTTTTGCAACCATCACCTTTGTTTTCAAATCCCACGTGGCATTAATTATTTGCCCATAAAAGTGACATGTACAGAAGCAAAGGAGCTCCAGTGAGGATTTACTCTTTGTTTTATGGCTCCAGATGGTTTCACAGTTCAAGGTAGGCTGTAAAGGACAGGCAGGAAGAGAAAAGATCTTGCTTTGTGACTTCTGCCGACAAGAGCCTGTAGGGAGGGAAGAGTGGGTGGGGGAAGTTACCAGTCCCATTAACGAATCTGCCCAAACTACCTCTACTGATATTTTTTTACCCTCTCACCTACTCAGCACACAAAACTGCAAAGCATGGCTGATATGAACTCATGTCTTACCAGCCTGTCTTGACAATAAGCACCCTTGGCATTCTACAAGTAATTTTTAAAATTGTTTAGAGCTAAGATTAGGGGGGTTTTTTTAAATGTATTTTTATGCTATCCATTTAAAAGAAAACAACTGTGAATTCACTGTGTTCTCCAGGAAAGAAAGCAATCCTTTTCCAAGGTTGGGTTTTTGAGAACTTCACTCTAGCTGTGTCCTTACACTATTTTTTAATAAGAAATGGAAATTTCAAAGCTTGAGACAGAGTAATTGATTGCGTTAAAGCCCAGCAGCTATTGCTACCCACAAGTAATTAATCCCATCCACTTTCAGAGGGAATAGGGGTGCCCATCCCTGTAGTATTTTATGAAATTTGCATTATATGCCCAGTTGCTCCCTACATAAAGGCAGCTTGAGATATTTTAGACCTGTTTATTTAGAGGAATGTCCAAAGGCAGACACTAAGAAAGAGAAACCATGCACAGAGTCTGAATGTCTGCTTGGGCTGCAGTGATGCCATGGCACTGCCCAAAGAGTGAGGCAATTTTTGGCAAGGTATAAAACACCTTCTATTAGACAAACCAACACTGATATAAGCAAACCAGAAAGCTGGAGACACACGAATGACAAACTGAAAGTGCTATGTGAAAATCATGTCCTTTCCTAGCAAATTTACAAAGTCAAATGGATGCACAAACATTTTGTTTTATTCCAATGTGCCCCTTCTCTTACTTTCTATCAAGAATCTGCTGAGCTTATTTACCACTGGATGCTTTAGCCTGCTGCTTGCTCCAGGCAGAGCTGGGGTGTCAGGGACTTGCACTTTAAAGCATTAATATTGCTCTCTGATATGCTGATGGAGTTGCAAAAAAAAAAATGTGTTCTGGTGAAGACTAAGTGCTATCTGCTCAGAATTTAAACGTGGGAATCAAATGCCCAGCGGGATGCACCAGCCATAACAACTATAGACAAATCTTCGAGGTCTTCCCTCAGACGTGCTGGGAACATTTTTCCACCCAGCCTTGAAAGAGCCAGGATGGTTCCAAGTCACCCAAGTAAAGCTAAATTGTTGATCAGCACTCAGAGCAGACCTGCCTGGTGGAGGCTATGAAAGAAAAATGGCTTTATTAGGGGCTGTGAAGGCACAAACCTGGTCCCATGCTGAAGGCACGGTGCCTGTGACAGTCTCTGTGCAGGGACAGGTTCAGCCCCAGCAGCAGGAGAAATGGGCAGCACAGCCTGTCTGTTACTTTCTGTCTTCTGGGGTGCTTGGCTGGTGTCCAGCCAGAGCATGTCAGAGCTGTGGTCCTCTTCTCAGAGGAGAAATAGAGTTCAGCCCATCCTCAGGCCCATTCTGCAAAACTGAGAGGCAGGAATGTTGTGCTCAGTGTCAGGTGTGTCCAACAGACAAACTGCACGATGTGTGCCCACCAAACCACAACCAGAGTCAAATTCTGGTCACTGGAAGGCGGCCTGGGCTATTTCCTGTGCCCCTGGTGCTTCAGCAGGGAGTGCTCCTTAATTTTGGCAGGGAGGAATCATTCAGCACGGACAGACACAGACAGCTGCCTGTTATCACCATCTCCTCTCTAAAGCAGACAGATATGAGACAGCTCGAGACCAGATAAACCTAATAGTCATGTTAGCATGGCACAGAGCCCAAAGCAACATGCCAAGCCTCTCGGTTTATTCCTGCACTGTTTATACATGTTTATAATCTTTAAATCATAGCTCTCTCTCATATTGAAAGATCCCAAACAGATGCAACAATAAACTGAAATTCAAGACAAACAGATTGTGAGGCAGAGCGACAGAGCACATTCATTTGTGGTGAATCACAAATACTGAAACAAAATAAATGAATCAGTCCTAAAGAGTCTAATTAATAAAGGTTAATTTATTTATCATCCTGGCTAACCTGGTATCTCTGAACCCATCTAAATTAATGCAAAATGAACAAAGCACAAAAAGGGCAACAGTAATTGGAAAGCTGCAGTAGAAACATTTTCCAGAAGCTTCTTTCTCTGCTGCATAAAAAGCGTCCCAGGTTCACTCGGTCAGGTGCACAGACAGGCTGGTTGGCAGCAGCATAATTAAAGGATGTTAATGGATTAACTCTTTCTGCCTTGGAGATCTTTCTTCTCTCCCCTTTATCATGAAAGGCATCAGGGATGGTCACCAGGACCCAGCCTGTCCCACACATATAATGATGTCTCCATCTTGACCAATGCACACAAGGAAATGGAAATGGAGAACGGCTCCGTTGTTCCCAGCAAATCCAGCCTGGGACACTGACTGGCTGAGAAACAGTGGTTTAACAAGTTTAACCACAAAATCATTCTGCTGTAACATGTAACTTTCGTACGTCTGTGTTATCCCCTAATTTACAGATAAAATTCAGCCTCTGGATTGGCAGGAATCTCGTTGCACTTGCTGGCTCATGGTAGTTGCAAATGCAGTGCCACACACAGTCCCTCAGCCCTGATGTCCCCTGAAACAGAATTTTGTGGCTTCTTTAAAAGCCAAAACTTAAAGAAAAAGGATTTTCATGGTTCACAAGGATGAAATTGATGGAAACACCTCAGGCTGAAGGTGCCTCATTCCTCCCACCCCCCCCCCGAGCCTTCCTACATGCAGTTCATACAGCAGAGTTGTCTAAGAGTTCAACAACGCAAAGAAAATCTAAGTTTTATGCTTTCTGTTGCATCATTACAACACTTCATCTTGTGCTGGGTAAATTCAAGGTTCCCACAAGGCCATCAGCAGATTTTAATTTGGGGGATTCACGAGGTTCTCCCCTTCCGATTTGGCTCCTCAGTGTATGAGTTATAAGACTGATTTTTAATATAATTAAACATGGAAAAAACTTGCCTGATGTCTACGAAGACTGTTTCATGTTGCTGATAAACAAGTTTGTTGGGGATATCCTGATATCAACCTTTTCATGTCCTTCCACATCCAGATACTCAGTTGTATCCCCAGGAAGCGTTTCTGCCTTCCATCATGAAGGAAAGATGTGGCCACCTCTGAAAAGCTTCAATAACAACCTACAAAACACCGTTTGAAACACAGAGTAAATAAATATAACAGAGGCAAAAAGTAGAATCTGAGGTTGCACAGCAGGGCCGTGGTCATAAGGTCACTAATTTTTTTTAATTTTCTTTTTTATTTTTAAGATCCCTCCTCTGCTGTTGTGCCCTGTGCACTGTCAGGGCCTGTGTTTCATTTCTAAAGGCATAAGTGGCTGTCACTTATAGAAATACATGTGGGAAATGGCAGGGGAGCATGCCAAAGCCTTCCATTTCAGATGGGCACGTGGATTTTCATCACTCCTTTCCCTGACAATTCTGCAGCTGTTAAGAAACTCTTTCCTCTTTCAGAAGACAGGCGAAAAAGGCGCTCAGGACTGTCTTTTTCTGATTTTTGGAAATAAAGATGGGTTCCTGGTGTCTGAGCAGCCCTGGGAGCTGTGATACATCACTAGAGGAAACAGCAGAGCAGTTCTGGGAGGTTTTAAAGGGCACGGCTTAACTGAACTGTAATTGACTTTCACTCATTGATCCAGTATTATTAGTGTTTGTTTAAAAATCAAAGGTTATTCAATTTGAAGTTATTTTGCTGCTTTGAGGGGCTATAAACGCTGTTTAACTGCACTAAAATTGATCATTCCACCGAAACAAAAAAACTTTTGAGGTTTTCTTGTACTAATCCTCTCCTCTTCCCCTCACTCCAGACAACTTCTCCATCCCCAAATGCCTGTGGAGACTTCACTTAAGCTCCAGAGCAGCGTCCACTTGGCTTTGGCTTCTCCATCATCGTGAGTTCTACTCACCACCATCCTCCAGCTTCCAAATGGGGAAGACAACCCTGGTTACAAGTTCTAGATATGGTCAGCAAGATCCTTCACAAGTGTCTGGATGTGAAAACATCCATCTTTTCTAATGTGGTTCCTCAAGGTAAAACAGCTCCCGTGCTGCTTTCTGTGTTCATGGGCTGTGGCTGTTGCCACCAGGAGGTCCCAGGCTTCCATAAAAGGGTAGAACTCCTTCCCATTTAATTTCCACTGGTCCAGATGGCTTTATTACTGACATCTTGAAAGAAGAGACATACCACAGCCTGAACACCCAAGTGGCTTAGTGAGAATTCATTTCCAATTGCTTATTCATTTACTACTGCAGGGGAAAGAGTTCCAGATATTTCATTTGATTAACATCATTTAAACCTTTTTTTTTCCCAAATTACTAGGTAAATAAGAAAACAGTTTAAGTACTGTGTACAACTCCATGATGAACAGGCCTTCTTGGAACAGAATTGTCATTATTCATCTCAATTCTCATCTCAGGCTGAGACTGACAAAGTCAATGTCTTCTTAAACTTAATCTTATAAGAAATTCATTCCGTTTGCTGTACCTCCTGAGGTGTGAGTCTTTAGGCTGTGAAGTTTTCACAACCAAAATTATAGTGATATAAACTTCAATTTCCTGTTTTAAAAGCAGCGATTTTCATATAAGCACGACTCCACCTGGGACTCAAAGAAAATGGTCAAATGCTGCAGAAGAAAAGCTATGAGCCACAGGGAGTGTCTAGAGGAAGAGAATGAAGCTCCAGGAGCATTACTTTATAAAAATACAGCCAGGTATTGAGCATAAATGGTACTAATATGTATTAGTTCCCAGTGCAGAAACTGGTTTGGTTTGATTCTTCACAGTAGCCAGCACAAAAATGCCCTGGACCTGAGGCACAACAGTGGTATAAATAATATCAATAATTTAGGCACTGACCATATGGGAGCAGACCCAAAGCTCGAGCAAGATGAGTGGATCTGCTGCAGAGGAGGGAACTGTGCCAGCTTGTGCTGAGGAAATGGCCCGAGATCTGATCCTGTTCGTGGGGAGCAGATGGTGGTTTATGATTTTTTTTTTTTTCCCATTTAAAGTTCCTCAGACTGGCAAGGGGAAAAGGGAGAGAGGAGTGGTGTGGTGCAGCAGGTTGGTGGGCGGTGATGTGGCGGGGGGAGGAACCAGGAGCATTTTCCTCCATTTGTGGAGTATGACATAGAATGAAACAGCACTGCAGGCTAACCAAAGTTAGTCTTGGGTATGAATATATTCCTGCTACTGGATGGAAGCTTTTCCATCTCCTGTTCCACTGAATCCAACAAAAGATCTGGCTGATCTGCTCCAGATATGGGTCAAGTCCAAGTCTCCTACACATCCCTGCTGTGCCCCTCCTCATTGGAGCTCCGAAGGGAGTGCTAACGAACACGTGAGCCCATCAGCTCTCCTGCACGTTGCTCCGCTCTACCCACACTTCCCACATGGAAGCAGTGAGTAAACTACCACACTACTTTACTCCTTTCCTTTTCTTTAAAAGGAGTTTCACTCAAGCTGAAATGCTGAAGAGCAACCACTCCACAAAGTGCAATGGTCAAGAAGCTATTTAAGACTTCCGTGGTACCTTCAATTTTTGGAGAAAATTAATAAGCTCCTGAGCAGGCAGTAGCACAGAGCAGGGAGTTTTCAGAAAGAAAAACTCAGTGGTAGCTCTGCCTCACTCTGCCAGGCAGCAGCTCCCCTGAAGAGCTCTCCTGGAGATGGATGGCAGGAGCTGTGGCTGGCAGATCACCGACAGTCCCAGCATAAGCCTTGCGTGGGTTTGTGCCTTTCTCTGTGTCCATGTGTGCGTGAAGCTTAAACAGGCCCACACTTCCAAAATCTCAGTCAATATCATAGATTGTGGGTCTTCAAACATTGTATTCTAGCCTTTATTTTTGCAATAAAATGAAGATGTCAATCCAGCCAAGGTTTGCCAAGGAATCTTCACTTAAGTGGATGCTGTGAAGGCACAGATGTGAGAAGAGAAGGTGCTGGGGAGACCTTAGAGCATCTTCCAGTGCCTAAAGGGTTCTGAGGAAGCTGGGGAGGGACTTTGGACAAGGGCATGGAGTGACAGGACAAAGGGGAATGGCTTTAAACTGACAAAGAGTAGGTTTAGATCAGATAATGAGAAGAAATTCTTCCCTAAGAGTGAAGGATTGCCCAGAGAAGCTGTGGCTGCCCCATCCCTGGAAGTGTCCAAAGCCAGGCTGGATGGGGCTTGGAGCAGCCTGGGATAGTGGAAGGTGTCCCTGCCCATGGCAGGGGGTTGGAATGAGATAATTTTTCAGGTCCCTTCCAACCTGAACCATTCTGGGATCCTGTGACTCTTGCAGAGCAGTCTGGGCACGTATTGTCATTCCTGAACAACCTTAAACTTGGAAGAGCATCCAAGGCAGGCAGAGCAGGCAGAAGGTACACCAAGACACCCCACACAGTCAGACATCCACAACACGCTGATCACAATCATCTCCTTCCTGGTAAGAACCAGATGATTCCCCAAATAATTTGATTTTCAGTGTTGGACTGGGGGGAGCTCCTACCACCTTCCCCAGCTGCAGGGAGCAGACCTGATTTCCACATTAGCACCCCCAGAGACCATTTCCAGCTGTGGAGAGATTTGCTGGGTGGTGAAAGCACAGCGGGAGCTGCTCATCCAAAGGCAGGGAATGGCACCAATGAATTCCAGCAGAACCTCTCTGCTTGCAGGGGACCACTGCAGAGGCAGGGATAAAACCTCTGATGCTGCTTCTAATCGCAGCCTTTGCCCCACGGGAGCTGCTGTCTTTATTAACGCAATTATGATGTAGCCAAAGGCAGAGAATGCTTCTGCTGACCTTGCTGGGGGAGCAGAGGCCTTTAGTCTCCACGGGAAATTGCTTCCTCCCCTGGCAAATGGCACATAACCCAGTGTGTTCCCATTCCTGCGGATTCACCATCTTGTCATTGGACCAGACAGGATGGAAATCGCTGTTTGATGCCACCTCCCTCGCTCTGGCAAATCAGAAATAAAATCCAACAGTGTTTCCTGTCTTTCAGTACAGGAAAATCAACAGTAAAACTTAACATTATACTAGAAGTCACTCTTATATCGTGAATTACAAAAATAGTAATAATAACCCCTAAAGAGTCCTGATTACAGACATTTCTGATCTGTGATTTAATTGTAATTTGATGGCTGAATTCAGTTAGCCTGAAGGCATTCAACATGGAGACCTGCTCTCAAAAAAAAATGTACATAAATGGAAATTCTGTATCATGGCAAGAAGCTGCCACGAACAGCAGCAGGACTGGGGGAGGAAATGTCTTAATGATTAAAGATTGAGATTCCTGACCACACACTACAGACTTATAACCAAAGCAGGTTCCAATCTCAGAGCAACTTCTACTCCTAGTCAAAAGAGCATCTCCTAAGGTTATGATATATCCTTTGTAAATACAAATTTGAAAGAGGAGGAACAGCTGTGCTTGGATTTTAGAGGACCAGAAACCTGTTCTCCAGACATTAGTCCCAGCACTTTAACCCCGGGAGCTCTAAAATTGCCACCAAGATTTGAGTTTCCTTGTAGATCAATCACTGAAAGAAGAACATCCCACTATGAGATGTCTCAATTTGACAGCTTAAGGCAGACAGAGAGTGGAAAATGAGAACTGTTGCTTTACACAAAAATCTGCTGAGATCTAGGGGGGCTGGTTGGTTTGTCCAATGTCAGTCAGGAAATCATCAACACAATTATGGAATCTCCTGATGACATTAGGCCTACCTCTCCCGGTGGTGGCCCCAGGGCAGCCGGTGTGACAGCCACAAGCTGGCTGGGCTTCACTCTAGAATAAAGCACGGCCTCCACCTTCAGCACTTGTCATCCTTGAAGACTTTGTTGGGTTTTTTGGGGTCATCTAAGGCAAGGAGACCTGCAAGATCTTTCCTCAAAGTGCCTGAAAAAAGGACAAAAACGCCTACAAGGTCATTTTGCAAAGTGGAGGATTGAGAATGAAGACAAATAAACGACTGCGGGTTGGGCAGGTTGCTCGCACCTACCCCGCGGGCTGGTACAGACTGTGACAAGGCCCTGGGGAGCCCTGTGTCACCAGCTAAGGGCCCAGAGAACTAAAGACCCTCCCACAACGTGAGGGAATAGGACGTGGCCAGATGCTTTCAGTCAGATGATTCATCGCCAAGGAGCCTGAGGGCCAGAGTCTCAAAAGACATTATAATGCATTAGCCAACCTTAAAGGAAAGGCTTCTGTGGACCTCAGTGTCTCCAAATAATTATGCCTTGGAGACACGCCTGAGGTGGCAGCGACACTGTGAGAGCACAGGGAAACAGCTCTGCCCCTCGAAGGCCCTGGCCACCCGAGCTGCTCCTCCAGCACGATCACAGACACCGTTAACGAGCACGGGGGGATTTGCATGAATTTTCCTGTGCTGCTCCCAGCTCGTGATAGCTCTCCGTTCTGCACGATGCTAGAGTTTAGTCTCCTACTGTTCAGCACGAAAAACTGGCATAAAAGCAGCAGCTGGTGCTTGCAATATCTGCTCAGTCCCTAGCACCACTCAGCATGTGCTAGTACTGAATATTGATGAAACTCAGATCTTATTACAACAGAGCACAATATGTTCCTTGCCTATACATTCCCTTTAAGCACAAAAAGATAGTGCTAAATTAGGATCCAGGTCAGGTCCAGCTTCAAAAAACCCACTCAAACCAAGGTTTTGGGGGAAGCCTCATGGGTTTTGCCTGGCTCTGGGAAGGAGTGCTTCCTACTGCAGGAGTCTAACCCAGCTGAAAATGAACCCAGAGTTAGGGGGTGTCAGGTCTTGATCCCTCTCTACTTCAGAACACTCTTGGATCCAATCTGATGTCATGTGTCTTGAAGATAAAGGCAAATTAACCACTTCAAAGCAGCAAGCGCTTCCACGCACAGCCAATTTTGTTCTCTCTATAGAATCCAAAATAAAAATCCCTGTTTACCAAAAATCGGTTTTTCATCTTGCTGCATTTCAAGTTCAAAACTGGAAATGAAATGTTATATGAGCTGTATCAGTGCAGAAATAGAAACACAAGTGAAAAGGATAAGACAACGCTATTCCAGATACAGATATATTTTGAACAAGTTTTACTTCTGGGAATTTAGTGAACTTAGAACTGTGCATCATTGATTCATCCTTTGGTGGTGTTCCAAATTACACAAGATCCACATTATTAACTCGTGTAGTTGATAAAACACGTTATGAATTCCCACATTCACCCCCACAACCAAAGAAATTTGGAGGAACAGCAAAAGCAATTTTAAATACCCTGGTGGTCCTCAAGGCAGTGGAAGATGCTTTGTAAAGGGAAAAGATCTGGAAGGGGAACACGCACGGCGTGTTCAGCGGCATTCAGAGGCAGGGGAACACACACGTTCCTGCCTCCCAGCACCCACACACAGGGCTGGTTCCTGATGGTGGGGTTGACCCCAGACAGCATCCCAGCAACCCTCTCCCACCTTAGAGGTGGGGAGAGACCTCAAAGGCCAGCCCTCTGCACTGGGGGTGGATCATCTTTACACAGACTGTAGCTTAATTCCCTTTTCTGACATCATGCTTGTGCTTAAGTGCCCTGAGGCCACTGATGCCTGTCCTTGATTATCCTTCCTGTTGGGAAGGCTCACTCAGTGCTCTAAATAGCTGAACATCAACCCGTGAGTTCTCCTCCCATCAACAGTGGGCAAAGAGAGCATTTCAGTTTATATCTTAATTCTTCTCTGACATATTTGCAGCTGAGACTTTCTGCTTGACCTCATTTGCAAATTTTATAAGAACAATCTCTA
This sequence comes from Eulacestoma nigropectus, assembly GCA_013397775.1. NCBI lineage: Eukaryota > Metazoa > Chordata > Aves > Passeriformes > Eulacestoma > Eulacestoma nigropectus. The sequence continues at coordinate 5,594,576 of VZTE01004705.1, forward strand.
TCTCATCCTTGAGATCATTACAGAAAACACCGATTGTCAGCAAACCCTTTGCAAAACCCCACTTTGCAAAGTCTTCTCTTTCGATAAGAAACAACTTTCCAGCATGGCTTTCCAACCAGTTTTGCAACCACCAAATGAACATTTTTTTCTAATGAGATTTCTCTACCTTGATTATCAAAACATAATTGGAGAAAATCAAAAGCTTTATTAATGTCAATTTATACAATAACCACTGTTTTTCTTTTCCCCATAAAACTGAATTATACTGTCACAGGAGAAAAATCAAAATGTTTTGGAAGCCACTTGTTCTAGACAAAGCCCACGGGATGCTGCGGACCTCCTCATTATGTGCTAACATTTTCATTATTTGCTCCAATATTTTCCTGGCAGATGGAGTTAAACTGCTGGTCTGCACATGGAGCTTCCTTAACCCCATCTGAAAGGGATTTTTTTTTTTTTATCTTTGCCAGGAGACATTACCCACACTTTGTAATGTCTCAAAACCAGTGGTGAACAGCTCCATGGTGGAAAAAAATCACCCTATGGTGATTTCCCACAGAACCTACATGGTTTGAGATCAACAATCCACACTTTTTAGTTCCTTTTTTCCTGTGTTTTCTGCCTGGTGGCAGCTGCACATCTGAGTTGAATCTGAAGCAATTCAGCACAAACACGAATGAGCTGGGCCTTGCTCCTCCACAACTTTCCCTCCTCTCCGAGGACCAGCCCAACACTTCCCCAGCTGCCTCTTGTGTCTAACACCCTTGTGCAGGACATCTTCCTCCCTGTCCTTCCCAGTTCCTGTTGCCCTGAGTTTGCAGTTCTTCGATGTTTTCAGTTTCTGTAAAAGTTTCTCACGCACTTTCTGTAAACATGGTCATGTTTTGTTAACTGTACTTTATTGTTTTTCATTCCATTCTCCTAGGCGGAGACATTTGATGGATTTTTCCTTTGACCAGTGTGATTGAGGGGTGGTAATTTCTCCCTCCAATCCACGGTGGTTCTTAAGAACATATAAAATAAAGTTCGGGGTTTCGCCCCGCTCTCTCTCTTTTTCTTGCTTCCCACCTGGCGAGGTGTCTGCGTGGTTTTTTCGTGTCTGAGTGTGACAAGTTCCCTCACCATTTTGTGCCCTGGCCTGTTTGTTCTGCCCTCCCAGGCTCACACACTAGGCTTTTGTGCTCCTCCTTAGTAATTTGACCCAGTTTCCGTAAGTCTGGACTGTTCCGCTTTGCGTCGTGGCTTAGCACTAACAAACAAAGCCTGGGAGCTGCAGAGACAAAGCACATCAGAAAGATCTGGGCCACCACCAGCCCTGTCCAGCGCACCCATTTCCCTCTGCATACTGATCCGAGAGACTCGTGCCTGCAGGAAAACAGGACAGACATCTCGGGGATGCAATTAGCAATCGTTTGCGCAAATGCCGGGAAGGACGTGCCTGTGGCTCGGCTGTTCTCAGCACAAAGGAGGCTCTGCCGTGGAAGATGAAGGTGTCCCATGCCAAGCTGCTGAGATGGCAGAGGAAACCGGGAGCAGGTGCCCAGGTCAGGGAGAGGCACAGGGCAGGGGGCTGGCGTGACCTCCTCCCATCACAGGGAGGACGTGGAGCTGCTGGGGTGAGCCCAGAGGAGGCACCAGGATGATCAGAGGGATGGAGCAGCTCTGCTGTGAGGAAAGGCTGGGAGAGATGGGGTTGTTTAGCCTGGAGATGAGAAGGCTTTGGGGTGACCTAATTACAGCCTTCCAGTGCCTGAAGGGAGCCTACAAGAAAAATGGAGAGAGACTATTTACAGAGGCCTGGAGTGACAGGACAAGGGGGAATGGCTTCACACGGACAGAGAGGAGGTTTAGATGGGATATTAGGAAGAGATTGCTAACTGTGATGCACTGGCACATGTTTCCCAGAGAAGCTGTGGTTTCCTCATCCTTAGAAGCATTCAAGGCCAGGCTGGACAGGGCTTGATCTAGTTGGAAGGTGTCCCTGCCCATGGCAGGGGGCTTGGAACAAGGTGATCTTTAAAATCCATTCCTACCCAAACCATTCTGGGATTCTATGATCATTCCCCCTGTGACCTCCTGCTGCCTTTAGGGAGAGGAACCAAGAAGACTACACTGAGCAGCCCCACGGACAAAAATCCCATTTGAGTGCTCTGCTTGGTATCAGGATTTGAAGAAAAGGCTCGTGGGGAGGAATCCAGGAATTCTTTACAGGCAGAGTTTGTCTGTGGGAGACTGCTGAGGAGAGGCTGCAACGTTGCTTGTCCAGAGGGCAGAGCAGCATCAGGGAAAGAACGTACTTGGAGACACTTGACGAGTGAAGACAACAGCTTTGGTGCTGTGACAGAGAAGGGGAGCAGCAGGGGTGCAGGCAGAGAGGAGGCAGTCCTAGCAAATTTGTAAAACAAGACGCTCAGGTAGGTTTTAATTGAGCAGAGTGGGGCAGGACTGCATTTGCTGAGGGAAGAACAGGGCAGCAGCAGAGGCGAGGTCACATTCCCAATTTTCTGACATGTCTGGGTTTACCTGAACACCAAGTCGTGGTGTTCTTTTCCATCTTGGTGAGAAAAGTCTCGGTGAGGAGAAGAAAACAGGATTCATGACATTTTCTAGGTTTGCTTATTTCTGGAAGTCCATCAAGAGAATTAATTAGAGTCGGCTTGAGGTACCTCCAAACCTGCAGTAGGTTGGAGAAGCCCCAGGCCCGCTGTGGCTATGGAAGTCTTTAACACTCCCCCGTGCACTGGGTGTCCCTGGCAGCCCCAGAGGAAACACAGGATTCCTGGATAAGCTGGCAGGCACACACAGCACACCTGCACAGCTGGATCAGAAGGGCTGAATTACAGAAATGTGAGGCAGAAAGCCTGCAAAATTCAGAAGTAGCTTCAACATCAGGACCCAGAGGGAAATCTGAGTCTAAGGAAGCAACAGGCAGCTGAGCTGAATGATAATCACGATATTGGCAGCAGATCAAGGAGGGAAGGGCATGGGGAAGAGGCTGAGGACTCTCTGCCACGTGGAGATTGGGCTGATGGTTGTAACTCCAGAGGACACTGAAGAGACAGGCTGAGATTTTTGTATGGACGGAGGAAATAGGAGTGGAGTGACCGGGCAGAGACAGACTTCATCTGCACAAAATCAGGAGGTGAGCATTCCTTAGAACCACTGAATGGTTTGGGTTGGAAGGGATGTGAAGTTCACCTCATCTCACCCCCTGCCATGCACAGGGACACCTTCCACTATCCCAGGTTGTTCAAAGTCCCATCCAACCTGACCACCTTTGCAGCAGGTAACAATTCACTGTAGCCTCAGAGCAGAGGTGCATTATATCACAAAACAGTTCCTTAAAGAAAGACTGGGGGAAGGTCACCCCTGCGTGACGGGGTGAGATAAATTAATCGCATTTGTTGGTGAAAAATACAACTGATCATCATTTTTACTGCTGCAGAAGCACAGCTTAAAATAACAGTTTGGACAGTAATGAAGGGCCCTGCCAATCAACAGGAGTAAGAGAAAAACCCCAAACCAAGATTATTTTGCTTTTGGCACGTTATAGGAGTAGGTTCAACTCGTGTTTTACTTGTTAGCTGGCCAGCCTATTCCTCAGAGTAGAAACAAACAGAAAAAGGCAAATGCAACTAAGTGAATTAATTGCACCAGTGCAACCCCATTGCCTCTGGCAGTCACCCACAGCTCCCCTGGGGTACAGACACACAAACATCGCTGGGTGAGAGCACAGAGCCCATCATCAATCTACAGCCAGGAGGGACAAATCCCACACCATCCTCACAGTGGGAACACGGGCAAAACCCAGGAGCTGCCACAAAGGAAGGGTTTAAGGAGCCAGGCACGCTGGCAGGGGCTCAGCTGCTGCTGGAAGCAGCCAGGGCACTGGAAGTGGAGGGGATCTCTGTATTCACGGACATCTCAGGGCACCTTTGGCTTGCAGCATGTTTGGACAGCAAACACACAGCTCTGGGACCTGCTGCCTAAATTATTCAGCCTCTCTCAATCCAGTAATTACTGTTCCTGAAGTACTCGGAGGAGATATCTTCCTTTGACTTCAGAGGACCCCAGATCAAACCCCAGTAATACTTTTATTTCTAGATGGAGAGGCTCTGAAATTAAAAAATAAAAACAGAGGTTGACATGCAATTCCTGGATCTTTTTGCATTTGCCACACTAGCTTTTTTTTTTTTTTTTAATTGAAATAACCCATATGTTTGCTTGAAAATTAAGCAGGATCCTTGTGGCAAATATTTGCCCATTCATTCATTTTCTTGCAGTTCCTCTGTAAAATACCAAATCTTCTAAGAACTGTCCACATTTTCCATGTGGCATTGATCAGAGGTATCATTATTAATGAGGAACATCATTGGGCAGGGCATGTTAAAAAAAAAATCATTTTCCCCTAACAAGACTCTCAGATCAGGAGCTCAGCATCGAAAAAGCCAAAAAAACCCTGTTGGATGCACAAAGTGAGTGGAGGAGAAAGGCACTGAAAGGGCTGTGGGACAGAAATCCCACAGGGTAAGCACAGACCCCAGAACCCAGCACTGCCATCACCACCAGCAGGTCAAATACTTCGTACTAAGTCAGGAAAAGCCCAGGACTGCAACAGAGCGGTGGGCTGCAGCACTGAGGGGAGTGGGTGACAGGAGCTCGGGCACAGGCTGGCACTGGGAGCTGTGAACAGCTCGATGATGGTCACATAAAGAAATGCAGACCTGGAGCTGGGCAGGGTTGGGTTTAGGAGTGGCAGAGAAGGCAGAATCAGCAACTGACACGTGGGAAGGCCACTGCGTGGGATAAATTTAGACATCACTCAGCTGCCGACCACAAAGGAAGCAGCAGTGCTCTGAAGGCTTCCTTGGCCAACAAAGAAAGAGCAAAGGTGTGAAGGTGTGTCAGCAAACCAAGAACTGACCCAGGGCAAGAAAACCAAAATCACTTCTGAAAACATCAAATCCTCAGCAAAGGATTCAGGCACTGACAAATTGCTGTAACATCCCTCACTTCTCCCAGAGTGAAACCATCAACCTCAAGAGCCAGGGCAACGAGGCAGGGATGAGCATAAATCCCCCCAAAAGAGGGGTAAAAGCCAAGTGCATGTATAAACATTTTAATTGAATTATTTTTCTGTAAAAATTAATTTTATTAAACTATGAGTAATATGTCCTTGGAATTACTTACACGTTAGATGTGCTTCCTTTTCACCTGCTGTGACAGGAGGAATGGCTTCAAACTGACAGAGGTATTGGGAAGAAATCCTTCCCTGTGAGGGTGGGGAGGCCCTGGCACAGGGTGCCCAGAGAAGCTGTGGCTGCCCCTGGATCCCTGCAAGTGCCCAAGGCCAGGCTGGACGGGGCTTGGAGCAGCCTGGGATAGTGGGAGGTGTCCCTGCCCATGGCAGGGGGTGGGACTGGATGATCTTTAAGGTCCCTTCCCAACCCAAACCCCTCTGTGACTCTGTGACTGAGCAGAACACCAGCAGCATTAATTTCTGAGTGAAAAGGGGCTCAGTACAAGGTGCCATTTGTGAATTGTTTAGTGGGATTTGGTGACTCCTTTCCCTCTGATTGGGTTTTCCTGCACAAGGAACTCTCCCAGCTGTAGCTGATGTTACTCACTCCCCATTTTTCTCCCTGAAGAGACTTTGCAAAGAAAATCCTCAGTTTCTGACAAAGCCACAAATTAATTTTCTGTTATATCCAGAAGCAGCAGCGAGGGCCCCCCAGTCGTGTCTCAGTGACAGCGTCCCCTATCCCACAGCACCATCTCGTGGGAGGCTGCAGCTTGAAAAAACCCACCAGCAAAAACATCAGCTTGGAATAAATCCACTTCCAAGAGTCCCACTGCCCTTCCCACAGCACAAAATCTCTGCCCAGCAGGATAAACGCTGCATCTTTGCAGGGCTTGCCGTGCTTCCTCCGAAACATCAAGGAGTGACAGGGAAGCACCTCCGTGGCACAGCCTCACCCCCAGTTTGTCTTTCCAGGAGCAGAAGTGCAGAAATGCACCTGGATCTTTTCAAAGAAATCCAGGTCTTTTCTCTCAGGTAACAGGGGACAGGACAAGAGAAAACGACCTCAAGTTGAACCAGTGGGGTTTAGATTGGATATTATGAAAAATTTCTTCACTGAAAGGGTTGCCAGGCATTGGAACAGCTGCCCAGGGCAGTGATGGAATCACCAGCCCTGGAAAGGTTAAAAAAAAAACATGTAGATATGGTTCTTAGTGGGTTAGTGGTGGTTTTGGCAGTGCTGGATGAACGGTTGGACTTAAGCTTAAAAGGCTTTTCCAAACTGAATTATTGAACTATTGAATTACATTAATTATTATTAACTTATTGAATTATCTGAATGATTTAGCCCATCTGTGAAGCGCTCTATTGCAATTCCACCCTTCACAGAAGACCTTCCAGTGCTCCCTGCTCAGCTCTCAGAACAGGATCAGTGAGAGAAAAGTCCATGCAAGCCCCTCTCCCATTCCTGTGTCCAGGAGCTGGCAAAGCCTCCACCGACTCAGCTGCATCATCCCTGAAAATAATCCCCAAAGCCAGAAAAAAGTTCCGTAAAATCTCTCATTGGCCAGTCTGGGAGATCTTTCAGGGAGCCCAAAACCATGTGACTGAATGATACGTAAGAGAAGCTTAGAAGAGAGAAAGTTTTCATCATCTCAAAAACAGGTTTGTATTTGTGGTTCCACCTTTTGGAGGCTGTGACTGAAGTGGGCCAGCTACTGCTGGGATGATTTCTCCAATGTTTGCAAAATTTCCCACGACAGCACTGCTGGGCGTCAAGGAAGAGGGGGTCCAGACTCTGGATATAGGCGAGGTTCCTGCCCAGAGAATGTGCCAGGCTTAGACTTGGAGCCTGTCCTTCCTCCTGAGGTTTCCTGGAGAGCAATTTGCAAGGTGGAAGTACCACGTTAAAACCCATTTTTAAATTAAATTTTACTTCTTTTCTACACGGAAAAAGCATGATTTCTGTCTCAGCAGCCTGTCTGCAGCTGCAGATTTGCAGGATACCAGGAAAACCAGAGGAGAAACAGTGTTCCCAACCCTGGGTGCTGCAGGTCACCAGCTGGGTCCCACCATGGGCCATGGAGACACTCAGTACCTTCACCTGCTGCAAAAACATCACCAGAGCCTATTTCAACAGCACTGCTTTCCCTGATGGGCCTCCCCACAGATATCCCATAAAAACATCTTCTGCTGCATCTTTAATAAAATTATTGCTCTTTTTAGAAACTCTCACCCTTCTCAGCCAACGCTGCAGTGAGAGAACAGCGGGAGCAGCAAACAGCTGTTCTCTGCTGCAAACATTTGACATAAAGCACATCAAATTAGCAGCTAATGCCTCTTCCCTCTGGGAGTCCCCTTTGGGAGCAGCAGCCTGCACACAAAGGCAGGAGCCCCAGGTGTTGGGCTGCACCTCCCACCCCCCGCTACCCGAAAGTAGAATTCAGCCTCCAGCTTGGAGCTGTAGGAGCTTCCAGTTCCTCCAGATCCCAGCCCCGGAGGGTTGTTAATGAGCTCCATTTATACCAGCACACTGGAAATGTGGTGTGTCAGGCAGCCACCAAGCTTCCAGGTGTCCTGCTGAGCCGACATCCAGGAGGATTCATTTTTCCAAAGAGAGGGAGTGAGCTGTTGGTGATGGTTTGGAAAGCCCTGTGCACTCCGAGCCCACAGCCAGGAGCAGGCACAGGAGCAGAGCCAACACCTCTGTGTGTCCGTTCAGGCCTGGCTGAGGAGGGAGCCAGCAGACAGAGGATTCTGCAGTGGTTTCTCCGTCCTCCCCTTCTACACCAGATGCTTTTTGCTCTGCAAGACTCAGGAGCAGGGAGAGTCCACCCCTGTGGGGCTCAGCAGGGCAGAGCCCAGGTTCACCCCACTGCTTTCTTCGTCCCCTGAAGGAACCAGCCCGTGCAGTGAGGTTCGTTTAGTTCGTGTCCTGCAGCCTGTTTCATGCAGATTTCTGCCTCAGCCACGAGCATTTTGTGCTGTCTCCACCCAGGAAGGGCTGACCTGCCTGCACAGGGAGGCAGCTGCAAGCTGAAACTTCCCAAAACATTCCAAGGGTCCACTCCCATGGGCTTTCTCCTGCACTTATTAACTCATTTATCACACCATCAGTCCATCAGCTCCCCAGCTTCCACGCCTCAAACTCACTGTAATCAAGCCTGGCTTAGGCTTTGTTTTTTTGGGAACAGTGGCTAAGAGACAAAGATGGAAAGGATTTCTGTTGGCATCCGGATCTTTGGGAATTCAAGCCCAACATGGAAAAGCTTCAATCACATTTCAAAGTCTGCTGTGACCAGATGGGAGACTGAAGTTCCTCCCTGGACTGCAGGACCTGCTTGGAGCAGATCAGAGACCAGACCCTCTATATCAGACGCACAAACTCTCAGCAATTAAACTGAAATGGGTTTTCCATTAATGAGCAGTAATTAGGGCAGCTGCTCAGAGCCAAGCAATTCCGAGCCCATCCGGGGGTGGTGGCTGTGCCCTTGTGCCTGGGCCAGCTCATTACAGGGGCTTCATTTGCCACCTCCAGGGCAGAGAACACTGCAGGCACCTCACCTCAGGCTGTCCCCTGTCACCAGCACCAACGTGACCTTCCCACGCTGCACAGAACAGGCACCAGGGGACAGGATGGAATGGCAGAGCTGAGACAGGCGACCCAGGGGTTAGGCTGTAAATAAACTGAGAATCTGCCTTCTATTAACTGCCTGTTTCTTATTCAACACGGACCTGTTCCACTGTTTAAAAGTTGCCCTGGCCTTACGGATACGACACGCTCTGAAGGCTCTACAATGACTAAAACTTTTAAAAATCCCATTTTGTTCAAGCTCTCAAGAAAAAGTGAAGCCTGTGTGAGTTTTATTTCTGAAGAGGCACTCATCCCGAGAAAGCCCAACTCTCCCAGTCAATAGTGACCTGACACAAAGCTGCTGAGCTTGGGAGAGAGCAGCTGAGAGAACAGGCCAAAGAGGTGCAGCCACATTTCCAGCGCTGCTCCTACAGGGATGCAGGACCCAGCTACTAGAGAGGTGAAGAAGTGTCACAACTCAGATTGCCAAAGACAGAGCCTTCCTCATACTCCAAACGCAATTACTTTGGGACACAGACCGATTAAAACCGAATTCAGGAGAATTTTCTAAGTGTGCCATTCATTTTTGGCTGGACTAAATCCCCTTGAGCGCTGAGGGTTTGGTCTCTGCACTGGCTCTCCTCTGGATTTTGCAGTCTGGGCTCTGCTAATTAGAAACAGTCTTTAAACAACACATAAAGCAGATTTGAAAGATGAGGAGGACATGGTACATCCAGGGCACAGGGAATAGAGCAGTGAAAGGCCCCCTCACTTGATCAAAGAGACCTCCCTGCCATATTTAAATTTACAACTCATTTAAGCTTTTTTGGCTTGCTTTGCACATCCAGCCAGTCTTTTCCCTCACATATGGACACCCTCACTCCTCTTCTTCCTTGCAGGAAGTTGCTGGCCCAGCCTTCAGTCCCAGCCCTTTTCCCTTCCCACAAGGTGACAGAAAGTTTCTTCCCCAAGCCTGATCAGCATAAAGAGCTTCACCCAGGAGGTGTGAGAACCATTCACTGCTTCTCTGAGCCCTTAGAATTTGTACCCCGACTTTCCCCAGAGGAAGGCCAGGCTGAGCAAGCTCTCTGGTCAGCCAAACTAACACCAAGCCAAAGCAGCCAGGATGAGCTGCCCAAGGATGTGCATCCCAGCCAGAGGGGACAGACCCAGCCTGTCTCTGGGCTCAGCAAACAGGGGAGCAGCAGCACAGCAACCACAGGAATTTTCCCATCCAGGGCTGTATTTCCTAGTAGGGAAAATGCTCCTTGAAACACAGCTCTTCCCTAGGGCTTTCCACAGGAATAGCACTGGCACACAGCTGAGGTAGGGCTGGAAACACTTGGCAGCTGCAAACAATTCCTTTGTATGCAAAGGTGGCTGTTCACAAACCAGTTAGCAACCAGCAAAGCCATTGCAACACCGCTATCTTCTGGGAAAACAGCACAGGTAGATAAAGACTGCAGAGGAATTCCCTCACAGCATCAACTTTGAATAGTCACAAGAGAGAAACCAGCTGAGAAAGGGCCACAGGCAAGAACTGAGAGGGGGAGCCAGGGTTTGCACTTAAATGGAGCTCCAGCTCTACATGTGGAGGGGGGGAGCGGGGTCCCAGGTGAGGCTCTTTGGGAGTTATCAGTGCTCTCAGGGCAACCTGCCCGTAGCTGGTTAAGCAGAGACCCTGCCTGGGTGAGTTGAGGCCCCACAATGGTCAGTGCAGCTGACAGAGAAAGCCAAGTTACCTTGGGGATCACAACAAAGATTAAACGAGAGTGGGTTATTGTCTTCTCCTCTCTGATTGCTTCCTATCTCTACTCAATTAGCAAATGTTGACAGTTTCTTTTTAAAGCTACAAAGTGCAGTTTTTGTTTTTCTTAGGAGACCTTTCCTTGGAACAGCACTGATGGTTTCAGTAGCTCTCTTCCTTATCACTGTTCAAGTCCTGCCCTGGGTTTCTCATTACAAAGTCTTTTCTGAAGGGTGAGTGCAAGTGTAGCTGGGCTGGCACTGAGGTCAGAGCTTCTGGGTGCTGCTATAGCTGCAGAACACCACTGTGGCTTCAGATCATTGCTAAAACTTCAGGCTTTGATGGGTTTTTTCTTTCATTTCTGACAGATATATTATTTAAAAGCTTGTTATGCATATTGGATACTTCTTAAAAGCCAGTTTGTGGTCTTTACATCAATGAAAGCATTCAACTCGGGAAGTTTTCACATAGCAGGGGGTTGTAGTTTCTCAGTGGCCAGGTTAACGAAAGGAAAGAATTCATTTAGGTTTTTCTTTATATATTCTCAAGCTTTTGGTTGAGTTGCTGTTCTTCCTCCCTCCCTGGCTTGGACCACTGGTTAAACATCCTCAGGTGGCTGTAGGGGAGATGGACACCTGTGCTCACAGCTCTGACTGGGCTTTACATTTGTAGTGTTGTTAAAACGTTCTATTGGATATCCGGGGGGAAAAAATTAATAATTTGTATCCTTCAGCTATGAGGCCAATCTTTGCAGCGTCAGTTTTCCTTGCACAAACCCACCAGCGGGATGGGAGCCAAGGGAAGGCTTTTTGCCCTGCTAACGTGGTGCTGGTAGTGCCTAAAAAAGGCTGGAGTGCTCTGGGCAGGGCTGGAGCACAGCTGTGGTCTCTGCCCCTCCCTGCTCCAAGGGAAAGGCACGAAAACACTGAAGGTATCCGGCCCAGAGATACAAAATTCAAATTAAACACTGGGTAAAGTCTGAAGGAACTTTGTATCACTTTTATGTATAAAAGCAAACATAATAACACTTATATGGATAATGATTTATAAGCGTACTTCTACAGCGCTGCTCTGTCTGCAGAGCGTTGAAAACTGTTTTCACCTCTTTTTTTTTTTTTCTTTTTTTCCCCCTTTTTTCCCATTCCCGGGAGCAGCGCAAAGGCGGCTGCGCTGTTCCCCGTGGCCACCAGGTGGCGATGCAGCCCCGCAGCTCCCGCCCGGCAGAAATGGGGCAGGAAACGCCGATTTGGAGTTTTTTGCAGAACTTTGCTGTTAAGGGCCTCGGTTTGCTTTGGGCTTTTGGGTCAGGAGAAGACTCGTGGGTGACAGGACCCACCTGGCCCATGGCCACTGTCCCCGTCCCAAACAGCAGCCCCTGAAAGCTGAGCTGGGGGAGCCTTCAGCATCTCTAGGGCCACTCTGATGCCCTAAATTCCCACAGCCGTTCCTGGACCACGGCAGGCATCTCCAGCCTGGGAGAGCCAGGCTGCCTGCCAAGGTCCTGGAAGTGCAGTGGCACTTCCCTGGCCCCACGTGGGTGGGGTGTGTTGAGTGCTGTGCTGGGTCTCTGGAGCAGGATTCTGCTCATGAGCATCCCCATCCTGCCACACTGCAGGGTCACTGGTGTTGGGGACAGCCAGGCTGGGGCTCCTGCACTGCTGCCCCTGCAGAGCCAGACTGCCCAGGGTGCGGGAGAGCAGAGCCGGGCAAGGGGAGGGCAGGATGGACCTCGGTGTGGTGGCCTTGTACCCCAAAAGCAAGAGGCCCCCCACTTCCCCCCCAAAGCAGGTCCCAGGAGCACTGAGCAGCAGCAAACCAGCCCAGAGCCCCCCTGGACTGCGTCTGGAGGGGAGGGCAGAGCAGGCTGGGGGGCTCTGGGAAGCTCTTGGACTGGCTCTGAGGGCTGGGTGAGGAGCCAAGGGCATCACCCGTTATGACAGCAGAGTGTGAGCGCAAAGCCCAGAGTGCTGGAGGTGGGATTGGCTCAGGAGAGGCTGCTGGCAGAGCAGCGGGTGCTGCAGCAGCCTGATCCTGGCTGGCACAGGGCTGGGTGCAGCTCGGGGCCGAGGAAGGAGAGCCCAGAGTGTCTCGTGTTTGCTTCTTTCCCTACACCCGCAGTTTTCAATCCTTCACGGCCGGTCAGCGAGAAGCCGGTGCTGTGCCATGGAAACTGGGTGCTGCCCTTATCCCAGGGTGCCCCCAGCGTCTGGGAGGGCTGCTCTGACACCCTAAATCCCCGTGACCATTGCTGGACCCAGGGCCTTCCTCTCCAAACGCCAGCAGCCACTTCAGTGGGCGATGCCATCGTGCTCTGTTGTACAACCCTGTGCTGGCACCACTGGCTGCCCACAGGCTGCTGCTGAGCCCAGGGATGTTGGGAAGTCTGGTTCTGCCGCCTTCCTCTTGTGGAATCCAAGCTGTAGGGGCAGAAAAGCAGTGCTTCCCACCCTGCTGGTGCTGGATGGAGAGAGCCAGGGTTTGGGATGCAGCTCAGGTTCTGTGGAGGTGGGATTGGCCGGAGCCTCTGGAGCTGCTCACTGGGCCCAGCACCAGAGTCCTCTCCTGACAGGGGACAGCAGAGCCTCAGCCTGGGCACCTTCCCAGGGACAGATCAGCCCCTCTCTCCTGCCTGGCCAGAGGTTTTTGCTGGCGTCTCTCAGGCAACAGCAAATTTGGGAGAAATCAGCATCATTTCTGCTGGGAAAGGTGGAAATCCAAGGCAGCCCCGTTGCTATGGTTGCCGCAGACCATCCTCAACGCACCATCATGTTAAGCAGCTTTGCAAGCAGATGTGCCACAGCTGGAGAGCAAAGTGATCCCCCCAGGTGTGAGCATGGCATGGCAGGCCACCCGCAGTCCCCTGTGCTCCCACAGCCTCCCACGGGATCCTTGGGAGCGTGTCCCTAATCAGGACCCTCCCTGGCAGCAAAAATTCCCTCGATGGAAGCAGCACTGGGAGGGGGGAGCAGGCTCTGACAGTAAACAATGCATGTAGGTGTTTAAAAATAATGCACTCGGGGTATTTGTCATTCAAACAGGGTGTGAGTGTCTGTGTGAAGTGCTGCAGAGCAGATGCAAACGCTGCTCTGCTTGAACAAGGGGGATGCTGAATGTTGGCTGAGCATGACAGCCAGTTCTAAATCTTTTTTCCCTTAAGAAATTGTAGAATCGTCAGTTTAAGGAAGGGGGGGTTTGGCTTTGCTCGACACAGCTTTGGCCAGGTTCGCTGGGTCTGTCTGCACGCTTGGAGACTGAGGGCTCAGGCTCTGCCTCCTGCCACTCCCCAGGGCTTGCTGCTCTTTGCTACAAGGTTTTCAGCACCCTGAAGTGCACCTGAAAGCCTCATGAGAGGGCTGCAGAGAAGCCAGCACTGCCACTGAGAGCCAGAGAAGGAGCAGGGAGTGTGCAGAGCCCAGGGCCTGCTCCAGAAAGGCGCTCAGGTGTGCACACCCGCTGCCGGTTCCTGGTTCTCCCCTGGGCCCTGCCCTTTGCTCTGGGGACACAGGTTTTTGGGTATGTCCCCCTGACCCCCTGGGCTGCTCCTGCCCATGCCAATGGTGCCATTGACTCCAGTGCAGCCCCTGAGCTGGTGGCACTGGAGGTGGCAGCTGGGATCTGCAGGGGTGGTGTCCCTGTGCCAGGACCCAGCACGTCCCAGTGCAGCAGGGGGATATTACCTCTCCTGTGCCCCCTTTTCAGGCCCTGGTGAGCCCTAGGATGGGCTGGGTGGCTGGGAGGGCCCTGCTCACCCCCAGCCCCATCTCCAGCAGCACGATGCCAGTGAGGAGACCTTTCCCTCGGCACTGCTCAGGGATGCGCCGGATCCTGGCTCCGCCTGGCTGCCAGCCAGACCTCCCGAGGGCCCAGGGGGCTGCTTAAGCTCATTGCTTTCCTTTCAGAGGCTTCAGAAAGCCGCCTGCCCGCATTTAATTCAAATTTATTGAATAATTCTCCTGGGAACAACTAGTTCAGGACCGACCACTGCAACAGACCATCAATGAGATCAGTTGGCACGGCCCCGGCCACGTCTCTGTCTCCTCCAGCACATCTCCGTGGCAGTGCCAGGGTGACGATGGTGAGCATGGGGCCAGGCGCCTGGCCCAGGGCAGCCCTGGCTCAGCTCTAACCCTGGCTGCCTGCACTGCCTCCAGCCCCAGGGGATGTTCTGAGGTCTGTTAATATCCCTCCCCCTTCCACCCCAAACCTGTTCCTGCCTTTGAGCCGTGTTCCCGTGGGCAGCAGTCCCAGAACGGGGCTGGCTCAGCCCTCAGCTGCCTCCAAAGCCTGTTGCCAGCTCTGCAAAGGTGATGGGACCCAACATGCCTGTGGGGATGCACAGGTACCGCTGTGATGGGATTCATGTCCTCTTTTGGGTGCTGTATCAGGTTTGTATGGCCGGGTTTACAGCCAGGGTTTACATCCAGCTTGGAGCCACCAGGGATTGGCTCTGCTGGACATGGGGGAAGCTTCTGGCAGCTTCTCATGGAAGCCACACCCACAGGCCTCCCCCTCCTACCAAACCCTGGCCACACAAACCCAATACAGGTACAACAATCCGAGGCCACCTGGACGGGAGCGGGGACAAGCCAGAGCCAGGCGGGGAGGGCAGGGATGAGTCCCCAGCTCCAGCAAGAGGGCCGTGAGTGATGAGAGCTGACAGATCCTGGAAGGTGGGGTTCCCTCAGGGAGGCTGCTCCCTGGGAAAGACTTTTTACTCCGTTCTCAGCCCCAGGCAGAGTTGCGGGCACATCGTGTCCCTCGTTGTGGCATCCTGGGGGCTGTTCCCAAGGGCCAGGCTGCGGACATGCTGCCCCCATCCCTCGCTCCCCTGCAGCTGTGTGGCTCCTCGAGGGCAGCCCGCCGTGTGCCCGGTGTTACGCAATTAGCCACTGCTCGGAGCAAAACTAATGATCTTCATTAATGAGCACGGCACTGGTCAGTCGGGGCCTGCCGCCCGCTCGGGGCCATGTGCAGTCATGCAGCAGGACTGAGCCACAGCGCTGCTAATGATGCCACGAGCCTCGGGGAGAGCAGCCTTCCCCTAGCCCTGGGCACGGGCTGCTCTGCTGCGCATACGGAAGGGCAGGGCCATGCCACCCTCCATCCCTCCCTCCATCCATCCATTCCCCCTTCCCTGCACTATGGGACAGCACCTGGGACTGCTCAGCCTGCTTTCCTGCAAGGTGTGGTGTCAGGCAATGTGCCAGAGCCTGGAAAAAGGCACCTGTGGCTGCGATTCATCCTGGAAAGGGCAGGATGCCCAGGAACCTTCCTTACCCAGGGCAGTGGCTGTGCTGCAGTGTGGGGCTGGGACACAGAGCCCCTCTCGTCTTCCTGGGGTCCCCTGTTCCACCCACACTCCCCTTGTCAGGCTCATAAGCTGCTGACAGGCTGGAGACAACCACCTCGGCATTCGTGGGGCCGGGGGGGCTCAGCAAGCCGTGGCGAGAGGCACAAACCGATTCACAGCGCCTGCTCAGGCCACGGGCCGCAGGGAGTGATACCTGCAACAAAGCCTGGGTTTGTTGTACGATCCTGATTTTCCTGTGCTGGATGCGCAGCTGGCTCGGGGCAGAGCAGGAGTGCAATCCCAGCTCGTGTCCAGAGGGTGTCTGGTGCTTGGGGAGGAGGGCAGGGGGCTGTGAGCTGAACAGAGAGGGGTGTTGAGCAATCCTCTAAAAAACCCCGCATGCTTTTATTTTGGGCAGGATACAACCGAGACGTGCCCCTCGGACAGGCTCGGGTTTGCCCCCGGGCAAAAGAAGCCGCTGCCTTGGGGCTGTGCTGCTCAGTATTAAAAATGGAATCTGAGCAGCGAGGGGGTGCCAGGGTCTGTCCGATGCAGCAGAGCATCGCTTCCCGTGCTGAGGCCACGGCGGCCGTGCTGCCGCGCGGGAAAGCACAGAGGAGCATTTTACAAATGCAGCCGAGGAGCATTTTTCAAACTCAGCCTTCGGATGCTCCGCAGTGGGTTTGGGGCCGGTCGGTAACGCACGACAGACGCGGCGGGTGGGTGGGAGCAGACTTGAACAGGCACTCGCTGCTCCAGGCTTCCCCCTGGAGAGGCACTGTGCGCGCTCCGGCTGTTTGGAAGGCAGCTGGAGCTGGCCCTGGGCAGCGTGGCGGGGAGCGGAGCTGTCTCAGGGGATCGTCACCGAGAGGGGCCCCAGGGACCTCCCACCCACGGGGGACTGCCAGCTCCGAGGATGCTGTGCACTGACAGTGGTGCCCCGGGGGACCGTCACCCTCAGTGTCCCTCGGGGACCTTCGCGTCTGACACGGCCCCGGAGGCCCTGCGCTTACAGGGACACCCAGGGGACTCGCACTGCTCAGGACACCCTGGGCACCTCCTTCCCCAGACCTGTCCTGCGGGACACTTGCCCTCAGGGGTGTCCCAGGAACTGGAACGCCCCGGAGTAACCCTCCTCCGCAGGGGTACCCCAGCGACCTGCTCTGCAGGGGACACGCGAGGGGACCCCTGGCCCCAGGGATGCTCCAGGGACCGGCTGGGGGGGCTGCCCCGTCACGGCTCCCCAAAGAACACGCGTTGCTGAAGACACCCGGGGGGACCCCTCACCCCGGGGATGCCCTAACCATCGGGGATGCCCCCATCCATCGGGGATGCCGGGGCTCCGGGCTGCGGTGGCAGGGTGGGATCGTGCGGCTCCGGGCGGGCGGAGGGGTCGCTGTTGCCGCCAGCACGGCCGCCCCCCGCCTCCCCCCCACTCCCTCCGCCG
>VZTE01004705.1:5612093-5648185 GCA_013397775.1 Eulacestoma nigropectus
GGCCGGCGGGGCGCGGCGCGGCGCGGCCGAAGGGCCGGCGGCACGGAGCCGATACGGCGGCCCCCGGGGCGAGAAGGACGGCGTCGGGACCTCGCTCGGTGCCCGGGCCCGGGCCGGGGTCCGGGCTGACCGACAGCAGCTCGGAGGGGTCGGACTGCAGCGCCTCGGAGGAGGCGAAGCTGCTGTCGCTGGAGCTGGGGCTGAGCGGCAGCGATGGCGAGTCCCCGGGCAGCGCCCCGCCGCCGCCGCCCTCGGCCGGAGAGGCGTCGCCGCTGCCCGAGGAGCCCTCGGCCGCCTCCGTGGCCAGCAGCCGCCTGCAGCTCAGCACCTCGCTCGCCTTCTCCGACCTCACCGAGGAGCTGCTGGACGCCGGCACCGACGGGCTGCTCCGCGAGCTGGAGGACCTGCGCTCCGAGAACGACTATCTCAAGGTGGGCACGGCGTGGCGTGACATCCCTGGCACGGCTCGGTGTGGCATGGTATCCCTGGGCAGTAGTGGCACAGCGTCGCATCCCAGGGCATGGGTCAGTCAGGGTCAACATCCCTGGCTGTAGCGTGGTTTAACGTCCCAGAGCTTTGCAGGGCATCTGAGGGCATGGCTCAGCATGGTGCAGCATCCCTGGCCTTAGCATGGCATGGTGTGGAATCCCAGGGCAGGGGTCAGCATGGCTTAGCATCCCTGGGCACAATACAGCATCCCTTGTCCTCGCAGCATGGCATCCCTGTGCACAGTGCAGCATGGCACAGCGTCCCTGGCAATGGCATGGCACAGCATCCCTGGCAATGGCATGGCATGGCACGGCATGGCATCCCAAAGCATGGCTCAGCACGACACAGCATCCCTGAGAAGGGCATGGCATGGCGTGGCACTGCATGCCGAGGTGCAGCTCAGTGTGGCACAGCATCCTCGGGTACAGCCTGGTGCAGTTCAGCATCCCAGGGCAAGGCTGGGCACGGGGCACAGCTCAGCTCAGGATGGCCTGGCTCAGCCTGGCTTGACTCAGTTGAGCAGCCCAGCACAGCGTGGCTGGGTGCAGGGCTTGGCACGGCTCAGCCCAGCACGGCGTCCCTGAACATGGCACAGTCAGGGTTGGCCTGGCGTGCTGTGGCTGGGCTTGACTTGGCACAGCTGGATGTAGGGCCTGGCTTGTCTGAGCCTGGCGTGGCCACACTGGACTTAGGGCAGAGCTCAGCTTGGCACAGCACGGCCCAGCTGGGCACGGTCCAGCGTGGTGTGGCATGGCCGGGCACCGCTCAGCTCAGTGTTCCAGGGCACGGCTTGGCACAGGGCAGGCTTTGGCACACCATGGGCCAGGTTAGCCAGGCATGGGCTGCCCGGGCACGGCACATTGGGTGCAGCACGGCCAAGCCTAGCATGGACCCAGCTTGGCATGGCAGGGCTTGGCACAGCCCGGGCTGGCACAGCTTAGCAAGGCACAGCTCAGCACAGCATGGGTGTGCTCAGCCTGGCTGGGCATCCTGGGACACAGTGTGGCATAACCTGACCCCCTGCAGTTGGGCACGGCCTGGCAGCTGGGCATGGCTCCCTGCTGCTCTCCCTGCCTGCTGCTGCTGCCAGACCCTGGGGACATTTTCCAGCTCTCTTCTTCCCGCTGGTTCCCGTGCTCCCTGGGGCCTTTTTCCGGGTCTGCCTGGTTCATGGGGGCATGGTTGAGCCAGGGCAGACGTGCTGTGAGGGGACAGGGACACAGAGCTGTCCCACCTCTGGTCACACATCAGCCTGATGCACCTCGGCGTGGTGGGCACCAGCACCCACCGGGTGCCATGTCCTGGGGGGGCTGCAGGCATTTTGTGCCCCTTGCTCTCCTTCAGGGTGGAGCTGTGGCTGAGCTCCTTGGGCAGTCACCTGCTGGGAGCTCAGGGCTGGCTCCCAAGGCTCCCCAGCTGCTCTTTGGGCTCTGCAGGTTGGAAGTCAGGCCAGCTGTCATCTGCTGCTGCCCAGGTTTGTGAAAGTGTCAGGATTCCAGCCCCGAGGTGGGCATTGGGTGATGCGCTCGAAGATGCTCAATCAGGCCCTTGGTCCATTAGCAAAGCCCCAGCTCACAGCTGGTGTCCCAACTCCTGCCAGAATTAGCAGCAACAGCTTAAGGGCTTTGATTTACTGGGAGCTGGAAAAATACAGATGAGGCCCCTCCGGTTTCCAAGAACACGCGTGCGAGCGCTGCCATTCCTGCGGACAGAGCCAGCGCTTCCTCCATTTCCACGTGATCTCCTTCCTGGCAAGCTGCAGGGGTGCGGGGTGCCAGTGATTTACCTGCCGTGAGCTGAAATCCCCTGGCCAGGAGCAGTGGGACACGGGAGAGCTGCTGGGGGCACACACCAAGAATGGCCATGGGGGTGCTGGTGGCACCGTCCCTGCTTTGCCAGCACTTGTCTCCTCCCTGACGTGTGCATCCTGCTTACATCCACGTTTCCGTGGTGTACTCGCTTCTCCTGGCACTGCAGCAGGAGGTGGCTGGGGTGGTACCCTGGCTCCAGCTGGGCAGCAGCCCAGAGCACACGCCTCTTGTGCTCCAAAAAATGTTGGAAGATTTGCCTAGTTTCTCCAGCAAGGAGCAGAAAACTGGGCTGGGCTGCAGCAGAGTGCTGGCTTGTGCCATCTGTGCTAAAAATTCAGGCATTTCAGGACTTAGGGCAAAAATAAAGCCCTAACCCAAGGGATTGGCACTGCCCATCTTGCCGTGCAGCTCTCCTCTGCATGGGTGTGGATGAATCAGACTTATCCCAGGTGACTTATTTCCTAGGACTCACCCAAATAGCTGCAAATGAATATTTTTTCATGTATTCATCAGCAGCAGCTAAAACCTAGTGCGTATTTAGAACGAGATGAGGATTTTTGGGGGTGGGAGGGCTTTGGTGACGTTCTGGCACGAGCCAGACGTGTGTGGTGCTACTACGCCCGTGTGATGCACGCTGGGTTTGGGAGCTTCCCAGCAGTGCTCCGGCAGTGCCAGCTCACGTCCCATCTTTCCTCGGCTGCCATAATAAAACCTACTTGTTTAAGCACACTTCACCCATTTCTCTCTGCAGCCCAGATTTGTGCAAGGCTCTGCTTTCTTCCTCCCACTCTGGGTGTACTGGGCGGGCTGGGATCTCCTGTTGCCCTTGCTCTCAGGCCTGTGCACCTGCTGTGACCCCCCTGAACGGGTTATTCCAAGCATTTTCCCCAAAAAGGGCTGTTTCTCACGTGCAGGATGGCAGCCTGGTGAGGGAGGAGGTGTCTTGGGTGTCCTTGCCCCGTCTCGCTGTTGCTGAGCCGTGCGATGGAGAGCAGCTCCCAGCCCTGCTCAGCAGGCTGGAAAATGTGAGATGTGATACGGCAGCAGCTGCGGAGGGACAGGCAGACAAAGAGTGGGCACGGGAGGGTTTGGAGCGAGAGGAGGGGATGCCTGCAAACCCTTTCCTCTCCTCTCCACGGCAAGGGGTTTAGGCAAGAGCCGTGTAACGCTGGGAGCTCAGTCCTGCCTGCCCTTTCCTGCTGCCTGTCCCCCTCCTGCTCCCTGCCCTGAGCCATCCCACATCCCTTGGGGCTTGCACGCCTTTCCCAGCTCTGTGGAGAAGAATTCAGAGTGGCTGGGTGCCTCGTGTCCCCCAAGGCAGTCATGCCACCAGCAAGGGCTCTCTGAGAGCATCCCACAGGGGCATTGGGGCTGCATCTGGGCAGCCTGGTTGGCTCTGAGTCCCTGCTCTGCTGCTGCCCAGATCCTGCCTGGCCACAGGGGCAGGGACCATGCCTGGGAGTCCCAGTAACCACCTGCAGAGCTGGGGAACAGGGCTCTGTCAAGCAGCCACCCTGGAAGGGGTTTTGCAGCCTCTCTCCTTTGCAAATAGTGCACAACATGGGTTGGGCTGCAGAGAGCCCCCAGCTGTTTGCCTGGTAATTTATGGGGGCAGGTGTAAAGCTGAGAAATGTTGGTTTTTCCCTCACTCCCATTGCCAAGGGGGAGCTGCTGTGCCAGCCAGGGGCAGGGATCAGCGCACAGGCTGCTGCACTGAGCTCCAGCGTGACGTGGGGGGAAGGATGGCCGGTGTTTGCTGTCAGAGCTGGGCTAGAGCTGCCCTTAATGCACCCAGAGAAACCCCTGTGTGTGACACGGGTGTGCCTTGCCCATCCTTCCACCCATTGCCCCCTGGCGTGGGCTTGCGGTGTGCTGCATTTTCTGTGTTCCCCTTGCTGGCAGGGGACATGCCTGAGCACCCTGGGCAGTTTCCTTTAAAAATCCCCTCTGATTTTTTTTTTTCCCCCTAGCAAATTCTAGCATAATTCCCCGTGCTGCCTGACGGGCGCTCAGAGTTAATTGAAAGCTGCTGCTTTTGTGCCGTAATCTCGGAGGAAGCCGTGCTTGTTGCTGTCCTGCACGGTAATCCCCGTCTTTGCAGGGGGATCGCGGCGAGCCGCAGGCACAGCCGCTGCCAGCGCGGCCCCAGCTCCGCACAAAGGCGGCTCTGCCAAGCACCCAGGCGGCTCCCACCCTTCCTCCTCCTCTGCCGAGGTTCGGGGGTGCAGCTGGAGGGTGCAGGCAGGGCTGTGCCCCCAAAAGGCTGCTGGAAGGGCAGGCGGCTGCTGCTTGGCTGTGCCCCAGAGCCTGGGGCTGCCAAACTGGGGGTGTGCTGCCAGCAGCACCACAGCCAGCCATGGCTGCGCTGCATGAGCCTGTTTTGTGTCCCTTGCTGTTTTCTGCTTCTCGGAGAGAGCAGGTCCTGCTGGGGTTGCACACTGTGTGCCCCCTGCTCTGCTCGGAGCTTGCTGCAATTCTTGCAGGCACCGAAGTCAGCGTGAAACTCCCCTTGGGCAGGGGATCCGAGGGTTCAATTCTGCTTCTGCAACCTGTGACGGGTCTGGTGTGCATCCTGAGGCGTGCTCTGCCATCTCCACTGGTCCCTCTCCTGCTCTGTCACTGCTCAGGGTCATCACCCTGAAGCTCAGCCCTTCCTGAAAGAGCTGATGTCCTTCAAGTGGACGTGTGGACACAGCTGTTGCCTCCTCCTCCTCTAAAAACGCACGGTTTCTTTTTTTCCTGAACTGGAAACAGGCAGTTTGCATCCCACCTTTCCGCTTCTTAGTTTCCTTAATAATCTCCCCAGGGAGAGACAGTTGTCTCCGAGGTTTGTGCAGGGGAGGCTGAAGGGAGGTTGTCTCTCGAGCTCCTCCACCGAGCATAACCTGGCTCCTGCAGCCACGAAATGGGGTGTTTGCTTGTGCACACAGTCCCTGGGGCACTCAAATGAGTCTCCCTGGACTGCAGATTCCCACTGATTTTTCCAAGACAGGGGATTTCTAGTGTAAAAACACCGGGAAATCTTTGCTGCTACAGAGATGGGATGGGATGCAGTGGTGGGTGATCCTGGAGGACAAAGCAGGGGAGCAGCCCATGGGTGCTGGGAGGCTGTGACCGAACAGGGATGGGCACCCTGTTGTTTCCAGGACAAGTGGCCCAGCATGGCAGTCCCCGGGGGCATTTGTGATAGAGAGAAGTCATTTATCTCCTCAGTGTTGCCCACCTGTCATTTCACACTTCATTTAACATCACTTACAGTGCTCCATGCTCACAGTGCCACCCCTGAATTTGGGATGTTTCTGTGGGGTTTCTCCCTGGCTCCTGGCTCTGCTCTCACCTTAATCCAAATGATATCTTGCTGAGCTGGACATCAACTCCAGAAAACGTGCAGGTGCAAAGGGTAAGGCTCCATGGCCATCATGGACCCCTGAAGCTGTGGGGGGACCCCAGTGCACCCCACATGCTGCCTTAGCAGATCAGCTCTGTCCTCCAAGCTCTCTTCTTTTGCTGGCATTTTTCCACTCTCCAATCCTAATCCCTTTACTGTGGCTTAGCAGCACAGCTCGCCTCCGTGGGGCAAACTGGGGCAGGCTGTGCGCCTGCCGGGCTGCATCCACTCGGAGGATTTATTGGCGTTACGGGATGTGGGTGAATTCCTGCAGCTGGAGCGAAGACAGGCACTGCTTTCCCAGCCCCCCCAGTGCTGCAAATCCCCCCAGCCCCACTCCATGGCTGTACTTCCAGGCTTTGCCCAGGCTGGACATGCTGGACACGGCCTCCCCCTAAAATAACGGTTGCTACAACCCAAAGCATAAACAAGCAGGAGCTCTTAGCAGGGCAAGCCCAGGCTTCCTTCCAGCAAATGCAAGATTTGGTTGGGTTTTTTCCAAGGTCCCTGCTCCCTGCCCTGCTCAGCTGCTGCCTGGGAAAGCCGCATGGCAAGTGAGAGCTGGAATGGTCAGCACTGAAGCAGGATTGCAGTTGTATTCCAGCCACGATTCGCCTGACTTTGGTGGTGAAAGGCTCTTCTCCCCCACACGCTGCAGTGCGCCTGCTCACCTGCAATCCATAATGCCTTTTTTTCCTGTGAAAGCTCCCAAGGAATAGATGCCACAAACCAGCTCCCCAGGCTGGTTTGGTTTATGGGGGTTTTTCTGCTGCCCCCAGGGCTGTGGCCCTGCCAGGTGGGGAGGTGGCAGTGCTGGTGATGGGTTCCCATAGAGTTTGTCACCCCAGGGTGCATCACAGCCCTTGCAGGACTGCCTGCCAGCACATGTGCTTTGTCCCTGGGGGGTTTCACACCTGACGTGTCCAGGGGGTTTTCTTAAACATGTCTGCAGTGATGTCCCTTCACAGGACAGTGTCTGGCTGTCCCTGGAACAGCCTGGCCGGGTGTCCCTGGGGCCCCTGCTGCTCATCTCAAAGCCTCGGGACTGTTTCTGCTCTGAGACAGAACAAAAAGAGGTCTGTTCTCGAGACCCCCTGTCAAGAAGCAGAGCAGCGGAGGGTGACAGGACACTGGTGGCCATGGTGCTACGGGGCTCCGGCAGCCCAGGCCAGGAGATAATCCGGGATTGTCTATTTGACGTTCCTTCTTTGTCACAAAGTGTTTAAAGCCAACAGTGAGCGACTGTGACTTGTCCCCGCAGCTGCCGGCCCTTTCCCCGGGCTTGGCTTCTCCTTTCGGGGAGTCCTTGCAGCTGGGGCTTTGTCAGGCCGGGTGAGTGTGGCAGCCACTGTGCCAGCGCCTGGCAGAGCCAGCACAGAGCTGCCATCTCAGGCTCTAGGTCACTGTCACAGCAATGTGGGGAGCAGTCCCCTGTCCCCTCTGCCTGGGGTGAATCAGGGCTGAGCATCCCCGATACCTGTGCCCGGATCCTTTTGTCCCTTCCCTGACCGTGCCATGGTGCAGGGTGG
Organism: Eulacestoma nigropectus; assembly: GCA_013397775.1. NCBI lineage: Eukaryota > Metazoa > Chordata > Aves > Passeriformes > Eulacestoma > Eulacestoma nigropectus. The sequence goes on from VZTE01004705.1 coordinate 5,619,311, forward strand.
CAGCGTGAGCCCCTCACTTCTCAAGTTGCAATTGCATTTGGCAGTGTCAGGAGGTCTTCAGTGGCAGGGGTTTGTGGCAGGAAAGCAGATGCTTGATCCCTTCCCAGGACTGTGCTGGTCCCACCGGGTCCTGTCGAGAACAGCCGGTGTGATGGCTTGGGGGATTTGGGTTGACACCATGTTCAGGGTGACGTGGAAAGAGCTTGGTCGGTCCCCAGGGACCAAGAGGGGACAGTCCTTGAGCATCCCCAGTGACCACAGTCCGGTGCTGGATGGGGAGGTGGCACTGGGGACCTCACAGTAGTCGTGTGCCACAGCCCTGGAGGAGGCTTTGGGTCAGTGCTGGTGCCAGCAGGATGTCACCCTCGGCCCTGCTGTGACAGTGATGCAATTGCTCCATGCCAGAGGCTCTCCTGTGCTGGAGGTCACTGGGAGGGCTGATGAGACTGGGAAGAGGTGGAACAGAGGACCCAGCCCAAGGACTGCTGCTTGGTGGCAAAACAAGGGGCAACCTCTAGTCCCCAGCACTGGTGGCATCTTGTTCATGTCCCCACATTGCCTCCCCTAATGGGACTTGTCCTCGCCTGCCATCTCCTCCTTCCCTCGCCTGCCTCCCTGACACATCTTTTCCAAAGCTAACCTAATTTTTCTCCCCGTGGCTGCCGCCTGAGCTGCTCCTGCAGCTCCTCTCCCTCCCCCACCTTCCTCTTTCTTTTACCACAAATACTCTCAGGCGCTTGTGTTGGCTGTTCCCTCTGGGTGACGGGCTCGCCCCTGGGTGACGGCACCCAGCTGGCTCTGAGCCTTTTCCTGCAAGGATTGAGCTTGGCCCAAGGGGTTGAAGACCTGTGAAAATGGCTCATGGGATGGATGGATGGATGGATGGATGGATGGATGGATGGATGGATGGATGGATGGATGGATGGATGGATGGATGGAGGTGCCGCAGGGGAAAGGAGGGCAGAGCAAGCTGCGGGGTCTAACACAGCATCTCCCCGCAGGATGAGATCGAGGAGCTGCGCGCCGAGATGCTGGAGATGCGGGATGTGTACATGGAGGAGGACGTGTACCAGCTGCAGGAGCTCCGGCAGCAGCTGGACCAGGCCAGCAAGACGTGCCGCATCCTGCAGTACCGGCTGCGCAAGGCCGAGCGCCGCAGCCTGCGCGTGGCACAGACCGGCCAGGTGGACGGCGAGCTCATCCACAGCCTCGAGCAGGACGTCAAGGTCAGCCTGGGAGGGCACCTCCCCACCCAGGCAGCCCCCAGAGCCCCCAAAGGGGATTTTGATGAGTTGTGGGCATGGAGGTGGCAGGGGATGTCAGGGTGCAGGGAGCTCTGTGAGGATGTGCAGTTTTGTTGGAGACATCGTAATTCCCTGCTGGCAGTGGTGATGTGGGAAGTGAGGAGCTGTGCCTTCAGCTCACAGGTGGTCTGAGAGGATCCTGGTGGAGAGGGCCAGCACTGCCTGAGAATGTGCCATAGGTGAGGCTCATCCTGTGCAGGCTGGAGCCCAGCCCTGTGCCCTGGGGCTGAGCTCCCTTATCCTGCTCCTATGGGGATGTGATGGGGCCACCACTAAGGGATGGAGCATCACGAGTGCAGCGAGGGAGTGTGGGGACCAGGACCCTGCAGGCTTGGGAGCTGCTTCTCCCCACCATCGGGAAAACCTTGCAGAGCCCCAGGCATGGTGGCACGCGGGGCTGGGGCCGGGACAAGGGGATTTCTGCAGGGTGACGTTGCTTCGCCCTGGAGGAGCCTGGTGAGTGTTTGCTGAGGGCTCTCACCAACGAGACTGCTGCCAAGAGGGGGGTGCGGTGGCAGTCGGAGACAGCTCGGGATGGATGTGCAACAGCTCGAGGACTAATTTTGTTTTTTGAGCAGAAAACAGCCAGTCCCGGAGCCAAGATGTGCCACAAGTGTGGGGCTGTGAACCCGCCTCGCTGCCCATCCCTGCTGGGGCCCCGATCCCCTCCCCAAACTGCCCATCAGCTCCCCCCCAGCTTGGGTGGCTTCTGCCAAAAACACCCCCTCCAGCTTCTCCTTTTCTGGGAAAGAAAGCACAGCCCATCCTCGGGGGAACAGGAGCCTGACCCTATGGCCTGAAATCCCCCAGCCCTGCAGCACGGCCTGCTGCTGCCTCCACACTGCTGATACCCCGGGCTGTGCAGGACACCAGTGGCACTGGGGACGGTTTTTGCCATCCTGCAAGTGCAGGAGTGAATGTTTCGTGTTATTAAGCTCCCTTTATGCTGGGGACTGCTCCCATGCAGGGATCTGGAGAGGAGGGGGAGCTCTGGGGTGGACGTGGGCATCCTTCACCCGAGGCAGCTGCTGGTTTTTCTGTAATGTGATGCAGCAGCTCGCCTTTCCCCTGACCGGCACAGCTGCTGCCTGCAGCGACAGGCTGCCTGCTCTGCTGCTCTTCCAACCTTCTGGGGGCTTTTCCAGCACTGTGATATGGGAAAAAAGGTGATGGACATCCCCCAGCATCATGCTAGGGCTGGGGAAGGCAGGATTTGGCCAGGGGATGGGGACGCAGGGCAGCCTTGCAGCTGGTGAAGGAACAACAGCAGTCACAGCACACGACTGAGGGGACAGGCAGGGGCCAGGGGGTCACCCACCATAGTGTCTGCTCCAGAGGGTCTCAGTAACCGCCTGGTGGTCTCTGCACGAGGACTGGGGGTGCCCAGGAGCTGTGGTCTCAGCCCCCTGCACATTGTGCCCAGTCTGATGAGAGCTCTGTTGTGTCTCCAGGTGGCCAAGGACGTCTCTGTGCGGCTCCACAATGAGCTGGAGGTGGTGGAGAAGAAGAGGATCAGGCTGGAGGAGGAGAACGAGGACCTCCGCCAGCGGCTCATCGAGACCGAGCTGGCCAAGCAGGTGGTGCAGAACGAGATGGACAAGCTTCGAGAGGTGAGTGGGACACGAGAGGGGGACCAGGAGGCGTCTCCAAGGCTCTGCTCGTAGCAGGTGTCCTGACCCCGGATCGTGGGATCCCCCAACTCTGCTTGAGTCACTGAAACCCAAACCGTGCTGCAGATGCTCGTGAAACCCGAGCAGCGCCTGCCCTCGGCACGCTTCATCCCACCCTGCGGGCACAGGCTGGCTCTGCCCCATGCAGGGGGGGCTACAGGACTTCCCCACTGCACTAGGGACACTTTATATGTCCCTGGCTACTTGCTCAGCCCGGCTCCCTGGGCTGTGCCCAGTTCCATCTGGGCAAAGCTCCGCACGACGTGTGGGGTCCCTGTCCCTGGCAGAGTGCCTGGTGCTGGCCGTATCCTGACCACATCCTGCTGGCTCCAACTGGGCTGAGATGTCCCAGCAGTGTCCAAAAGGTGTCCCAGTGGTGTCCCAGTGGTGTCCCAGCGGTGCTGTGGAGCTGGGTGGGTGCACAATCCTTGGTGGCCACAAATGTACGCAGATGCAGAGGTCCAGGACACTCCCTGTCACGCTGTACTTGGGACCAGCTTCTAGCCGGGATCATTGTCAACCCCGGTGACAGGAAAGGCATCCTGGTGACATCATGGACTTGAGATCCATTGCAGCCCTTGTAACCCACTTCCCTACTGCCCGGGATGCCTTTGGTCCCGGGGGAGCCTCGGGATGCATCTCTGGCTGAGCCATCAGGGCAGCGTGGGGGAGGAGACACCACCGAGGGAAGGCTCCCCCTTCCCCCACCGTGCTTCCTGCGCACGGCTTGGGATCTCTGCGGCCATCCCCGCTTAAAGCCGAGCCCAGCTCCTGGGAAGCTGTGGGATCCAGCTGCGGTGGTACCCATCCCGTCAGCCATCCCCGCGCGGGGTGTCTCGTCCCCGGGCTGCGCAGCCCCCGCTAACAGTGCCATGGGCTTCCCTGCAGCTGGGAGCTGGGCTGGAGCTCTCCCACACTCGGAAAACAGGCAGGGAAAATGGTCAGCGTGGGCAGCTCCGAGAGACAGCCGCTGCCTTGCCCTGGCTGAAGAGCGTGGGGTGGGATTGGGGTGGGATACGGCCCCTCGCTGCAGCTGCCTGAGCCCAAGGGGACGCTGCCGGCAGGCACAGGCTCAGAGATAGTCCCCGAGCTCAGGATGGCTCGTCCCCAGGCTAGCAAGGGCGTGGGGTTACTCACTGATTGCAGAGTGCTAATTAGGCAAACATTAGACAAAGTGAGCTAAAAGCCCTCCTCCTCTCTGCTGCTGCAGGGCACGGAGCCTGGCAGAGCTCGTTAGCAGCCAAAGCCAGGGACTGCCAGGGCTGCGCTCACCCCTCGGGGCTGATTATTCCTCCCTTCCAAGAGGTTTCTCCCATAACTGGATAATTGTCTGGGGATCATTCCCGAAGGCAGAGGCATTTTCCCCTCTTCTGTCTCCCAGAGGGGTAGGAGAAAGTGGGATCAGTCGGGGTACCCCATGCCAAGCCTGCCACACCAAGCTGGGCCATGGTGGGACACTCAGGCATGGCCACGCCAAGGCTGCTCCCAGGGTGGAGCAGTGACAGCCACATCTGCCCCAAGGTGCTGTGCCTGGGGCTGTGTGGGGCTGGTGCTGCCCTTTGCCAGCCCCAGTCCCCAGCACGGTGGGGGTGAGGGGTGTGATGTGGCACAGCCAGCCCCTGGGAGAGGCCCTGCAGCTCCAGCAGCTCCACTGATGGTCGTGGCCTTAATAGGAAAGCCTGGAGCCCGGCACCTTGGCACAGGCAGCAGCTTACATTTCACAGCTGCTTTCTTTGGCTGCTGGGCCTCAGCACCAGCTTGGAAATAGGTCCAGGGCAGCTGCATGGATCAGCCAGCGCTCATGGGAGGCTGTGTGGATGTTCTTGAGGGTCTTCCCCCAGCTCCTTTCCCTGGATAACTGGCTCTGCTCCGGGCACCTGCATTTTTACCGTGCCTTTGGTCTCCCTTATTGCTCTGTCTGCCGTCCCCACCTCCCAGCTGTCCTCACTAGCCTGGACATTGTCCCTTGTGTCCCCTTGTGACCTTGACAGCAGAGTCAGCATCGTGCTGCTGAGGGACCAGGACATGTCCCTTGCTTGGGGAGAAGGCGATGGGGAACGTCATCATCTGCTGCTCCCACACTGGAATGTCCTGAGAGCTGTCCCTTGGCCTGGGGGTTGGATTCCCTGCTCCATCCAGCCCTGACAGAGACTGTGACTCAGCCTCTCCACTCTCCATGGCTCATTTCCTGCTCACTCCTGCTTTTTCACTGCTCCTTTGCCTGCAGGGGGAATTTCTGGCCAAACCTCATGATGTGATGCTTGCCAGTCCAGCTCCCTCAAAGCAAAGGGCCTCCCTCAGCCCACCGGGGCTCCGGTGTTTTCTGGGGTCCATGAGCATCTGGGAATGTCAGTGCCGATGTCCATCCACACTGCCTCTGTCTGTCTGTCTGTCTGTCACTGCCGGGGTGCAGTGCCCTCCCTGTGGGTCATAACTCTCTCTTCTTCCTGCAGAATTCCCTGAAGAAGCGGGGGTCTCGCTCCATGGGCAAGACTGAGAAGAAGCCGTCAGTGCAGGTATCAGCACCTGAGCACCCAGGGCACGCCACGGTGACCCACCAACACCCTGGGTCATGGTGCCAGCTGGGCACTTACACCCAGACCAGGAGTAAATCCGGGCATGGCAGCACCATCCCCTCCTTGCAGGGCTTCGCAGAGCTTTCCTGCCTCTCAGAGCCCCTGCATAAGGGAGGGATTGATGTGCTGGGCCATCCTCTTTGTCCTCAGCCGCTCCCTTGTCTCATTTATCAATGGAGCAGCAGTGGCCAGGCGGCGGCTTTAACCCTTTCCCTGTGTAAGGAGCTGAGGGGGTTTGGCTTTTACACTGCAAAGCTGCCTCTGCCCTTGTGGCTCCTGCAGCCTGCATCCCTCCTGCCAGCGCCAGCAGCTGTGCTTCAGAGTGGTCTGGGGGCTTCCCGGGGTCTGGGGGAGCAGAGCATCCCTGCGGGGATGGCTGGAGGCCACACCACTCCTGCCCCTCACAGGCTGCGGGGCAGCACAGGGAACGGGGGATTTGCTGGTGGCAGCAGGATTTCAGCTGTCACTTGCTGTTGAGCTGAGCTGCTGTGACTCGCTAATGCTGTTACCAGGGCTCAGAGAGGCAGAGCTGCTGTTGCAGGGGTAGAAAGGCAAGAGGAAAAATCCTCTTTCAAAGGCAAAAGACCTGAAGGGTTTATTTTGGGGAACAGATCTGCTCCCCCAAAGCTGGGACGCGGAGGCAGACCCTGTAAAGCCATTCCTGACATGCTGCTGAGTGTCTCATGGCATGAGCCCTGAGCAGCCCAAGGGGTTTGGGTCATCTGTATCCTTGCTGGCACAGCCCACTCTGTGCAGCCGCAGGACAGGGACTCCCAGGCCCTCAAAGACTTTCACCTTCAGTCTTTATTTATCATCTCCTTATTTATCATCTCCCTTTAACTCCATTCTTGAGAGCCCTTTCTGGCCAGCTGATGGTCCCAGCATCCTTCCCCTCATTTCCCCAGAGAGCACTTACAGCCAGCTCTGCCCTGAGTGGAGGGGGCCCCTCCATCACCCCCTTCCTGAGGCTGAAGCCCCTCATTGCCTCCTCCTGGGGCAGGGAACAACCCCAGCCCCCTCTGTTTCCCACACCCCCATGGAGCCCAGACCCTTCAGTTTGGGCTTGCAGGGTGGCCCCAGTTCTGTGGTGAGACCAATGCTCCAGGAACTCTGGGCGTCCCGGGCTGCAGATGCCCCTGGATGTGGCCCCCATCCGCTCCCTGTCCCCGCGCAGCCGTGGCTGGTGGCCCTGCGGGCACAGATGCTGTGACTCATCGGTGGCTTCCTGGGCCCCTTTCCTGCCCGGCCATGCTGGGTGAGCACCAGGACTCCCCAAAAATGGAGCTGGGGGTGGGGACAGACTCAACACCGAGGTCTGCCCCACTCCTAGAAGCACCCAGGGACATGTGTGTCCCTCCGGCGATGCCAAGGCATAGAGGGACACACTGGGTTGCTGTTTTTTTTTTTTTTTCCCCTGGAAAAACAGGAACTGAGGTCATGTCTGCCTTGCCCGAGCCAGCCCTCCCCTAATCTCCTCACCTAATTAGGGGGGCACAGCTTTAATGCGCCTTAATGAGGTCGTGTCTCGGTGCACGAGCATGGAGGAGCAGCAGGGTGGTTCCTGTGGGCACGGCAGGACATTCGGGGAATAAAATGGCACCCCAAACTCATGGGAACCCCCTTTCCATCACCCCTGGCCTCGTTATGAGCAGTCCAAGGAAGTCTGCAGAGTAAATACTGCTGCAGGGTTTGGGGTGAGCGTGGGCATGGCTGGGGGGGCTGGGGGTCCGGAGCACCCAAAGAAGGGGACAGCTTGTTTTTTCCAGCCAAGGAGAGGGGAATGGGAATGAGTTCAGCCAGGCAGAGGGCTGCCAGGGCCAGCAGCCACCCAGCCAAAGGGTTTGGCCACCTCCAGCACTGCCCAGCCCCAGCGGGTGCAGTGGGGTGAGGGTCACAGCCTGGCAGGTCCCCTCCTGGCAGTCACCATGCCGGAGCTCGGAGCACTCGAGTGACCCCAGGGCACGGGAAGCTGCGAGCTGGATGTCAGGAAATCCTGGTCCTCCATCCAAAAAGCTCCCAGAGCAGAGAAACGGTCTGTCTGGGCAAATAGCCAAGATCCTAACTGCTAAATAAAAAAGGAACACATGGAGAAACGGTCCTGAGGAGCAGAGGGCCTTGGGAAGGGACTAGGGAGCTGATGCTGAGGCTTTGCCTGGGTTTTCAGTGCCCTGGCAAGGTGGTGGCAGCAAGGCTGAGGGCTGGGACTTCAAGAGGTTTTCAGCTGCTTCTCAGCCCTGTGATGGAGCATGGGGGGCTGAAAGAGAGGAGCAGAGCCCTGATGAGGGCGTTGCAGTGGCTGCAGTGCCAGTTTTTGGGAGGAAACCTCGGTGACCCTATGGAGTCTTGAGAGCTTTCCCTTCCCCTCTGCCCTGTGGTGGATCAGGCTGGACTTGGTCCACACATCCCTGGTGGTGGCTCGATGTCCTTCTTGGGGCAAGACCCACAGGTCTCCTCATCCAGGGCATCCTGTCCCATCTCTAGGCTCACCCTGAATGCCTCCAGGATGGATCTCAAAGCTTTTCCCCCTCCAGGAGCAGAGCCAGCAGCTTCCCTAGGATGACTGGGGTGGGAGGGTGGCATGTCCCCCAGGCTCTCTGGGAATCACTGTGGCCCCTGGAAGCATCTTTCTAATGCCCACCCCCTCTCGGTCCCCAGGAGGACAGCGCAGACCTGAAGTGCCAGCTGCATTTTGCCAAGGAGGAGTCGGCCCTGATGTGCAAGAAGCTGACCAAGCTGGCCAAGGAGAACGACGGCATGAAGGAGGAGCTGCTGAAGTACAGGTCCCTCTACGGGGACCTCGACAGCTCCCTGTCCGTGGAGGAGCTGGCTGACTCTCCCCATTCCCGGGAGGCCGAGCTGAAGGTCCACCTCAAGCTGGTGGAGGAGGAAGCCAACATCCTCAGCCGGAGGATCGTGGAGCTGGAGGTGGAAAACCGCGGGCTGCGGGCGGAGATGGACGACATGAAGGGCCAGGGGGACAGGGAGCTGCCGGGGCAGGACACGCGGTTCCTGGTGGGCGTCTCGAGCTGCGGGGACGCAGGGGACACGGTGGCGGAGCTGCGCCGGCACCTGCAGTTCGTGGAGGAGGAGGCCGAGCTGCTGAGGCGCTCGCTGCTGGAGCTGGAGGACCAGAACAAGCTCCTCCTGAACGAGCTGACCAAGTACAAGTCGGACCACGAGCTGGACGTGACGCTGTCGGAGGACAGCTGCTCGGTGGTCAGCGAGCCCTCGCAGGAGGAGCTGGCCACGGCCAAGGTGCAGATCAGCGAGCTCAGTGGCAAGGTGAAGAAGCTGCAGTACGAGAACAGGGTGCTGCTCTCCAACCTCCAGCGCTGCGACCTGGCCTCCTGCCAGACCACCCGGCCCATGCTGGAGACCGACGCCGAGGCCGGCGACTCGGCACAGTGCGTCCCCACCGCCGGCTGGAGGGACGGCGTGGGCGGCAGCGAGGCCGACGGGCAGGACAGGGGGCTGGGCGGTGGGAAGGTGCCCGATGGCCCTGCCAAGCTGCTCAAGCCCAAGGACCTGGAGACCTTGCTGGGCATCCGGGACCAGGCAACACTGGTCAGCAAAGCAATTGACGTGTTGATTTCGGATGCCAACGGCTTCACCTCGGGGCTGAAGGCTTGCCTGGACAACGAGTGCGCGGGGGTGCTGCTGGGCGAGGCGGTGGGCAGCGGCGGTGACGGCCCCAGCGATGCCAAGCTGATGAACGTGCTCCTGATGCGGCTGGGCGTGCTCCAGCAGGACCTGGGCTGCTTCGTGAGGAAGGTGGACCACCTCACCGGCGGCTTCAAGGAGCACACGGACTCATTCCCCTTCTCCAGCCCCAGCAGCCACGACGTCAGCAAAGAGGCGCTGCAGAAGGAGCATGCCTCCGACTTCCAGGTACGGCTTCTTCCCACATCCCTCAGCAGCTGCCGCTTTATTTGCCACCACGTTTCCTCCTGCTTTAACGGAGCAAACCCTGATCCCCAATGTAACCTCCCCCCTGCCTCTCCAGAGCAAAATCCAAACTAACACCTCACTGCATGCCAGTGGCACCGGGGACAAGGTAGGACTCTGCTCCAACAGAGTGTGCCCAGGGCAGGAGGCAGTGGACATCCTGGCACGGGCTGGTTGTGCCAAGGCTGCCCTGCCCATGGCCAGGGGCTCTCAGGTGCAATCCCGCCTTTGCAGGGGCTGATGTTTTGGCTGCTCTCTCTGGCTTAGCCCAAAATTTTGTCTCAGAAGCTCTTCGCTTGTTGGGGATGAGCTGGGTGGGAGGAGAGCAGCCTGCAGTCCCCAAAAGCAGCCCAAATTGCAGGGACCCCACTTGCAGGAATCCTCAGCCCCCCCAGAGGTACCCAGGCAGGGTAATCTGGAGAGAAAGGCTTCAGGGCAAATCTGCATCCAAGGGAGAACACCTTTGGAGCAGTGGAGAGCAGCTCATGCCCTGCTGTCCTGCTGTTCTCAGGGGTCCCAGCTTATGCCAGGGGCCAGGGATGTCGGTGGTGGTTGGGGCTGCAGGCACAAGCCCCTTTCTGGAGCACACTCGCTTGTTCAGAGTCCTATTGTTCTGCATGTGGTCCCCCCAGCCCCAGGTCCCAGTCTCCCCCAGTCACTGCATGGCACCGTAACTGGTGTTTGCACATTTTTTCCCTCTTTCTCTCTTTTTTCCCCTTTCCCCGAACAATCCAGGCCACGTGTCTCCTCATCTTGTGTTTCCTTTTGGTTTCTGCATTGTCTCCCGCCATGGTGATGAAGCTCCTTCTCCTCCTCATCCTTTTTGTTGTCTTGTAGTTCTTTACTGTTTCGGAGACCCATTGTTTTGTTTTCTGGCTTTTTTTTCTTCCCGCTCTTTTGGTTTGTTCTCATTAACTTGCCCACGCATGCAGCAGCCTGATTTTAGGGACGCCGACCCTTTCCGCATCCCCCACACCAAGGACACGGACCCCGCACATCCCCGGAGCTACAAAACCTGCCGGGCTGAGGAGAACGACTCCTACGCCACCGAGGTATGACACGGGCAGGGAGCCACATCCCCTCGGCCAGTGGGGTTGGGGACAGGGCTGTGGGATGGGGTTGAACCTTTTGAGAGCTGGAGACAAGGGAAGCTGCAGAGCCTCAGGGGGGAGGGACACAGGGAAGTGCAGCTCACCTTCCCCATCCTCTCCCCTGGCTGTTACAGATGAAGGAGCTGCAGCTGGTGCTGTCAGAGGCCAACGAGAGCCTGCGGGGGCTGCAGGAGCAGCTCTCACAGGAGAGGCAGCTGAGGAAGGACGAGGTGGACAACTTCTCACAGAAGATCTGCCAGGTGAGTAGGTAACAGCCTCTTCCCCTGGGTGACAGGTGTCCTCACACCCACGGCGGTGCCACCTCCAGCCTCAGCCCTGTGACCCATGTAGGGACCTGGGTGTCACCTGGGAGCACACACAGCATGTCCCATTTTCAAGGCTGAGCACGCTCCTCCTTGCACATGGGCATGGAGCCGTGCAGGGCTTCCCCCATGGGACTGCCTCAATGGCCCTGCTGTCCCCAGCATGCTCCAAGGGTGGTGCAGCTCCCCAGGATGGGGATATGGGGCTGGTGCCAGGCTCAGCCCAGACCCTGGGGGGAGGCATCACCTCGCTGCCACCAGCGCCTGTCCTGGAGCCACTCGTCTCTCCACAGCTGAAGGAGGACCACCAGAAGGCACTGCTGCGGCGGGAGTTTGAGCTGCAGAGCCTGAACCTGCAGAGGCGGCTGGAGCAGAAGTTCTGGAGCCAAGAGAAGAACTTGCTGGTGCAGGAGTCGCAGCAGTTCAGGCAGAGCTTCCTCCTGCTCTTCATGAAGCTCAAGTGGTTCCTGAAGCGCTGGCGCCAGGGCAAGGTGGTGCACAGTGAGGGCGAGGACTTTTTGGAGGTACAAGGGGCTGCCTTGGAGGGGGAACACACTGTTGGGCGTGTCCCTCATGCCTGCATGTCCCACCCAGGGCTGTTTGGGTGTCCACCATCCCTGGCCAGGGGCTGTGGGTCCCCATATCACCCCAGCCATGGTGTCACCCACAGGTGAACAGCATGAAGGAGCTGTACCTGCTCCTGGAAGAGGAGGAGCTCGCCCCGCAGCAACAGGCGGACAACAAGATGTGTGCCGGGGACACCTGGACCCCCAACACGGTGAGCAGGATCCCCACGAGCCCAGGGGGTGGATCAGGGCAGGATCAGCCCCTGCTGTGGCTGTGTGGCATGGGGTGGTGGCTCCTCTCGGGGTCCATGGATGGGTGGGGATGCTCCACCTGTGAATGGTCCCCTGCCCTGGTGCCTTCCCATGCCCCTCACCCTGAGAGCAGCCTGCAGGGCTGGGATGCAGAGAGGGCAGCTCCCACAGAGTCCCACCCTGTTGGGTCCCCTCCTGCTGCCTGTGTTCAGCCCTGTTCTCCTGCAGCCCAACGAGTGCATCAAGACCCTGGCAGACATGAAGGTGACCCTGAAGGAGCTGTGCACGGAGCTGCGGGAGGAGCGGCGCGGTGCCAGCGAGCTGCAGCAGCAGTTCACCAAGGCCAAGGCTGCCTGGGAGATGGAGCGTGCCGAGCTCAAGTGCCACATCGCCCAGGTGGGAGCCCCGGGCACCCCGTGGGCTGGCAGAGCGTCCCCATGCCGGCTGGGGGGCTGGGGGGCTGCCTGCGCCCTGTGCCAAGCGCTGGGCTGGGAGTAGGGTGGCACTGTGGGAATCTTAATTAGCAGCCACTCAGGCAGGAGAGTTTCCATGGCAACAGGGCTGGCATGGAAGACTGTGGAGCAGCAGAGGATGCTCTTTATTCCTCTGCTGGGTTGTCTGGGGAGGGTGGGATGGGACAGGGGCTCAGCATCTCTCCTGAGGACAGGTAGCTGAGAACAGCATCAGAGTCCACCTCAAGTCAGAGCACGGGTTCCCTGCGGATGCTGCAAAAAAACACATGGCTGCAGGGAAGGCAGGAGGTGGAGGGAGGGCAGCCTGGGCACTGGGGGAGGCTCCTGCCTGTAGGATGAGTCCCATCAGTCCCTCAGCCCTGCCCTCCCAGTGCTGAGATGTTTCCACTCAGGCCGTGCTGGCAGCAGCCCATGGCTGTACATCAGCTCCGCTCCCCAGCACAGGTGCCAGCACTTTCCAGGCAGGATTTCTTCAGGCAGAGCATGGGTCCCCAGTTCCCATATCTCCTCCTCAAAAGCGAGCAGAGCTGCCGTGGTGGCAGAACCCCAGTGGTGCTGCATCCTCGGGGGCCGCTCTGCTCTGCCAGCACTGCAGGTGATGCTGGCCCTCTCCGGGAGCTGTGTCCTGCGGGCAGGAGCACAGCCGGGCAGGCAGGACATTCAGCCTGTCCTGCTGGGTGACCATCTGCTGGGCCGGCTGGCACGACGTGGCTGCAAGCCAGGGCTGGCCATGGCTTGGCTGTGCCATGGGCACGCCACGTTGCGTGTGTCACGTCCTTGGGGACAAGCTCATTGCCCAGCCTGGCAGCATGGGACTGGCACTGGCAAGCGAGATGCCCGCAGCCCTGCCCCTTTGCTGGAGATGTGCAGCACCACACTGGAGCCATAGGTCCCCCACAGCCACCACCGTGTCCCCACAGCTGGAGTCAAAGGCAGGCAAAGGGATCGCGGAGCGTGCGCTGCCGGACTGGAAGGTGGCACTGAAGAGGGAGCGTGAGGAGCACCAGCATCTCCTGGCCGAGTCCTACAGCGCCGTCATGGACCTCACCAAGCAGCTGCAGATCAGCGAGAAGAACTGGAACCAGGAGAAGGTGGAGCTGCTGGCTCGCTTCAAGGAGGAGCAGCAGCAGGCAGAGCAGCAAGCGAAGGAGCTGCAGAACAAACTCAACCAGGTATGGTGTCCCCCGGCCTGCACGTGTCCTCCAGCCTCTGCTGCTTGCCCCGAGAATGTTTCATGCTTTTGCTTGCCCAGAGAGGCACGTGTGGCACCTCTTGAGTGACCAACACATTCTCCAGTTGCAGAAGGGATCCAGTCCATGGGCATTGAAGCACTCTGAAATGGAGAAGCATGGCAGCAACTGGAAAGAGGTGGGTAAGAGGGGGTGGAGTGCTCTCAGGATGTTCTTAGTGCTCAGGTCTGTGCTAAGGGTTGGATGAGAGGATGTGTGAACCCCAATTAACACCCCTTCAAACAGCAAATGAGACTGCAAGGGTGAGCGCCAGAAGAATGAGAGGGTGAAAGGCGTGGCTGAACCCCAAGAGCTTCTGTGGGGTTATAAAAAGCTGATTTAAAATAGATGTGGTTGCAGCAAGCCCCATGCAGTCCTGGGAATGCTGTGCCTCAGTGTGTGGGGAAGCTGGTGGTGCCAGAGGGGAGCAGGATGTCCCTCTGAGCCCCAGCCCATCTCTGTGCTCTGGTCCTGTGCTTGCTGGAGCTTTCTCCTGTGCCCTCCTAGGCTCTCAATGAGAAAATCACAGACAAGGAGACAATCTCTGAAGCAGAAGCCAAGGGAACCAACCTCAAAAGGTGAGTGTGCTGGTGTCTCCATGGTCCCTGGAACACAGAAGGGGCCCCTGGGCTTGACATCCCCGAGAGTCACGGGGAGATGCAACCATGTTCGAGGGTAGTCCTGGAAGCAAAGAGCTCCCTGTGAGGAGCAGGACTGTGTGCCCAGGAAGGTCTCACTGGGATGGGAGCAGAGTGCCTCAGCTGTCCCCCAACCCCCTGCCCTGCCCGCTTTTGATCCCCATCCTCTCTCTTCCCACAGGACCAAGTCTGTTTCCTCCATGTCAGAGTTTGAAAGCTTGCTCGACTGTTCGCCCTACCTCCCTGGAAAGACCGTGCCAGGGCTGGGTGACCATGCCTGGGGCAAAAAGGCATCCTCAACCACCCAGCTGCTGCCCAATGGGATCCGGGACAGCCTTCCTCCCTCAAACTGTACATATGTGAATATCGAACAACCTGCCCCTGACAGCCTGCCCAAGGAGAAGCTGGGCATCTCTTCCTGGGACTACTCGCGGGCAAGCAGCCTCTCCGGGCACGACCCAGCTCAGAAACAAATCCAGAGGAGCTACACGGCACCCGACAAGACGGGGATCCGCATCTATTACAGCCCGCCGGTGGTGCGGCGGCTGGAGGCGCCTCTGGTGCACAACAAGGAGGGCAAGATCATGATCGAGCCCGGATTCTTGTTCACCATGGCCAAGCCGAAGGAGCCGGAGGAGTCGGCCAGCGCCGAGGGCACCTACAGCCAGTGGCTGTGCAACTTCTCCAAGCAGCAGCGGGAGCTGCTGGACGGCGGCGCGGGGGAGAGCGCGGTGCCGCCGGTGCCACGCTTCCCCCCGTCGCTGCACGAGCTGGAGATCTCCGGCAACATGAGCGACGACATGAAGGAGATCACCAACTGCGTGCGCCAGGCCATCCGCTCCAGCTCGCTCGAGAGGAAGGTGAAAAGCACCTCCAGCCAGACGGTGGGGCTGGCCCACGTGGGCACACAGACCATCCAGACGGTGAGCGTGGGCCTCCAGACCGACCTGCCCCGCGGCGCCGGCGTGCACGGCAAGAGCTGGTCCCCGCGCAGCTCCTCCCTCATGTCCGTGCGCAGCAAGCAGATCTCCTCCTCCCTGGATAAGGTCCACTCCAGGATCGAGCGGCCGTGCTGCTCCCCAAAATACGGCTCTCCAAAGCTCCAGAGGAGGTCTTCCTCCAAGCTGGACGCCTCCAAGGACAGGAGCCTGTGGAACTTGCACCAGAGCAAGCAGAACGGCTCTGCCTGGGCCCGCTCCACCACCACCCGCGACAGCCCCGTCCTCAGCAACATCAACGACGGCCTGTCCAGCCTGTTCAGCGTGGTGGAGCACGCGGGCAGCACCGAGTCCATCTGGAAGCCGGGCTGCCCTGAGAGCAGCCGGGCCAAGCCCGAAGCACCCAAGTACGGCCTGGTGCAGGAGTTCTTCAGGAACGTCTGCGGGCGGGCGCAGAGCCCCACTGCCCCCCAGGAGAAGAAGGAGGCCACTGGGGAGGAGGGCAGGAGAGCCGAGCTCCCCAGCCCCGCCACCCACCACCCAGCCGAAAACATCTCCCGCATCTTGAACAAGAAGGTCCTCAAGCAGGGCAGCTGCGAGGACCCCAAGCCCTCGTCCCCCGGCCAGGGCAGTAAGGACGCAGCCCTGCGGGACCCCGACCTCATCTCGGCCATAGCCAGCGAGGTAACGAGGCACGGAGCCCCCCGGGATGTCCCGCCGTGGCGGGGGACAGGGTGCCTGACCCCTCTAACTCCGCTGTGCCCTGTCTATCTTTGCAGGACACGGCGTGTGACTGCAGCTCCCAGTCCCTCACCTCCTGCTTTGCCCGGCCGTCCCGCTCCGCGGTCCGCCACTCCCCCTCCAAGTGCAAACTGCACCCCGCGGAGCCCCCCAGGGCGGAGGAGAAGCCGGGGGCCTCGAGTGAGTGAGGACGGGGGGCCGGGGGACGCAGCGTGCCTGCCATCCACTGTCCTGCCAGACGAGCGCCCGCGCTGAGCCCGCGGGGGCCCCTCTCGGAGGCGGCGCGGGCGCATCTGTCTCCTAAACGTCCCCTCGGCCCCGGGGACGCTTACGAAGCAGATGTGGAGCCGGAGGCTGCCGGTAGCCCCGGGGACACCCTGCCGGGGTGGCTGCATCGCCTCCCGCCTGCGCGGAGACCCGCTGCCGGCACCGGGGGGTCCTGGCCGGTGCCCCCGCGCCGGGAACGTCAGCGGAGACCCCGCTACGCCGAGGGCTCGCGGGCGCTGAGGAAGGGAGAGCAGCCGGGGGAGGCTGCTCGTGTCGACAGCGAGGGCTGGGGCGAGGCGCAGCAGGGCCGCTGTAGGGCAGCCCTGGCCGAGGGGTGATGGAGGGTGCTGGCTCCGGCTGCCGCCGGCGCTGCCCGCCCTGCCCGGGCTCCGGCGCATCCTGCCAGCGTCCCGCCGGCCCCGATTGCGGCGCGGTTGCATCAGCCGCGGGGCCGCGTGTGCTTCCCCGGCAGGAAGGAGGCGGGAGGCTCCCTGAGGTCACCCGGGCTGGGCTGGCTGGGGGGGCCCTCCCTGGCCACCCTTCTGCGCCGGGGGTGCTGCTGAGGCCCTTGGCTGCTGGGATGGATCCGGGTGGTCGCCGGGCTCCTCCGGCTGCAGAGCTGGGATTGCTGGGTGCACAGCGTGGGGAGAGGTGGCCTGTGCCTCTGCGTGTGTGTGTGCACATCCCCTGCTCCCAAGGGGCTGCGGTGCCCCTGCCTTGCACCCACCTCCCTGCTTGGGGCCACTTGTAGTTATTTCTCCTCCAAGTGCTGAATATACATATTTCTCTTTTTTTTTTTCTTTTCTCTTTTCTTTTTTTATTTTTCCCTCCACTTCTGGCTCTGCCCAACTCCGGACAGCCTGCAATGTAAAACCAAGTGCATTTTAAAAATACCGAAATGAGCTACATTGGAGAGGCACCAATTGGATTAAGAGATTGTGGGTTGGGAGGCTGCAGCATGGCCCGCGGTCTGCGCTGCGTGTCCCTCCGTCACCACCAGAAAAAGCCTTACCCAGGGAGGGAGGAGGCAGCAGCCACAGCCCCCACAGCACTGCAGAGCTCCTGGGGCTGGGGGGCTACGACCCAGCCCCACACAGAGCAGCCTTGGTGCCTCTGTGCAGCTCCAGGAGAGAACAGAGATTTCTGAGGCAGCTGCCTGACCTATTTTCAAGCTGCCTGCCAGGGGCCAGGCAGGGATTCACCCAGATGGAACTGCCTGCAGGTGCCTGGAGCTCCACACATTGCTCTGGGGCTGTGTGCCTTGTTCTGGGGGCTCTGTACAACGCTCCAAGGGCTCTGCATTGCTCTGGGGCTCTGTACAGTGCACCAGGGGCTCCATACACTGTTCCAAGGGCTCTGTGCATGGCTCTGGAGCTCTGTACACCACTCCAAGGGCTCTGTGCATGGCTCTGGAGCTCTGTGCACTGCTTCGGGGCCTCTGCACATTGTCATCTTGCAGTTTCTCTTAAGAACTGCTGGTGCTGCCGAGGCTGCTGCCCTCTCCTGTCCAGCGGCTCGCTGCCCGCAGCAGCTGCTGCATCACTGCCACGTCGCAGCCTCCGTCAGCATCTCCGCGACGGCCACTCACTGCCTGTGTCTGCGGACACACCAGCATCAGCCAGGGCCCAGCAGGCCCAGCACCGATGGCCTTTTGCTCCTGCGGCGCCTGGCCGGCCCCTGGGGGACCCTCGTCACCCGGGTGAGGGACACTCAGGGCAGGTGCTGCCCACCCTCACCAGCAGCCGGGGCCGGGCTGTGTCCCTGCCTGCCACGGAGGAGTCAGGTCCAGCACTGCCACGGGCAATCTCCTGCTGTACATAGATCCTTTCGGGGTGGTTTTTAGCATTTTCATGGATAATGGGGGTTTTGGTTTGGTTTGTTTTTTTTAAAAGACTCTACCTTTTGGAATGTGGTTTCTCATTTTTACAACTGCCTTTTAATTATTTGTAATATTGGTCAGTTCTGTCTTACTCTGTAAATAGCGGTGCTGGGCGTTTCCCAGGGGGGGCTGAGCTGAGGCCGGCAAGGAATTTGTGGGGAAAATTTGCTTAAGGTGTGGAGGTGGCTGATTCTACTCCAGCCCTTCCATGGATTCTGCCCATCCTTCCCACATGCCAGTGCCCAGCCTGGGGTGAAACCCGAGGTGTTTTGGGCAAAGCCACACTTGCCCTTGCCCTGTTCTCCTGCTTCCTCTCACCAGCCCATGCCAAGGTCGCATGAAGGGCACCTTCTGCCCCGATGACAGGCTCTCTGCCCACCTCATCCTGCACCCCTGTGTCATGCCTGCTTGTTGTGTGATGAATAAAGGCCCTGCAACCCCTCACCCCCACCCTTGGTGCTGCCTTCCCATGCTGTGGTGGGGGGACTGTGCTGCCTTTCGTGTCTAGGGCGGTGCTGCTGCAAAGGGAGCTGTGGGGTGATGCGATCCTGTCCCTCTGTCCCTGCCATCCTGCGTGCTGCCCAGCCCACACATGGTCTCCCACCTGTCCTCCCCCGCCTGTCTGTCCCTGACACCATCCCCATGTGCTGACCCCAACTGTGCCACACCACCGGGGCTTCTTGTCAGCTCCCGTGTCACTGCCAGCACTGTCACCCCACACCAGGCTCCCCTCAGTTTTGCGTTGTCCTTGTGATGCTGGTGTTTCTCATGGCTCCCGTGTCCCATCCCAGCCTGCCCAGCAGCTCACCCCAGCCCGCACACACACCCACATCCCCCTTCCCATCGCTGCCCATGGCTTCCTGCCCTTGTGCCCCTTGGTTGGACTCGATGATCTCAAAGATCTTTTCCAACCTTAATGATTCTGTGATTCTCTGATCACCTGCTGGTCCTATCCTCCCCTCACTCCATTAAACCCTCCCACCCTGAGGTCCTCCATCACCCACCAAAACCCACCCCTCCTTTTGCTCCTCCACCATCCTTCATGTCCCATCCCTTTCATCCCTGCTCTTTGATCCCCCATGTTCCATCCCTCTTTATTGTGCTCTTTCATGACCCACCTAACCCAACTCATCCCTCTTTCCTCCTTCCTGTGCTACTCCATCCCGTTCCTCTTTCCCACGTTCCATCACCCACCATATCCCATCCCTCCTGTGTACCTTCTTTTATGTCCCCACCCTTCTTCCACTGCTCCTCCATTGTCCACCCATCCCTCCTTCCTTGCTGTCATCCACTGTGTCCCATCCCTCTCTGCCACCCTCCTCCATCACCCACCAAGTCCCATCCTTCCTTTCTGTGCTCCTCCATCAGCCACCATGTCCTGTCCCTCCTTCCTGTCCTCCTGCGTCCTCCATCGTGTTCTGTCCTTTCTTGTTTTCCACTGTCACTCACCACCTCCAATCCTTCCCTCTTCTCCCCCACTCCCTTCACATCCCATCCCTCCTTCCAGAGTGTGCTGTCATCACCTGTCCCATCCCTCCCTGCCATGCTGTTCTCCTCCATTACCCACCATGTTCCCTCCCACCCTCTTGTGCTCCTGCATCCTACACTTTATCCTATCCCTCCTTGTTCTCCTCCGTCACCCACCACCTCCCATCCCTCCTTGTGCTCCTCCACTGCCCTCCATATCCCACCCTCCAGTCTTCCTGCCACTTTCATCCCATCCCTCTCACCTACTCCTCCTTCATTCACCACATCCTGTTCCTTATCTTCATTCACCCCCCCTTCTCAAGTCTTCTCTTCCTTCTTCACCTCCATCCTTTCCCATCCATCCCTGCCTCGCTTTGCTTCCAGCTTTTCCTTTCATATTCATGTCAACATCTCACCATGTCTTTTTCAGCTCCCACCACCACTGCCCTCTACATCTTGCAATCAGCTTATCCCTGCTTATCCTCCATTAGCTCCCACCTTCACCCCAACACGTTTCAACCTCCTCCATTCCTTCTTCTCCACATCTTTCTTTCCTCTTCTCTCTTCCTATCTCCTCTCTCAACCTCCTTCACTTTCCCATCCTAAAATCCCCCCTCACCTCCCACCATTTCAGCATCCTTTCAACTGCCAATGTCACCCAAATTTACCTTCTCCACCTCCACATTTCCAATCCCCTTTGTGCTTATCCATTTCCCATCTCCTCATCCATTCTCCTCCATTTCCCTCCAGTTTTTGCCTTCTATCCCCTGAGTGTCTCTCTGTCCCTCCTGTCACCCTTGTCTGTCTCCCGCTGCCTCCTCATCCCTCCTCTTCTCCATCTCCCCTCCGTCCTTTTCCTCCACCACCTGCCATCTAATCTCTCCTTGTTTTCCTCTTCCATTTTGTCCACCTTCTTCATCCTCCACTTCCCACTGTCCTCCATCCTTCCCCATGCCCCACACCACCATTTGCCTGTTGTTCCTCACCCTCCACTTTCTACCATCTGCCCAGTCTCCTCATCCTCTGCAACCTCTCTTTTCCTCTTCATTGTCCTTTCCACCATCTTCCATCTCCTTCACCCACCATCTCATACTTCTTCCTCCACCTCAGTCCTTCCTGTGACCCTTCACTTCTCATTGTTCCCCCTACTTTTTCCTGCAGTTTCACCTCTTGCCCTGTCCCTCTCACACTCGACCTCTGGCTATCTCACCATTGTCTGTCATTTGCCTCCCACGGTTTCCCTGTTTCTCCTCATGTGCCACCACTTCTCCCCACCTTCCAAATCCCTCTTCATCCTCTAAGTGTCCCATGTACCTCACAGATTTCCCTCTCCACCCCTCCCTGACCTCCAACCATCCTTCCTTACTTCACAGCTCCCTCTCTAACTGTCCTTACATTCTCCTTCATCTCCCACCTCTGTCCTGACTTCCAATCTTCTCCCAGCCTGACCTCTCCCATTCGTCCCCACCTCCTTCCTCCCTGAACTCTTTTACTCCCAGCACATCTGACTCCAGCTGCAATTTTCTGCTTCTCTTCCTGCTTCTCCTGCCTTATATCCCATCCATTACTGACCCAGGAAAGCCACTACCAGCTCAGCCACCCCTGATGCAAGCAGGAAGGGCCCTTCCTGACATCAGGAAACACTTCTCCCTCGGGCTGGTGCAGCTGGAAGTGGTAGCGGGGGAAAGGGGATGATCTCTGCCCTTGGAAGGTTTCAGTAACTCAGCCAGATAGTCACCAGTGTCCTGATCTAACATTAGCAATAACTAATGTGGAACATGGAGCTCGACTGGATTCCCCTGGGATCACTTCAAGCAGTGAAGGATTTCCAAGAGGGGCGAGAAAGGCCAGGAATGGCTTTGAATGCATTGCTTGGGATGCTGCAGGACATGAAGAACTATCCCTGCCACTTGCAGCTGCTCCATGGTGCTCAAGCAGACCCACCACACACTGCTCCAGCAGGACCATCCCACACTCCACAAGGACCATCCCACCCTGCTCCAGCAGGACCACCCCAGCAGGACCATTCCATGCTGCTCAAGCAGGACCACCCTAATGCTGCTCCAGCAGGACCATCCCATGCTGATTGAGCAGGACCATCCCACCCTGCTTGATCAGCAGCACTCCAAGCTGCTTGAGCAGGACGTTCTCCAGGCTGTTTGGGCAGGATCATCCAATGTAGCTGGAGCAGAATCTTCCCATGTTGCCCAAGCAGGACCACCCCATGTTGCTCGAGCAGGACCACTCCAGGCTGTTCAAGCAAGACTATTCCCAGGCTGCTTGAGTACCATGGGCGAGGCCAAAGTGGCTTTCCTGAAAAAGCTGCCAGCTCCTAGGCCAGTGAGCGATCCCTGAGATGCCCCCTCAGACCCAAGTGCCAGGGACCCTTCATCATCCTTGTTTTCCTCCCCTCAGGCTGGGCCCTGCAGGGCCACGGCCGTCCCCTTCCAACAGCCTTCATACGGCTGCTCTAGGGCACAAGGCTGCTGGCACTGCTGCCCAGGGGAGCACAGGTCTCCTCTCCATCCCAAGGGAGCTCCAAACCCTGAGGGACCTGCACGCAGGGCCTTTTCAGAGCATCCCACATCACTCACGCACAAGGGCCAGCCAGCCTCGCTTCACCGCAGACTCTGCCTTGCCACGTTGGAGGCTCCCAGCCATCCCATGGAGGGAACAATGCCCTTTCCTAGGGGATGTGCCTGAGGGGCTGTCCCACTGCAACGCAGGGACAGGGCACCCAGTGTCTTTATAGGGTAGGGGTGACATTTGTAAAGCATTCCTGCCCACATGCCTTCCTGGCTGGTAAATCTGGGGGAGGGTGGAGGGAATTTGCTGCCTGTGTTAGGAACTAGCTGAACTTGTGTGTCTCCCCAAGCTGGATTTCTTATTCCAAATGTTCAAACTGTTGTATATTGTACTGGGATTTTTACATTGAATTATTGTAGAAAACAAAAATTTAAACCAAGTCTGTTAAAAAATAAACATTAAAAATCTCTATGGAAAAACAAATGTGAGCTTGTCTCCAACCCCTCTCTCCTTCCAAATGTGCCAGAACAGGGATGTGTCTCCAGCGGTGGCTTTCCAGAGTGAAACCACACCACCCTCTGGTGTCAGCACCGACCTCAGCTCCGTGCTGGCCCTGCTCCAGCCGTGTCCCTTTGCTCCCAGCTCTGCCTGGCTGCCAGCGCATCCTTGCACCGCCCCAAATCCTGCTCAGTCAAAGCAGATCCCATCCTGCTCCCAGCACACGGACATCCCCGCATGGTGTGGGGCAGGACGTGGCCAAACCAGAAGGAAGCAAAGCAGGAGCAGAGCAGAGCTGCTCTGTTGGGTGCTGGCATCACCCTCACAGCCCCACCGGGCACTGGTGCTTCTTCCCAAGCTGCCGGAGTGTGGGATGTGCTCCTGTGTCCACACGGCCTCGCCTTGGGCATGACCGAGCCTGACCCAGAGCTCCAGCTATCCCTTCCTGCTCAATAAAACAGGGACAAAAGAAGGCAGCCACGTTTATGGGTGTGAAAGGACACGCTCTGAAGCCTGGGGACAGCTCACACAGGAAAGCTATTTATTAAACCCCAATCTCCTCTCCGTGCTGCTGCTGAAGGCACTGCCTCTCCTGAGCCCAGTTTCCTTTCTTCTGCAGCCCAGGCTTCCAACAAATCTCTTACAGACCTGGCCCCCTCTCCCAGAATGAAAATAGCACCAGTTGGCAGAGCCCAAGCAAACAAATGAGCCACTGTGAGAGGAGAGAGCATCTTTATAAGTTAATTGGCCCCATCTCAGAGTCAGACAGACATTTTCCCGTGGATAGATCGCTCAAGAAGCTCAGGCAAACAGCACTAACATGTCTCCTGGGTTTGATTTATAAGCCTGATTGCGTTACTAGCTCATCTCCATATAGAATGATTATGAATATATTGTCTGTACTCTGCAGAGGGCTAAATTACCAGGCTCTGATATTCATCAGCTACTCCTTGAAGCTTAAAACCGCCTCAAATTCAGAGCTCTCTCTCCCAGTAACAGCAGGGGTAGAAAGGAAACAGCTCAAGCTTGATCCTTGTTTTCAGCACAACCTGGCCTGTTTTAACACCCCGATTAAGCGGGCGGCTGGAGGGAGGGAGCAGCTTGAGCCAAAGGGCTGTGGAGCAGGGAAGTGCCGGAACCCAGAGCCAAGTGTATTGGTATTGAGCAGTTACATTTACAAACAAAGGAGCTGATAACTCCCAGCAGGACTGAAGGGCTCTTATCACGGTGCTGATTAAAATTTCCTCCGCAGCCAGCGACGAGGGGGAGTGTCCTCAGTGGGGAGACAGTGCAGCCCGGTGTTTAACCCTGTTGCTGCTGAGTGCTGATTCATTCAGCACAAGTGAAAGGCTGCCCAGCCTGCCCATGTGCTGAAAATTAGCCCAGAAAGCCCCAGCAGGAATATCCACAGCCGGGTCACATCCTCTCACTCCATCTCCTGCGCCTCCCACTCCATCTCACCCCTGCTCTGCAGGTCCCAGGCGTTTTTGCTAGTGTCGCTTGTGATTCCTTCCAGATCCTTTGCTCTTTTGTTCTGCCCCTCAATTCTCCACCCTTGCCTGTGGTTAAAGAAATCTTTCCCTTCTCACTACGGGATATTCTGATAAAGGCTCCCACTGCCTCTGGCACGGCCATGCAAGGCATAAACTTGTTTGTCCTGAGATATGTTTACCAAGAGTAAGGTCCATGATAAAAAGATGCCGTCTCTGATTAGCATCACTGACAGCTGCATCGCCAAGCTGCTGAATCTGCCTCACCAGGCTCTGGTCCAGGCTGCCCTGCCCAGGAGATGCTCTGGGAGGAGTGGACAGGTGGTGGGAGAGGAGGTGGCTTGCTGTCCTCCTCCAGACAAGCCCATGAGCCTCAGCCATCACACTGGTGCCTCGGTGTAGCTCAGACACCTCTGTGCCTTCCTAAGTTCCTTCCTCCACTGCTGTGGGTTGCATCCTTCCCGCCTGATACTCAGTGATTTGCATGAACAGGGATGTGATTCCCCCACATTTATTGGCAACAAGGCCAGTCAGAAGGCAATGCCCTGTGACCCCACTTGGACCCCCAGGTAAGTCACCTGCTCACCTGGAGCAGTGCTTTGCCCAAATTAGCACAAGTTTCCCACATGAGGCTGCCTCCTGCTCGCCCCACCAGGATCAGAAGGTCTGAGGTGTACAATCCAGTTCACGCTTTCCAGTTTCTTTCCCCCACCCCCAGCATCTCCAAGACTGAGATCTTTCATGCCAGGGAAGATGCGGTGAAGGGTCCCACCATGGCTGCTGAGCTGCTGTGGGTGCTGCACTAGAGAGGCTCTTTCCAGAGTATCCCAAGTTTCCAGAGTATCCCAAGCAGAGTGTGAGCAAGACACCACATATCCTGGCCAGTATCTTTTTTTTGACCCTCTGAGTCTCTTCAAGAGACCTTAATATACATTAACGTATACACTTTAAGAACTTGTATTCTTTACAGGAAGAGGGAAATAAAGGGCCTATAATGCAGCTGATTTTCCAGGACTGCTTGGTGAGTTAGGAGAGCTGGGAGCCAAGCTCAGAGCAAACCCTGCAGCATCCAGCCCCACCACACAGCAGCTCCCAGGGCAGGAGCCCAGCTGGATGCAAACTGCCCTGGGGTGGAGGAGCTGGAGCAGCAAAGCATGGTCCCAAAGCAGGAGCCCCTTTCCTAGATCCTGTAAAATCACCAAGGGAAGCCTGGACATATCAGTGAAGTGTCCAAGGCCAGGTCGGACAGGGCTTGGAACAACCTGGCCTAGTGGAAGGTGTCCCTGCCCATGGCAGGGGGTTGGAATGAGATGAGCTTTAAGGTCCCTTCCAACCCAAAGCATTCCATGATTCTGTGCTTTTTCAGCTGTGAGACAATGAAATGAAAATGTGAGGAGGGCTATGTTTGTGCCATGGGGGTCTGACTGATGGTGCCACCTCTGTGGTTCACAACCCTGTACGCAGCTGCTTGGAGAGTTACTGGAAGAGGAGAGAGCTTGGGAAAACTATAGGAGGCTCTTTGGAATTTTCTGCTTTGTGGGTGCTTTCTGAGAGGAGATGCACCCTCTCCCCATCAGGCAGCTTCCTGGGCCACAGCTGTGCACAGCTGCAGCACAACAACAAAATTCCCTGGCTGCAGCAGCCCAAGCTGGACAATGCTGGATGAAGGACAGCTGTGGGGCTGGTGGGACATGGTGCTGCCCCAGCCTCGTGGCTCGGAATGTCCTGCACACACAGGCAACAGTTGCTGGACAGAAATCATGCTGTCACTGAGGCTGGTGGGGAATTTCAGCCGGACAAATCACCAAAAGCAAAAAGCCAATGAGAAGGGGAGCAGAGGGTCCCTCCCAGATCTGCAAACACCTCTTCACTGGCTCTGGGACACTGTCCTGTGACAAGGAGAGTGACAAAGGCCTTTCCCAGCAGTGGGGTCAATAACAGCCCCCTTCCTGGCACTTAGGGGGACAGAGGATTTGTTAGAGAGCTGGTGGTAAGTGCAGAATCCTTGGGATACAGGCTGGGACACAGGGAAGGTTGGCAGCTCGTAACAGAAAATTATCAGCTTGACGTGGATTCTGAAGGACATTAGAAGTGCTGGGTTTGTCCCATTTCTCAGGAGAGGATCAGTGTGGTTTCCAGTTGGGGTTGTTAAATGATGTGCCAAGTGTACCCAGAAACTCATGGGGCTGTGCCCAGACCATCAATCCAAGGGGAGTGCTGGAGTGCAATTCCCATAACTCCTGAGGAGTTTCAAAAATAGGCCTATCAGAGAGCCCAGGCTGCAGAGCCAAATTGACTTTTTCTTAAAAAAACCCCACCTTTTGTAATAGGGAACTTGGAGGTAACGATACTGCTGGCTGGTGAAGGGAAATATCTTGCAGCATTTGGCTGCATCCTTACTGCTCTACCTACAGAGAAAGCCTGGGCTCAGAAACTGGTGATCCCAGGCTGAAAGTCCAATGAGGAATGTGCTAAAACTGGGCATCTGGATGGATTGGACTTGTGCTGGAGACTTCACCTTCATCCATGTAATAGAAATCGAGACCCTGCACACCACTCTTCCTGTGATACTTTTTAAAAATTTTTTTTTAATTTTCTTTTTTTTTGGTTAATAACAATGAAATGAATAATATGAGGCCACACTGTAGCTTTCCAGGACAGAGATGTCATACCACATGGCTGAGGAAGCTTTGTTGCATGGGCTACAGCATGGTGTGAGGGTGGCTGACAGATGTGGGGTGTAAATGAGCTTATGTTGGAGGTGTGGAGAGAGTATCTCTGGAGTGATACTGTCCATAGGACACAGCCCACGGAGGGAGATATCACCTGAACGACTCCCGGGTTTCACCTCGGAGTAAACCAGCTGGGTCCTCCTAAATGGAGTCACAGAAGAATCTTTGCCCTGAAGCAATGTGGGCAGGCAGCAATCTGACACCAGAGCAGGGAGCTGCAGCACAGGTGTGCCCTGCAAAACTAGGGAGCATCCTTAATGTAAAATACATTGCTTGGAGTGGCAGACGATGTTCACCAGTCCACAGGTTTGTGTCTCCTCCAGTCTACAGCAGGGCAACACTCCCAGGGAGTGCACAAAACCACGGAAAACCCAAGGATACCAGAGCAGGCTGTACCTGCTTGCTGACGCTCTGCCAACTTCAAGTTTATGGACTTTTAATCTTTTGAGTGCTCCTTGGCCCTGGCCCAAACCAGCACAAAATCCCAGGGCAGGTGGCTCCCTGGGCACAGCAGTGCTTTGCCCCAAGGGGTGATATTCCCCAGTGGAGAAAAGGAAGTTGAGTGTTTGGCAGCCTGCCTAAGAAATATCTTCTTGGCAGGCAATGTCA
The DNA here is from genome assembly GCA_013397775.1 of Eulacestoma nigropectus. Classification (NCBI taxonomy): domain Eukaryota; kingdom Metazoa; phylum Chordata; class Aves; order Passeriformes; genus Eulacestoma; species Eulacestoma nigropectus. Next base: position 5,646,525 of record VZTE01004705.1, read on the forward strand.
TAGGGGCAGGCAATGCTGTAGGGTCAGTTGAGCTCGGTGTTAAGGACTGGGATGACAATGGGTCTGCTGCAGGAGGTAGAACCACAGGCAACTCCTGCTCCAAGACCAGACTCTTGGAATCATGTCAGTCCTTGGGAGACCCCAGCTCCAGCCTCCCGCTCCAATGGGCATGGTTACTCAGGGGCTTATCTTGTTGAATTTTTTTCTGTGTGTAAGGACTGTGACCCTGCTCCTACTCTGGGCTCCTGTTCCAGAATTTGACTGCCTTCTTGGTGAAAAAAAGTGAAGAAAAAAATGTTTAAAGTCTCACTACCTCAAAAGATCTGTAGAGTGTTTTTGCAGGAGGAAGGTGCTCAGTGAACTGCCACGGCTCGCTGTGCTCACACAGCTCAGTGGAGGGGAAGTGGAGGGTCATGGATCCAAAGGAAAGTTGTTTTCCGCAGGGGGACAAGGCACAGAGTGTGGCCGTGCCCGCTGGCTTGTGTTGGGGCTGGTGAAGGAGGATCTCATGGCTAGTGCCCTGGGCTGCTCCCCCCGCCTGGCAAAGTGGCAGGGACTGGCACGGAGGGGACACAGCTCCTGCTGACGAGGGAGAGGTGGCTGACAGGGCAGCACTGTTAAATGGGGACACTGCTGTCATGGGGGGACAGGGCTGATGGCGGGGGGACAGGGGGCCGTGGGCTGACAGGGGACACCACTGACAGCGGGACACAGCTGGACAGTGGAACATGGCTGGACAGCGGGACACTGCTCACAAGGGACACCACTGACAGTGGGACATGGCTGGACAGTGGAACATGGCTGGACAGCGGGACACTGCTCACAAGGGACACCACTGACAGGGGACACTGCTGACGGGGGTCACCGCTGAGGGTGGGGACGTGGCCGGTAGGGGAACACCACTGACAGAAGGGCCATGACTGGTAGCGAACACCACTGGTGGGGGACACGGTGGGTGGGGTACATGGGGGGTGGGGTACATGGCTGCAGGGTGACTTGGCTGATAGGGGGACACCACTGACACAGGGGACACGGCTGACAAGGCGTCATCACTGACACGGGGCAGCAATGAAACGAGGACACGGCTGACAGGGGGACACCGCTGACGGAAAGGACATGGCAAACAAGGGGACACCACTGACACAGGGGACACGGCTGACAAGGCGTCATCACTGACACGGGGCAGCAATGAAACGAGGACACGGCTGACAGGGGGACACCGCTGACGGAAAGGACATGGCAAACAAGGGGACACCACTGACACAGGGGACACCAGTGACACAGGGACACTGCTAGCAGGGGGACAGCGCTGACACAGAAGTAACCACTGACAGAAGGANCACTGCTAGCAGGGGGACAGCGCTGACACAGAAGGACATGGCTGACAGGAGGACACCAGTGACACAGGGACACTGCTAGCAGGGGGACAGCGCTGACACAGAAGGACATGGCTGACAGGAGGACACCAGTGACACAGGGACACTGCTAGCAGGGGGACAGCGCTGACACAGAAGGACATGGCTGACAGGAGGACACCAGTGACACAGGGACACTGCTAGCAGGGGGACAGCGCTGACACAGAAGGACATGGCTGACAAGGGGACACAGTGACACCAGTGGCTGTCCCCGCCGCGGCGCACGGCCGCTCTGGAACATGGCCG
>VZTE01004705.1:5648320-5690667 GCA_013397775.1 Eulacestoma nigropectus
GTGAGGGCGGGCCGTGCCCGCCGTGCCCGCCCCCGGCTCGGCGCGGCGGCGGAGCGGGGCTGAGCGGCCTCCGCCCGCTCAGAGCCCCGGTGCCCCGCCATGGTGCTGCCGGGGGACCAGGCCCGGCTCTACCGGCCGCGGCCCGAGCTGCTGCCCGCGGCCCACGTCCCCTCGCTGCCCCACTACCAGCGCCTGTACCAGCGCTCCGTGGAGGAGCCGCACGGTGAGCGGGGCCGGCGCGGAGGGGCGGCGGCTCCCCGGGCCCTCCGGGGCTGCCCGCGGGGGTGTGGGGAGCGCGGGGAGCCCTCGGCGACCCCCCGCGTGTGGGGTGCTCAGGGGGTGCCCCTCGTGTCCCCGCGAGTGTTACCTGACTCATCCCCGTTTCCCTCATCCCTGCTCTCCTTATCTTTGCTTCCCCCATCCCTGTTTCCCGCTCGCGGGCTCCGGCGCCCGTTGCCTTTGCAGAATTTTGGGGGGACGTCGCTAAAGAGTTCTACTGGAAGCGTCAGCACACGGGACCCTTCCTGAAGTACAACTTCGACGTGACCAAGGGGAAGATCTTCATCGAGTGGATGAAAGGAGCGACCACCAACATCTGCTACAACCTCCTGGACAGAAATGTCAATGAGAAGAAGCTTGGGGACAAAGTTGCTTTTTACTGGTAAGTTTCTGTTTTTATTGTGGTGGAGAAGATGTGTGAATAGCACCCTAAAGTGTTCAAACAGTGTCGATTTCTACTGAGGTGAATGGAAACATAAAACCTGAGAGGGGCTAATCTTTAGATAGGTTCAGCACGTGTTTGCTTGCAGTGTCCTTGGGAAGAGCTGTGCCGGGAAGCTTCTCTGCCCTTCCTGGGATGCACTGAAGTGCCCGGCATAGCAGTGGGGAGCGCCTGACTCGCAGCTCTGCCTCTGCAGCTGTACTTGGTGAGAGCTCAGAGCGGTGAGACAGGAGTGAGGCAGGTGCCTCAACTCCCTGCTGAAGGAGGTAGATGTGGATACCGGCACGGGGTGAGGAACAGCCAACATCCGACAGCTAAAAGCTAATAAACTCCATTATCTCCCGTGTTTATGTTTTGTGAGTCTGGCAAGTTTCCACTCCTGTGGTAGAAAGGTTCTCCTAATACCTGAGCTTATACGTGGATTCCTTGTACTTGAATGTGTGGTGCTTTCAGAAAGACTGGCTTCTCTACCTTAGGGAAGAAAGGTTGCTTGCAACCCTATCTGAAGTGTGTTTCTGGGTTTTTTTACTAGAGTAGTTACTAGTGTTAAAATCCATGTGAAACTTAATCTTTATATTGATGCAAAGTAGGTTTCACTGGTGATGTCTGAGCTCCAGAAGTAGTGCTCCCCTGCTGAACTAGCTCAGCTGGCACCACGGCTGTGTCCTCAGACAGAGCTGTGCCTGGCTCTCCCGTGCATTTTTCTGTTTCCCTTGAACTGATGTTTATGTTGCCTGGGTGTGTGGCAGGGCAGAAGCACAATTAAGTGTACCCCATGGTAGGGATGCAATAACTCATTGGGATATGGTCAGTCCCTTCGGCAGAGCAGGTGGAGAAATCTTACTGCCATTGCAATAAAAATATCAGATGCTCTAAGTGATTTACTGTGCAGCTGAAGGTCCCCGAGTCACCTGGTGTAAAATTGACTGGGAGCCACCCCACTGCTGAACAGAACATGGTTATACCAGTGTGGCTCTGGCTGTGGCTGTAAAATTGAGTTCGTAGAGTTTCTACAGTTTCCATCCATAGTCCTTCTGCTTCGGTGGAAGAATTACACACATTGCTTAGCAGATAATCATATTGATAAGGCACAGGTGAAATGCTGGAAAGTGTTTACTTCCCTGCTAGTTAAATAGATTCTCTAGCTCGCTCTGATGTAAAATGACTGCAGCTTCGGAATGAAAATTCCTTTGTACACTCATGCAGGTAAAGGTGTGCCAGCAAACAAAATCATTTGGCAGCCAGTGCTGGCCCTGTGCTGGCTTTTGTTGAGGGACTGGGTTCTTCCTGCTCATAGATCTTTGTGTGACAGCGAGGCAGCAGCCTACAGTTTTAATTTGGGCTTGGTGAACATTTTTCTTGTTGGTTCTTCTGGCAGCCTTTGTGGGGGTATTTGTGATGCTGAGCAAAGCTTGGAGTGGATATGAAAATGGTGGGTGGCTGTCAGTTGTGGTGTTCACAGTGCTAAAAAATAAAGTCTCTCTTCCTCCTTAGCAGAGAGTTTTCCCTGACTGTTTTGGGATAAACTCTCCTAGCGTGGCTCTGTCACAGGTGACCAGGCACTGTAGTGTGGAGCTGTCAGCTGGGAATGCCAGTGGGAGTGATGGAAGAGGTGTGACATGTGTGGCACTCGCCTGCAAACCTGTGGCACTGACGACTTGAGAAAGCGGGGCTGAGGGTTGCAACTCATAAAATTACTCCTCTCTGGGCACTTGGTTTTCCTCAAAACAAAACAATAATTAATTGCTCTCATCTTGTCCTCTCACATTTTGTGTTTAACACTCTGGAATGAGCCTGGCTCCCTAAAACACTTGAGACTTGTCATACTGTATGAAAGGTGGAAAAAGTAATTAAAGCCTCTGAAAGCTGAAGAGGTTTTTTTTCTTTTTAAACACCTGAGCCACTTGATTGATTCTAAGAAAGTCTATAGCCTGCTAGATGGGAAAGGTGCTGAACTTGTACCAAGGTTTGGTTGACTGCCCAGCTCTGAGACCTCTGAAAAGATACAGGATCATGATCTTTGCTTTCAGAGAGGAGGAAATTAGGGAAAAGTTGAATAATGTTTGGAGGCATTGCTGAGTGTCTCTGAGAAGCGATGTGTCCTGATGAAACTCAGAACTGCTGGCTGTGGCTGTCTCCAATCTTGCATGGATGGGAGGGAGTGAGCAGCTCATCAGGGTTTGTTACGGCCAAGCTGCTGTAAAAGTTCCTCCACCACCAGCAGTCCAGGACTGCCCAAATTGGCTCCACTCAGAGGGTCTCATCCCAAGCCACATGGAATTGTGTTTTCAGCACAAAGGGCAGTACATGGGATTGCCTAATGCAGAACTTGTACATAGGTGACGTTTGCTGTGGTGCTGTCGTCCTCATGGTGCTGTTAGGACTGTGTAGTTCACAATGGCCATCCTGAGCTGGTAGGAAACATGGATTTTTCCCTGTTGCCCGTTTCACTAGGGTATCTCGGGCTGCTTGCAAACGTTACAAATATTTCTGGTTTTGCTGCTTCTGATTCCGCTTTCTCTGCTTGGTATTGCTGATGTGGCCTGAAAAAAGGAACAGAAGCTCCAGGAAATGCTTCTGATAAAAGTGCTGCTCTCAAAAGTGAAATCTCTTTCATAATGGTGTGCAAAGGCTGAGGTCAGTAGCAGTGGTTGCTGTGCCACCTGTGGTGACTCTCGTGGGCCTTGCAGGGGAAATGGACTGGACCAGCTACTGGGACATTAAGGGGACTTGCAGCAGTGCTGAGGACTTTGTGATGGGTGGTTAATTAGGGCAGGAGCACAGTATTCCTTCACCCTGCTGTAGACATGCCTGAGTCACTTGGACAGCCCTTAGTTCTGTGCTGAAGTGTCTGTTAATAATCTCATATAAACTTCAGCTGGGACAGCTGTGGAGGTAAAAATATAACCAGGTGGGAATTAAAAAAAAAACCCAACACCTATTGCAAAACTCTCTAATTAGACCCCAGGGTGTTACAGTACTTGGATGAGGCCTGTTCTGTGTGCACCTGTGCCTCTGTTTCTCAGACCAGTTACCCCAGCTGCAGTGCTGGTAGTGCCTGGTGGGACCAGGGGCAGGAGGTAGAGCTTTGTTTTTAGAGTCCCTCTAGCCAAGGAGGTGGGGCTTAGCCGGGTGCTCCTGGCTTCTGTCTCTGGGAGAGTGTATTCGTTTTCTGCTTTTTTATATTGGCATGTGACATTACACATCTAGAAAGGAGCAATAAAGATAGTAAAGGCAGCCAGAGCTTACTGGAGCTTTGTTTAACAAAATAATAAGTGCCTCTTCTGGGCCTAGAACAAACAGGACATGCAAATATAAAATTAGGAGGTGTGGTTTGTTTGGTTTGGGTTTCTTTATATGATTTGACTTTAAAATGTAATCATGGATTTAGGGCCTTGTAGCCTTGAGGTTTCTTCCAATAAAACTTCCTGTAAGAAAAACCCAAACAACTATAAGAGCATGTTTAAAAATAAACAAATAAAAGAAACAAACCAACCACCCCACACATCCGTCGTATGCACAGATGCTGTGGCAGAGGATGCTGGCTGTTAACATCCAGCCTTTCCAAGTGCTTAATTGGAGCCAGCTTCTACATGCTGCAGTTGGCTCTGCTGGTACCACTGGCTTCAGGAGGATTTTGGAGCATCCTGTGTCAAACTGACCCTTCAGTTCTTTGGTAACTTCCTGGATGACTTGTTATCCTTCCCAGTGATGCAGCCTCTTTCAACGCTCTTCTGGTGATGAAAGCACATCCCTAAATTACTGTTTAAAGAACAAAATTCACAACTGAGAAGGTTGCTTTTACTGATCCACACTTGCAGGCATATGCATGGTTTGGTTCATGCCCACAGCACCACCCAGGCTCAGCACAGCTCCTTTCCTGATGGGGATTCTCCATGGGAAAAGGGGTGGCCCCACGCAGCCCTTTCTGGGGTGCTTCCTCAGCAGTCCATGTCATCTCCCTGTTCTGTGTGCTGAGGGATAGATTGCTGGTTTTGGCAGATATTAATTATTTTGGAAGCACTGCTGAGCAGTACAATGCTCTGCTTCTGGAAATCAGGCACATTATGTGCACCTAAAATAGGTAATAAATTACATTGAATGTGTTAGTATTTTATGAAGCTGTAAATCTTGTACCTTCTTCAAGGGCAATGAAAGTTGTAGATTCCATCACGGAACGTGTAGCTCTTTTCTCATGGGCTTTGTGAAATCTGCCAGTGTGGGAGGGGGTGACAAAACTGGGTGCTTCAGACAGCATTTGTCATCCCTCCAAACGGGAACATCCCTGTGTCGTGGGGCCCTCCCTGACTGAGCTGTGTGGGTAGTGCAGCAGTGGGGGTAGGGAGAGCATCAGTAGAAACATGGTATTAAAACAGGAGTACAGGGAGTAGTGTAGTAGCTCAGGCATGTCCAAGTCATGTGCTTTCCTGGCTTCTTCGAAATTTTTCCTCCCCCAGTTCTGGGCAGTCACCAGGCAGTGTGGTTAGTGCTGTGCAGCAGTGCAAGCAGCCACTGTGTTTGGACACTCATATATAAGGACAGGCTGGGACAGCAGGGGCTCCTAGCTTCTCCTCAGGTGTAGCTCTGACTTTTCTCCATAAGTGGATGGAGTCTCTAACTTCGGCTGTGGGCTGTTCGGAGCAAGGTCCTGATGGGCTTAAAATTAACTGATTTCATGTAACTGCTCTGAATCTCCTGCTGTGGGTTGCAGATGAGATGCAAAGATGATGCTGCCCCAGCATGGTGATGCCTGCTTAAGGGTTTGAGGTTCTCAGTTTGGCCTGAGGGGCTGGAAAACACAGGGATCATGGTCTAAAACTTGTTACCAAGGGCTCTATATGTGTGTGCTGAGACTCATTTTCTCTTGTCATATCTTAAGGTTCTTCTGCCCCAAGTGTTTCTGTTGTACTCATGTGCTGCATCCTCCATCCTGTTCATTACTAGTGAAATCTCCTGGGTAGTTCCCAGGCGAGCAGTTGTGCCAAAGGGATGAAATAAATATCTGAGAACAGCAAACTAGCTCCTCAGGCATGTGTGGGGTGTGCTTTCCTGGATGCTGTGAGTCAGCAGGTTGAGCACTGTGGTACTCAGGCACTTGGCATGCTCGGAGTCACTGGAAGTTGTTTTTCCATTCCAAGGGCTGACTTGAAAGCAGAATTTGACTCATCCCTGTCAGGTACACTTGCTGGTTTGCAGGGAGATGCTGGGAAGGGTGATTAGTTTGATGTTTTGGAGATCTCAAGCCCCGTTCCTGCTCTGCAGAGCCTTTTCCATCCCAGGATGCCAGTCAGGGCAGGAGCAGGGAGCTGGCAAGTGCTCTCAGCCTCGTGCTGTTCTGCTCTGCAGTGCAATGAAGCAAAGGGACAGGTATTAAAGGTTGGTGACCACTTGATTACCCAGTGCCTGTGGTCTCCTCTGGTTTTGCTAATTCAGAAGCACCCCTGGACTTGTGCCTCCACGGGAGGGCATTTCACATTATTGAAGAGTCTCTCTGGAAGTAGTTTTTACTGAGCTCAAATAACACATAATCCTGCTCCTGGAGACAGAGTGGGATTTTTTTTCTCTGTTAAGTCAAATCTGTTAAGAGAGAAGGCACTCAGGCAACACTTGGTTGCTTGCTCTGTGGCAGAGCAGTGAGGACAGGGGTTGTTGAACCTCTCCTGGCTGGGAGAACAGCTCAGCTGCCTTGAATCAGGGGAGCAGATTTCATTTGGGTTTTGTTGGATCTGTTTGTTCCCAGCCTTTTGCTCAGAAACCTTTGGTAGCTGCTACTGGCAGGGATGCAGATTCCATCTATATAAATACAAGGGAATATCCAGGAAGTATTGGGCCAGATAAACAAGTGAGATGTCCATTAGTGCCCAGGATTAGATGGCATGCGCCCCAGATGGGGGGCAGGAACTTCAATGTGGCATTGCAGAGCTGCTGGCCAGGGTATGCTGGTGGTGTTTGCAAAAGGTTGCAGTGCCAAGGGCTGGGAGGTTGCCAGCCCCTCTTTGCCCAGAGAGGGCAATGGAGGGGGTCCTGGGAACCAGTAAATGTGATTTGCATCCCTAGGGGTACAGTGGAGCAGGGTCACTGGAGAGGTGGTGGAGCTGCTGGCAGAGCTGCCAGAGCATGAAGCCGGTGGCACTGAGCACACAGAGATGGCTCTTTTCAGACCACCTTCGGGAGGTTTCCCACAAAAAGTTGTTCAAGAAAGTAATTCAGGTGTGCCTGGAGGAACAGTGGTTTTGTGGAGCTGGTTTAGCCTTGCCCTTTGCTTCCTCACTTTCGGTGGTCGTTCTTCAGGGTCAGCAGCAGGACTGCCAAGGACAGTGTTGAAACAGAATTGCTGATGGTGGCCAGGCTCACATGCTCCAGAAACAGCATCTCCTGCTGCCGATGTTACTCCTGGAGGAAAAACATGAGCCATGGTTCTGACCCAACATGGTACTTTGGTTTTAGTCTAAGAGGCTGTTGGCTGAGCTGCTGTGAACACAAGTGCAGTGCTGCTGTGTAAATGACACCAGTGACAGCTTTTATCTTCTTACTTAGTACTTTTTCCTCGTCCTCCTCATTGCTCTGACAGCTCTCTAGGTTCAGCACAAGGGATTTATAACTTTTCATGAATTTCTGCTTACACGCCTACCCGAAAATATTGGTTTATACCCTGTGCAATGCTGCCTTTCTGCATGGCTCTGGGGGTATGGGTGTACAATGACTACCTGGGGCAGTATGAGGGGTGTGTGCACAGACAGTGGCCACTGGATTTTCTCATTCCTGTGAAACTTTCGTCTTGTTTTGCTGGCAGCTATTACAGGCAACTGGATATGTTTTAAGAATACTTGATTACTGTAGGGAGGGGCACCGTGGTTGTGCAATGATGGCATATTGCAAATATTGGCAGGAGATTTGAAACTTGAAGTGGATAAATGGAGTTCATGGACAGAGAGGATGGTGAACTTCTGTATGGATTCAGGACACGGAAGATCAGAGCCTTCAGTTTGCTCACTGGACTAGAAAACCTGATTATTTTAGCTGTGTGAATGGCTTGTGTGTTCTCCCCTGGCACCCTGGTGTGAATGGAGCAGCAGTGGACAAGGACTCCGGCTCCACGTGGGTGAGACTTGCTCCAAGTAGAGGACAAAATGCTCAGGCTTTGCCAAGAGAGGTGTGAGTGGGTGCTTGTTCCAAGCGTGGCATTTTTATGGTGGGTTGTTGCACTTGCTGTGCCTGGTGGGCTCTCGGTGCCCAGAGCTCCTGGGCTGAAGTGTCCATGGCCAGTGGTTTCACAAGAGCTCTTGCCTCCCCCCCTTTGGAGCAGGGTTTCAGTTCTCTGTTTGCATTTCTGCACATCACTTGGAAATGTCGAAATGAGGTGCGGTAGGAAATTGTGAGCCCTGGCAGTTTTCCATGAATTCATTTTCATAGATGTCACCTCCCTTCTTCAGGGGAATCCCTCAAGGAAGTTGAGGGCCTTCCTGGTTGCTTTTTCACACCTGGCTACCTGATAGTGCCCACAGAAGCTGTGGCTGCCCCGTCCCTGGGAGTGGTCAAGGCCAGGTTGGACAGAGCTTGGAGCAGCCTGGGGTGGTGGAAGCTGTCCCTGCCCATGGAACCAGATGGTCTTTAAGGTCTCGTCCTACCCATACTATTTGTTTTATGATTCATTCAGTGGTAGTGAAGCATGTTTTCTATTCCTGTTGCCACTGACCGTCTTCTAAGAGATGTTCCCTAAATGGCATTCCAGCAGGTGACACTCAGCCATCCCCTCTGGAGGTTTATGATGCACAAAGTTGAAATGTCCACCAAAAATCTGATTAAAAGCTTAATTTCCTATCATGACCTTTATGGCCTATCATGAGCCTCCATTGAAATTGCCTTGCCTGGCTTTCTGTGTTTCTAGAAGCTCTTCAAAATTTGGCAGAATGTTCCAGCCTGAGTTGCAGCTATTTCCCAAAATGGGGCATTTCCCAGCTGCAGGCGGCTCGTTGATTATTTTACTTAGAGAAGCTTCATCCAGGGTCTGTTCCACAGCCCAACTGTAAATTGTTTAAACAAGGAATCAGCTGTTTTGTACTGAATATAAGCTCTACTCCCACTGGACTGGTAAAAATAGTCCATGCTCCTTTGAAAACCTCACCGATGGTAAACATCTAAAGTGTTTCCTCTGTTCTCAAACTCTCACATTCTTCTGCAGCATTCAGTGGGTTTGGCTGGTGGGGTTACAAATGCTGGCTGGGGGCAGCCAAACTCCATGATGTTCTGGGTGAGTCTTGCACATGACCTCTGTTGCAACGCTATATGATCATTTTGTTTTAAAAAAAGTAATTAGATTTTGCTTGAAAAACCTCTCCCCTAAATAAAACAGGCAAAAAGCTGTCATTTGACTCCATTGGTTGTTCTCTTGTGTTTTAAAGTACTTAAGAAAGTAATAGTTAGAGCTAATGCTTTTCCTCTTGACTTGATGGTTACTCAGTATCAAGCAAGTAGGAAAATTGTGACACCACAGAGGAGCAAATTCCCCTTGCTGAGCCCATCAGCACAGAGCGGCTGCTGACACTGTCACCAGGGTGTTTACATGTGGTCTGTATGACTTGTAAAATTACTTATCTTGTCAAATGTGCCAGGATGAGAGTACATTTCCCTTGAAGAGGGACTTGCTGGCTGCTGTCGATCCTGTCTTCCCCAAAACTGTTCCCCTGGAGTGTTCCGGCTCTCAAGTGTGAGCACAGACGGTACAAACCCCACAGCACTGAGTTCACTTGCCCGTGTTGGCTGATGAACCAGCAGCAGGGTGAGGTGGGAGGTGTTGATTCCTTTAAAGATGTCTGAGCATCCCACTGCCTAAAGAAAGGGGCTTGAAGTAGATTTTAGGGCATAGCCTGGCATGAGTGGGATAACTGGAGGGAATTCTGGCAGGTTGATAAATGAAGAGTGGTTTTGGAGCAGTGTCCACCTCCAGCTGGGCTCTGTGGTGTAGGATCACTCAGGGTATGGCAGAGTGAACAGTGGTTGGGCCACACAAGGTAAATATTATTTCTTTAGATGCCTCTGGTGTTTGTTCAGCTTCTGAAAGGTTGCAGACACAAAGAGTAGCTGGGAATGCATTTAATGAGAGGGAAGGACAGAAAGATGGATGTGGTTTTCCTTTGGGACAGTAGCAACCGTGCAGGGTGTTGGGTGTTTGCTTTGTGGGCTGCGTGTCCATATGGCTGTTTTTTAAGGTGAGTAGAGGAGTGATTCCCTGATCAAAGAGCAGATGGTGGCCCAGTGTCCCTGTAGAAATAAGCTCCATTTTAGCTGTTCTGTAAAATACACACTAAGACAGTGCCTGTGGTGGAGTCAGCTGGGCTGGAGGGGATGGGCCTGGGGCTGGACACAGAACATCGTGCCCTGCAGAGCACAGGGCTCCTGCTTTGACACAGCTGGTTTGGGTTTCTTCACAGCAACAGGAACCCGCTCATCCTAGGCACACAATCAACTTTAGGTTGGGCTGGTTTGGCTCAGAGATGGATTTGAGAGCAGAGCTTTGTTAGGCCCTACGTAAGTGTATGGGAGACCTTGGAGGGGAAAGTTGATGGATGGTTTTAATGCAGTTGTCAGAGTCAGCTGTGTGGGTTTAGGAGGTGATGGTATGAAACTCATAAGATTCTTCTTTTCCCTGGGCTTTCTGTTCCCAGGTTTTCTCAACGATGTTCTCTTAGTGCTGCCAAATATTTCTGAACACACTGGGAAAACCTTTTCACCAGCCCCTCCCAAGCTGAGCTCTGTCATTACACAACTTCTTCTTTCTTGATCCATGTTGTGACGCAAGGGGATTTAAGCATGGTGGTGGTTGGGTTGAGCTTTCTGGTAAACCTGCTGCTTGAGAAACCTCAGGCTTCCCAGAAGTCCTTTGGGAATTTTACATTACTGTGGTGGGAGACAGTGATGTTAAGCATGGGCAGGGCTGGGCAGTCTGCCCTCTTATTATGAAATGTCCTCATGGAGGTTTTTTGCAGACCTGCTGCAGACCCATCTGTTTGTGCAGTTAAGAGCATTTCCATATTGAACAATCCATGCAAATATCAGAATTTTTTTCTGATGAAAGGGTGTCTTCTTCTGATTGTCTTGCACAGCTGCTCTCCCCAGATTTCATGTTTCAGTGTAATCTATTTTCTCAAAAACAGCTTTAAAATGCTGTCTTTACTTGAGTGCCATTCCTCTCTCAAATGGCATAAGCAAAGTTGGGGCAGAGGGAGAAATCTTATTTTTATTTCAGTTTTGGCTGCTGTTGTTCCTGAGAAACCAAGATATGTCCAGGCAGACCCTTTTCAGGCAGCAGTTTTTGGGCCTGTCCTAAGAACAGCCGAGGCCAGGTGGTGGCAGGAGGTGTGTGAGCAGCTGACACCACAGTGGCCGAGCACGCCCGGGGCTCTCGCTGCCCATGCGGCTCACACGTGAGCACATTCCCCACATGGCAGGAGCCTGGCTGGCCCAGCTCTGCCTGGCATTTTGGCTGCTCTAATTCTGGATGTGGAATGGATCGGGGAGCCGTGAGCCCTCCTGGCCACCCCTGGTGACCTTGCCTGTGAAGAGTTGTCACCACAGCAGAAAAATTCCTTCCTTTACCTTGTTCCCTGCTCTGGGGACAGGCTGCTGGTGAAGCAGGAGCTGGAGATCTCTCATGCTGCATTTGGTCCCATGTTTAGGAGGGATTTTGGGCTCTGAGCGTGTTTTAGTTTAGATGGCAACAGAGATGTTCTAGGGCGGACATTCCCACAGTCCCCATCTCTGCTCTACTGGAGTCACAGAATCACAGACTTAACTAGGCTGGAAAAGACCTTTGAGATCATTGAATCTCTCTGTGGTTCCCCACTGTGCAAATTCTTCCTGTGACATGGCATCAGCTGGTAAAAGCTTCTTTCCCTCTTACAACGCCTTTTCCAAACTGGGAATCCATGTTTTCTTAAGGGTGCTTTCCAGCAGGTAAAATGTGGAGCCTTTGTCCTGCATTAAGAAAAATTGCTCATCACATCTCTCTGCCAGTCAGAAAATGAGACCTGGTAGCTTTGAGATGGTTTGCTGTGCTCTGAAAATTTACCTTTCAGGTGCCCCACACCTGTGCTTGGTAACTTTGGGTTACTGCTTTTACTCAATCAGAGGAAGGTTTGGGTTGGAAGGGAAATTAAAGCTCATCTCATCCCACCCCACCCCCTGCCATGGGCAGGGACACCTTCCACTATCCCAGTTTGCTCCAAGCCCTGTCCCACCTGGCCTTCGACACTTCCAAGGCAACCACAGCTTCTCTGGGCACCCTGTGCCAGGGTCTCCCCACCCTCACAGGGAAGAATTTCTTCCTGATATCCAATCTAAACCTATTCTCTATCAGTTTAAAGCCATTGTCGCTTGTCCTGTCACTACATGCCCTTGTAAAAAGGGAGTGATGTGTTCACAGGAGCTTAGAGGAGAAACTTAAATGATCTGCAGCCCCTTTGGTCCTCAGTGGGAGCATTTCCAGGGATCAGAAAGGCTTTGGCTTTGTCCTTAGTTTGCTTTGGTCTGTGATTTTTCTGTTTCTGACTGTGTGGATCTGCAGATGGTCTGACAGACCTTGAAAACTTCTAACACTTCACTTGCTTGGCTTCATTTCCTCCTTTTCTCCTGTACATCACCTTATCGGTGATGTTGTAGCCCTTGTAAACCACAATTGCCATCCTCAATTCCTTTGAAAACTGTAATTGCCACTGATGCAACCCACGCTTCCTGCTGCTCTGTGCCAATGCTGGGGCAGCTTTGCCTAGGGAGTCGCAGTCATCTGTTATTCAAACAGGTGATGCAAATAACTTTTCTTTAGAAATGTGGTGAAAGGGAAAAAACAAACGGTGTTGCTGATTAATTTTCGGGTCAGCTTTGCTTGGTCTGTTTGGGTGCTCTGGAAAGTGCGTGTCCCCTTGGCCACTGAGTTCCTGCCCCTCTGTCCTGTTTGTCACCCTACAGCTGAGATGGGCTCAGCTCACTTTAGGTGATGAGTGGGTGAAGCAGACCATGCTTTGGAAAGTCCTGCAGTCAGCCCCGGTGCTTGGCAGAGCACAGTAACTTCTTAACCTGCTTTGGTGCAAATATCCAGGAGAGCATCTGGGCACAGCATCCCTCTCCCACACTGCTGCTCCGCATCCCTGACTGCTCCACAGGGTCAGTGCCTGAGCTAATGGGGCTCTACAGAAATGCTTGCCTGCTCCTACAAACCACCTTCCCTACTACACCATGTATGTACAGCCCTAAATCACTTGCTCACCTGCGTGGTGGCTCTAACAGGGAAGCTTAACCTTGATTTACTACCTGGGCACCAGGTGAAACAGCTCTGTGGCTCTGCACCTCCAAGGTCAAACTCCTGCTGAGCAGGCAGTGTGTGAGCCCCCTGTAATGCCACAGCGGTGACAAGTGTTCAGCTTTCCCACCTGGTGTTTTCTTCCTCTCCTGCCCGTGTGACTTCTCCATGAAATTGTTCCTTGCTTGGACGCTGGCAGGGTCTGTGCCATGGGGCTTTGTGTGCGTCACAGTGCCTGCTCTGAAGTGGAGAGCCCCTTGTTTTAGCTGCTGGCAGAAGGGAGCAGGAGGGTAAGAGCTCTGCAGAGCCTGTGCCGCCTTTCATATGTTGACAGGGATCTGTTTGGAGCAGGGCTGGGCACTGCCATCCCGCACACTGCGGTGGTGGTGGTCCCCGATGCCCTTGGGGTGTCTGGGCCTGGCAAGGAATGGCTGCAGGCAGATACAAAACTCTCCTCTTTGCAGGAAACCTGGCTTCTTCAACAGATCACGCTTTCTAGGAGAAGACCTGCCTCAGAAGGCCTCCAGTTGTGCATCTGTGTGTTTAGCTGAAAAACTTGGATTTACTGAGTCAGTGGGTGGTTCAGTGGAGGTCTTAGAATGGGTTGGGTTGGAAGGGATCTTAAAGCTCATCCAGTTCCAATCCCCCTGCCATGGGCAGGGACACCTTCCACTATCCCAGGTTGCTCCAAGCCCCGTCCAACCTGATCTTGGGCACTTCCAGGGATCCAGGGGCAGCCACAGCTTCTCTGGGCACCCTGTGCCAGGGCCTGCCCACCCTCACAGGGAAGAATTTCTTCCATATGTATTCTGTATGGCCAAAACTTGCCTTTCTCCAGCTGAGCATTCACACAACATGCAATATGTAAAACACAGGCTTCTCAAGTGCTAAAAATCTCAAATGCATTCCTGCCATGAGCCAGATGATACTGTAAAACTTTGGATTACAGTTGCTAAATGTAGGACTGGGTTTCAAGATAAAAAAAATTTCAGACTCACTATGCTTCACCGTGTATTTCATCTAATGATGCATCTGGGATGTTTGGGGAGCTGAGAATTGGATTTTCCTTTCAGAAGAAGCCTTGCTGTTAGGGCAGAGACTGCACACGAACAATCACAGCAGTGCTGCTGCCAACTATTTTCACCACCAGATCTTAAAAAGATAGGTATTTGAGGGGTGTTGGATTTGGTGGGGTTAGAACTGCGGAGGTGAGCTCTGCAGTGCTGTTTTCAGAAGAGTGAGGTTTATTTTTGTAGTTTTATTTCCTTTTCAGTTGAATTTGGACAAGGGAGCCCATGTGGGATGCTCAGGGCTTACAGCTCTTGCTTATGTCAGATGGGCACCATTGGGAAGATGCTGCTGGCAGAACTTGGATGTCAGGAGTTTACAGGCTCGGTTTTGACGCAGAGAGTACTGGATAGCGTGCAAGTGGGCATTCCTTTAAATGCCCTGTCTAAAATCCATCATTCACTGGGCTTTTGTGCCAGAGCAGAAGACAGAGCAGTCTGAGTGCTGCTGTAGCCCACTGAGTGTAGCTGTGGGCACTGCAGACTATTTTCAGATGCAGAGAGACGTAAAGCGATTGCCTGCTCTTAAGAGACTGCTCAAGGCCTTGGCTGGAGATGCAGTGAAAGGAGGCATCTTGTCCTGTAGAAACAAGGACATGATTTGTTTCCCGTTAAACACAAGATCTTCTTAAAATCTGAAGCCTGAGGTTTGCCCCGCTGGTGGTGGTGGAGCTGTTTTGCAGTCACGCAAATGAATGGAAAGGACTTTGAAAGCCCCCTGAAAATCCTCGCAGAAGTTTTAACTTCTCTTCGACTTTGCTCTGTGCTCCTGCAGTGCCCTATGTGTTCTGGCCTTGAGGACGAGCCTGGGTGCATTCCTTGGCCTGAGTGTCCCTCCGAAATCCTGCCAAGGAGGAGGACCTGGCGTGTTTGAGATGTGCCTCTCATGTGCAGGGAGAGCAGGAATGTCCGAGCGGTGCCTCGTGCCGGGTGGCCCAGGGCAGGTCCGTGTCCCTCATGGGCACCGTGTGCGCGAGGCAGCTCTGCCCGAGGGGCCACAGGGCTGCTGCCCTGACAACCACAGCTTGGGTGACCTGGCTGCCTCTCCCCTCGCCTACCAGCCTCCAAACAGCACACAGGGCCCTGGGCAGTCTTTCCTCCTAGTGTGTTCCTCTCTTAGTAAAGGCTGTAATTAGATCCTTTGCTGGGGCAGAGCACGGACAAAGGGACATCCTTCCTCCCTGCCCTGTCTGTTGAGCTGGGGGCTGGCTCACACAGGGCCTGCCTGCGGTGCCCAGCAGACCCCAGTGGCCTTCAGGTGAGGGATTAGTGGGCTGGGATGCTCCAGCTTGCGTTTGGCAGCATTATAATTGCCTTTTAAGAGCTGTTCCATAGCAAGGCACACACAGTGATCCTGCATGTCTGGAGACAAGCAGGTTTGCACAGCACCAGCCTGGATGTAGATGCACAAAGGAAAACCTGGTCACTCAGTGTGCAGCCAGACACAGCAGAAGCAGGTGCTGTTCCTGTGAGCCAGATCAGTTACAGCTGCTCAGCCCAGCACTGAAATCAGCTCTTGGATCTTTGACCTCAAGTAACAGAATGAAAAAGGAAATTGATTTCCTGGTTTCCCTTTCTTAGCTGAGAATCCTGCTGTAAGGGACCTTGACTAATAGTTTCACATGTCATTTAGCTCAAAGTGATGCTTCTGGCTGTGATGGGAAAAGAAGAGGAAACTGCTGGGATGTCAAGGCTGAGCTGCCTGCCTTGGGCTCTGGTTCACTCTCCCACGCTTTGCTTTTGCTTTGTATTCGTGTCTCTCCCCTTTGCACTTCGAAGGGGCCGAACTTGCATAAAGGATCAAGCAGGGAATCACCTTACCAGCAGCCAGTGGTGGGAAGATTCCCTGTCCTGTGTCAGTGCAGGTGTCCATGGTCCCAATTGCTGCAGAGCACTGTGGAAATGTAACTGGGTATCGAGAGGGATAAGTCAAGTGTGTAAGCAGCAGATCCACAAGTAGCTTTTGAATGGGATGATCTGGGTGCATCCACCAGTTTTGGAACCCCTGTTCTACATGGGGCAGGAGCAGAGCTTGTATCAGTGGGGCTCTCCCAGCTCTTGTGGTTTGTTCACCAGGACCATGTCTGCCATTGGAGCACGTGGTCACTGCTGTGCTGGCACACAGAATGGCATGATTTACACAGTTACGTGAGAATTGAGGGTGTTGCTTTATGCATTTCTGCATCCCAGCAGCCTTCCTGCTGTTTGTGTTGCTGGGGGAAGTGGTTGGTTTTGCTAGAATTCCATATTTAGTTTTGGAGTGCTCTGTTTGATGTGTTGAAGAAGTGAGGTTTCTGTTTCAGGGCTAGGCAGAGCCTGGCTGCAGTCCTGAGGGAGCACATGGCATGGAGGTGCTTCCTGGCCTCTCCCCAGCACCAGTGTTGCTTTTCATTTGGCTGCACACACAAAGGGGACACTTTTCCAGAAGCACTGGCAGCTGAGAGTGATGTGATACCCCTATTCATCTATGGATCACTGGAGTTTCTGTGCTGGCTGCCTTGGAGAGACCTGGAAAAGCGTCTCTGTCCTTCCAGAGCGTAGGAGAGTGCTTTCTCCACGTGTGAAGTCATGTCAAATTCTTATGAATCTCCTGATCCTTTGGGAGTGCCACCACATTTGCATGTCTGAAGTGTTGAGTCACATTAAAATTAGCTGGTTTTTACTTCACTAGCAAGCTGTTTCCCTGGGTATGTGACATTCCTGTCCCTTCTCCGGGTGCAACCCTTGGCTCGTCTTCCCATCAGAGTCTGGGCTGCAGGAGCTCGGAGTTGGTTCATGGAGGACCACAGGGAGAATAAGGCAGAGCAGGCATGGCACTGGACAAACATACACGGGTGTATTTATATATGACCTTGGAAAATAAGACAGCCCTTGGCATCCCCTCCCAGCCCATCAGATGTCAGGTATTTGGGGTCTGGGTGTTGCCTCACATTGGCCCATGTTTCATGCAGAGATATCTGCAGGCGTAAGCAGCCGGGAGTGAGGGATCCATGCCATAAATCCCAGAGTGCTCCTGAGCCTGTGCACTCTTAGCTTTGGTTCTGTTGGACTCTTCTTGCCTCTCTGGAAGTGCCACGTATTTCCATTTTGCACATAAAATTGTTTTCAGTAGTGATCTACACAGGCTTGGGAACTTTGGGCTAAATATTCCTACTATTGGAGAACTTTAGTCCAGAATTGGATTTCTGGAGTTTGGTTTGCTCAGAAGGGCAGGTGAGGACATATTTGTTGGCCAGAGCAGTTTTCGGTATCGCTCTTACTTTGTACTGCCTGCACAAAAACAAAGTAACAAATGTTATCTTGCTTTTCCAGGGAAGGGAATGAACCTGAGGATTCCATGAAAATCACATACCGTGAGCTGCTGCACAAAGTCTGCCAGTTCGCCAATGTCCTCCGCAGCCAAGGTACACGGCTGAGGAAACAGGAGCACTGGGTACTGGGAAGGCATTTGGCCGAGGGTTTGGAGATTGGGGTCACTTCTTGTGTGATTTCCAGTCTGTTGAGTAATTCTCATCAATTTGCTCTGCAACGCACAGATTCGGTCCTGGCTCCGTCTGTGAAAACTGATCACTGCTGGTCATGTCAGCTGTACAAGGAAGAAATCAGTGCTCAAAACTTCATGCTCTGGGGTTTTCCAACAAGCAGTGAGCTCTGGTTACCTTCCTGCTTCCTTCAGGGAGGCAGATGAGAGCATGGAATGTTCATTGCCATCATCTCTCAAGAGCCATAGTGCTTGAAAAGCAAAACCCAAGGCTCCTTCAGCTCTAAGTCCAGCTGAAGCTTTATTGTGTGCATATAAATGTGGAATTAAAACAATTGATTTGTTTCTATATCCTGTTCTTTTGCCATGTAAAGTGTTCATTTTGACAAATGCCATGTTCACTTTCCCTCCACAGGGGTGAAAAAAGGAGACCGGGTTTCCATCTACCTGCCAATGATCCTGGAGCTGGTCATAGCCATGCTCGCCTGTGCCAGGATTGGAGCTCTGCACTCTGTTGTGGTAAGAACAAGCTCTCTGTGCTGCTCTTGGTGCTGAGCTCTGAGGGGAGCAGCTCTAGGTTTTGGGAGAAGAGCTGGAAAGATGAGTGCTGACCATGAGATGGATGGAAGCTCAATTAAGGTGCTGCTGTTTCCCTGCATTAACTGTGCAATGAGCTCCTCCAGCTCTCTCCATCAGTGCCTGGTGGTGAATCATTTGATTTGGGTGAACTGCTCAGCAGCTGTTGGGGTTTGGGGCTGGGTTTCTGTGTGTCCTTGCTGACTCTGCTGTGTGCTCTCTGGCAGTTTGCAGGTTTCTCTGCAGACTCCCTTTGCGAGCGGATCCTTGACTGCGGTTGCTCTCTCCTCATCACGGCAGGTAAAACACACATCTGAGCAACTCTCTTCCTGTTGCCTGGCTGAAAGGTCTTTATTTTAAAAGCCTGGAAGTGGAAGAGGGAGGGGCAGTGCCTCAGCTGAGCCTGCCAAGGTGGATGCTGTGCTGTAGCTGTGCCCAAGTGCTGCTTCCCGCTCGGAACATGTGGTGAAGCCTCTAAGCAGCCCCCCAGTTTGTCCTGTAAAGCTTGATGTCACCAGCTGCTAATAGCATGTTTCCAAACACTTCTCATCCATGTTCCTCCTCAAAGTCAGCCAGATGTTTGCAAGATGTATCATGAGGCAGACCTAATATAAGAATTCCCACCCTTCCCAGTTTTTTAAGGACATTTCTGCTGCAGCTCCCAGCCTTGTAAAGCAGAGGGTCAAGAATGTGGCAGTAGTTGCATGTCAGCCCACTGCATTTCCCCAGCTGTTTTTTCCAACAGTGCAAGAAATAGTGCTTTTATTAATTCCCATGGCATGAAAAGGACCCACTAAACTGCAATCTATGTTCTGGATGCATTGGATTATTTCCCACAGAATATTCCCAAGAGATTTGTCAGGTCAAACTGGGACCTCTCCCAGAGAAGGAATTCCACCATGTCTTTTGGCATCTGTTTCTCTAAGCTGAAAGGGTGCATTAGGAAAGCTTTCCCATCAGCTGTTTGTCTGCTTCCCCTCATTCCAGTGCAGGAGCTCTGCTCTGCCCCCCTGAAGCTGCTTGTTGCTCCAGCTGTCCCAGGCTGCTTTGGCTGGGAAGCCCCTCTGATATTTCCCTCACCATTTTGCAGATGCCTTTTATCGAGGGGACAAACTGGTCAACCTGAAGCAGATTGCAGATGAAGCCGTCCGGAAATGTAAAGACAGGTAAGTTTGGATTCCCTTGTAAAAAAGGGCATTGCTGCCAGAATCTGCTCCTGCACAAATGGGAGTTGTCATTGGTGGGCAGACGCTGCAGCAGGTCTGACACCAACAGTCATCAGATGTTACAGAAAGGGAAATAATCATGGTGAGATGACTTTGCCAAGCTTACAGACACAGCATCTGTGTAGCTTGTGTGAGACTGAATGTGGGTTTGTGTGTTAGATCAAACATGGAAATTCAGGGCAGATAGTCTGCACGTTAGAAATTCAAACTCTTTAAGAAAACATAAGTCTTTATGTCTGTAAAAATAGGTACCTGGGAGGACACAAGTGATCCCGAAGGTGGGAATTAACTGGTGGAGACTGTGTCGATACCCTGACAGGGTTGAAGGGAAATAAGATCATTCTGTCAGCATTTTGTAGGCTGTGTTTGCCCTCATGAGGGGGCAAACACCTACACCTTTCCTTGATGTATAATCAGGCTTGGAAGCCTTTCTTCCCTCTGGGACAGTCAGTCATGCCTAGGGCTTGGAGCAGCCACTAACATCTCCTGGTAGGGGGGCTCGTTCCTGGTCACAGGCAGGCAAATTTGGGACTTGTAAGGAATCTCCACAGCAGTGTCCTGGAGAGAGACTTGTGGGACCCCCACTTTCTCCCCAGGAATCACACCTGATCAATCCCCAGTAAGCTGTGCACAGACTGTTCCTGCTCCCCGAGCTGTTCCTGTGGCTGGTGTCCTTGGAAGCTCATGGTGTACCTGGAGTTTGCATGGCAGCAAATGCTCCATCTCAACAAAAGCAGCTCCAGGCCCCTGCCCTGCCTCCAGTGCTGCCTGTGAATCCCAGGAAGGGCTGGCTCAGCCCCTGAGCAGCCCAGTCTAACAGCTCCTGCCTTTTACAGGGGATCCTCTTTGAAAACGTGCATCGTGGTGAAGCACCTGGGCAGGGAAGAGATAACAGTGGACGGGACCTGCAGCAAGTCTCCCCCTCTGAAAAGGCTGTGCCAGGATGTGCAGGTGTGTTCCTGACAGGATGAGAAGGGGGTTTTATTGACATGGGCCTGAGACCAGCAAATGGATCAGTGCAAAACCACGGCAGTGATTCCCTGGGCACTCCTGTTCTGACTGCTGTTCCTGTTTTCTCCCCTCCTTGCTGACGTTGCAGCGTGAGTGGTCTGAAAAGTGGCTCCTTTTCCTTACCAGGATCCTCTCCCTGCTGCTTCCTTTAACACCCTCACAAGCTGCCAGCCCACAGGACCCCTGGGTACATCTTCCAAAGCCACTAGGGACAAGATGCCTGTTTTCCTCTGCCTAGTACAAGGCTTTTCCTTCCTAACCTTTTGTCTCTCTCCCCTTTTGTGCGAAGACCAGTGCTGTGCTGCAGCTGTGACGGTGGCAGCAGGAGAGAAAACCCAGGAGATCTGTGCTCGTGGCGTGGGCTCAGCGCAGCCCCCCGGCAGGGCAGCAGTCCTGTGCTGAGAGCAGTGCAGGGTGTGTGCAGCTGGCACGGGGACTCTCACAGCTCTCAGGCTGGGGCTTTCCCTTGCAGCTGAAAAGAGATGAAAGGATGTGGGCCAGAGGCATGTGGTGAGACAGGAGTGGAAGGAGGAGAAGGTGTGGTGGAGCTGTGGCTGCCTGCTGAGCTCCTGAGGCTGCTGAGCAGCCCTGCTGTGCCCAGCCCTTACCTGCTCCAAAGGCAGGTTGCTTTCAGCTACCCCACAGCTCCAAATCTTGCGATGTTGTCTTCTGTCCCTCTGCGTTGGGTGATTATTTCCACTGAGTTATCCCCAGGCTGCTGCTGGCTCAGAAATGGGTAGTGTTTGGGGAGTATTTGAGCTTTAGGTTCTGCTTTCAGGAGTAGTCTGTGCACATCTCTGGAACAAGAAGTCCAGCAGATTCTCTACCTTTGAGTTATTTTCCCTCGTTCAGCTGTGCTAATTTTATTGAGGTGTTGCTCTGTGTTTGACAGCCTGGCCATGTTCCTTGGCCTGCTCTGCCCCTTCTCTTGTGAGGGCAGGGTAGATGCAAAGGAATAGGAAAACTGGAGCAGACCAGCCTTCCTTTGTGAGGTTTCCCTGGCAGGATGATTGCAGGGCAGCCTGTCCCTGTGCTGGTTCCAGTAGGTGAGGTGAGGTTTTTGTGCAGAATGTCCTGGGGGGAGGCTGGAGGTTGTCTCTTACCCTTTGGCTCTGTCTGCTCTACTTGTTTGGGCACTTTATTAAGGATTCTTTCCCTTGTGGATGCATTTTTACTGTGCCATTGGCTTGTGTGAGGCTATTGGATGGTCCATGGGCTGTGTGCTGGCTCTGTGCCTCTGCTCCCAGCCAGCCATGTGCAGGGAGTGGCCTTGGTGACCTGCCCTGGAGGCAGCTGGCACCCAGGGATGGTGAGGGAAATGGGCAGGCTTCTGCTCAGAGGGCATCTCCTGGCCTGGCCCTGGATCTGAGCATTTCCCAGCCTGCCAGGTTGATTTCCCAGCATCTGGGCCTGTGGGCTTCCAGCTCCCTGCCTGCAAAGCCCGGTGTGGGTCCCCGGCTTCCCAGATTTCACACCCTCTTTGTGGATTTTTAACAGGAAAAAAAGACTGAAAGCTCACAGAGACTCCATCCCAAGGTATTTACACACAGCACTGCCTTGCTCTTTTTGGCACCTCCCCTCTGCTTCCCATGCAGCTCCCCACCTCCCCTAACTGCTCTGGCTGCGGGGCCACCCGTGCCCTCCTAACCGGGGTGCCAGCAGCTGCATGTCAGTGACAGACCCCACCCGGCTTGCCAGAGCTGCCCACGGCGTGGGGCTGAATGCAGTGCCACCAGTGCTTCCAGGAACAGACTCACCTCCGTGAGCCCTGGGCACAGGCCAGCGTGCTGCTGGGGAATGCAGAGCCTCTGGGATGCAGCGTCAGCACCCAGGTCAGGGTTTGGCGCTCTGCCTGTCAGAAGCAGCTCTCACAACGCGCTTCCCTTTGCGGGGAGGCTGGCAGGGGTCACCTGAAGCTTCCTGGCCACACACAGCAAACCTGGAGCTCCAGACCCAGCGTGTGGACTCTGCCTTGCCTCATCCAAGGAGCTGTGGCCTCTGGACCCAGAGCGGGCAGGCAGAGCACACAGTGCCGTGGGGCTGACCTCCTCGCTGGGGCACTGGAGGCTGGGTGCTAAATCAGGGATCCTTCAAGGAGGAACGCAAGAGAAAGCTGCTGGATGGCCTTGGGTTTGTTTACCTTACCTGGTGTCTTGCCGGGAGCTTGCTGGTGGGACAGAACTGTGGAAACTGCTTTCCCAGGTAAAACCAGGAGCCCTGGAAGCTTTCCGAGTAGGCTCAGTTGTGCCAAGCTGTCAAGCAGCTGGTGTCCCGGGCACCACATGTGTGGGAGCTGTGTGCTGGGCTGTGGGGTCCCGGTGCCTCCAGATGTCACACGAACATCTTTAGGGCTGCAGAGTCACCATGTGCCCCCATGGCTGCTCTCTGTGCACCCCAGCTGAGGGAGCTGTGGCGAGTCTGGCTTTGTAAGGAGGAAATGTGCAGGGCTCTGGATCAGGTGCCTGCCCTCACAGAGATGTGAGAATTGGAGGTCTCAGCGGAGGCTGGGGCGTGTTCCCTGCCCAGCTTCCCCCAGACTTCTCTGAAGAAAGGTGAGAAGGTCAGGGGAAGTTAAGCCTTGCCCTGAACTGTGCCACCACCCTGGAGAAGTGGGCAGCCACAACAACCCTCAGGGTGACATCTGCCCGTCAGCCTCAGGTGTTGGTGGCTCTGTCACAGTTCTGGCACCTTCAGTCAGCCGGTGCTGGGTGGCTCTGCACTGGTGCAGTCGCTTCTTACCAGGGTAGTTACTACCTAAAAACCCAGAGAACGGATTTTTTGGGGGCCTGCAGGGCCAAGCAGCGTGAGCCCACGATGCTGCTGTTTGTCTTGGGCCGTGCTGCCGTCGGGGTCCCCACAAGGCCTGTGGGACAGGTGGCTGTGGGACAGGTGGCTGTGGGACAGGTGGCTGTGGGACAGGTGGCTGTGTGGCTGTGCTTGCTGCTTCACTGTGGGACTGCAGCTCGGGGCAGCCCCACAGGGCAGGAGGAGCCTGTTTGTGGGAACAGCCCAGAGCCGCTGCTGCTGCCGGGCCTCTCCTGGCTGCTGCTGCTGCCCACGGGGATTCATCGCCGTTACCTGTGGTCTGGACACTCTGCTTCAGGTCTTGCAGCAAGACCATGTTTAAAGGTTTTCCTCGTGGCTGTGGGCTGTGAAAAGGAGCTTCTGGAGTGGGAGCTGCAGCTCTGGTGCATGGTTTGCAGCAGGCTGTGCTGTGAACATCCCTCTCGGTGGCCCGTGAGGGGGGCGAGGTTTGGGCTGTGCTCCTCATCCTCCCTTCTTGTTTTTGGACAAGCCTGTTTCCAATCTTGTGCTTTCCTCAGGCCCCCTGGAACCCAGCCATGGACATGTGGTGGCACGAGCTGATGAGTGGTGCCAGCACGGAGTGTGAGCCCGAGTGGTGCGACGCCGAGGATGAGCTCTTCATCCTCTACACGAGCGGCTCCACTGGAAAACCCAAGGTGTGCTCCCAGCTCCCTGCATGGGACAGGCCGAGCCACAGGAACCCCTCAGCTGGGGGAACTGGTGAGGGAGGACTTGGGAGGCCCCAGCAGGAAGAGGAGCCACAGAGGTCTTGGGAAAGGGGCTGTGCTGGTCATTGCTGCTCAGCTGCCGTTGGAGCTCAGTGATGCTCAGCTGGGCCTGGCAGGGTGAGGGTGATGGTGGGAGCTCACCCTGACACCCCTGTGCCTTCTCCTCGCAGGGTGTGCTGCACACCGTGGGTGGGTACATGATTTTTGCTGCCACCTCGTTCAAATACGTGTTTGATTACCAACCGGAGGATGTGTACTGGTGCACGGCCGACATCGGGTGGATAACGGGCCATTCCTACCTCACCTACGGACCCCTGGCCAACGGGGCCACCAGCGTGTTGGTGAGTGCTGCGTGCCACTGGGTGCCTTCACTCCAGGAAAAGGGAGCTGGTGGTGCTGAGCTGCATCCCTGCAGTGCTCTGTGATGGTGTGCAAGGCTCTGTAGGGAAGGGTGGTGCTCTCCAGGGAGGGTGTGGTGATTCCTCGGGGGGATAGTTTGTGTGTGGCTTTTGGCTGGTTAATTTTTCAAATGCTCCCGTACAAGCCTTGTGTACCAATGTAGCCAGGGCTGCTCTGAGTTAATGGAAAAACTGGATCAGGGAGCGATGTTTTCCCTGCTGATGCTGATTTGACAACTTGTTGTTAACTCCTGTGCCTGTATCTCTCTTGGCAGTGTAACAGATCAGGGAGCCAGAGACCTGTGCCCAAAAATCCCCAGGGAAATGCAAGCAGGAAAATCACAGTTATGTTGGGAGAGGCCTTTAGGGAGTTCTTGGTACTTTGGGTTGTGATTCTGTCACAGTGTTGGACATCTTGCCCTTTGCCACATGGGCAGGGTCATTTGGGCTGGTGGGACTGTGTCACTCTGGTGCCCAAGTGCCCGTGCTGCGAGGGAGTGTCAGGGGACATCTGCTAGGACACCTGGGGTGGGCTGGTGCCAACTCCATCCCAAGGAGGCAGCGAGAGGCGTCCTTGACCTGGGCTGGTTTCACTGCGTGGCACCCCTGTAAGGACGTGCTGGGGTCCAGCTGCTCTTTGGCTCCTGCCTGGGCAGGCGCTGCAGGTGGGGAGCAGTGAGGAACAGCTGTGTCACTGCTCTGTCTCCTGCTCAGTTTGAAGGTGTCCCCACCTACCCAGACGTCGGGAGAATGTGGAGCATCATTGACAAGTACAAGGTGACCAAGTTCTACACAGCACCCACGGCCATCCGGCTGCTGATGAAGTACGGCGAGGAGCCCGTCAAAAAGTGAGTGCCAGTCCCAGGGCCATGAGGACACTGGCTGTGCACAGCAGGGTTGAGAGAGAGCTGCCAAAGTGACCCAGGTCTCCTCTCTTCCCCTATGGAAGAGTGCTGAGAAAGCTCTGAACTGTACCTGGAAAGTTCATTTTGGGTAGCCCAGGGGTTCCTGCAGGCTCTGCTGTGCAGCAGGCTCACACCTGCTGCTCTCCACGGCCTGCTGAGCCCCTGCCAGCCCCCTCCTCTCTGCAGGCACAGCAGGAAGTCCCTGAAGGTGCTGGGGACCGTGGGTGAGCCCATCAACCCCGAGGCCTGGCTGTGGTACTACCGTGTGGTGGGAGAGGAGAGGTGTCCCATTGTGGACACGTTCTGGCAGACAGAGACGGTGAGTCCTGGGTGTCCCTGGCACCTCTCTGTCCCTTGTGCTCCCTGCAGGACCTCTTTGCAGGTTTCTCATGGTGGGGTTTTGGGTCTGTGGGGACTGTTTGGCCTGCCTAGGAAACTCTGGTGTACCCCTTCTCTTCTTATCCTGCGCCTCAAACAGGCTCCAAGGGGAAACCTTCCTCTCCAGAGGGTCTCTTCCAAACTCTGCTCTGGACACTGCTCTCCTTCCCCTCTTTCTCTCCCCCAGAAGCTCCAAAGCTCTGTGCTCAGACAGACTCCCCATCCACTGCCACATCCTTCCCAGGGCCCATCTCCACACCTGCCCTGAGCAGCCCTGACTGGGATGTGCTGTTCCCAGGGCTGATGGCACCGCTGTGGGATGGGCTGGCATGGCCCAAACTCACTGGTTTTTGCCTCTCTTTGCAGGGAGGCCACATGCTGACGCCCCTTCCTGCTGCCACCCCCATGAAGCCAGGCTCTGCCGTGAGTACTTGTGTTCTCCCCAGGAGCCTCAGCAGGGCCCTGTCTGTGCCATGGCTGGGTGGTTGCAGCCTGCCAGGGGGTGGGGGAAGGTGACCACCACCCAAAATCCCAGGGCTGGCCCCGTGCAGCCACGCTCGTGGGTCCCGTGTACCACAGCTCTCCAAAGCTGCCCTTGCCCTGCCTCCCACCCCCTCTGGTTCACAGGGGTCTAATGCAGGGGCTCAGCTCCATCTCTCCTTTCTCCCTGCTCCTCATGGCAGACATTCCCCTTTTTCGGTGTGGTCCCTGCCATCCTGAGCGAGTCGGGGGAAGAGCTGGAAGGCGAAGCAGAAGGTTACCTGGTAAGGAAGGGCTGATCTTCCCCACCCTCCCTTTGTCCACTCCCTGTGAGCTCTGGGACATTCCTGGTAGAATACCCACATCTTTTGGCCTAGGGAAGGGGTAGAGTCACCATCCCTGGAAGTGTTCAAAAAATGTGTGGAGGTGGCACTTGAGGACGTGGTTTATTGGTGAATGTCGGTGATGGTTGGACTTCTCCAACCTTAAAAAATTTGTGATTCTACCTCCACTAACTCTGGTCCACACAAGGAACCCCCTTGGGTGGTGGGAACTCCCTCCAAGGCCGTGACTTTGTGGGAGCTTTTACAGCTGATCACTAAATGTACTTGCACCTGTGACTTGGTGAATTCCTGCACCATTTTCCCTGGAGACAATGCCCTGGAGGGAATGAAGCTTCTGTAACCAGCCAGGGCGCCTCTGTGCTGAAGGATTTAGGCCCGCAGGGAATCACAGTTTGGGCAGGACCATGGGGTTGCTAATCCAACCTGCTGCTCCATGGAGGGCTCATCTCAAAGCTGGATCAGGCTGCTGAGAGGATGGGAACAACAACTCGGCCAAACTCTGTCCCCCTGGCCAAAGCTGGTGAGACTTTCCCAGTGGATCAGCACTGGCAGCAAGTGTCTGAGTGCTACTCACGGCTGTCTCTGACATCTCTCTCACCGTGGTGCAACCCTGGGTTATTGGTTTGGCTCCCACTGCCCCAGCTCTGTGTTTCTCACCCCCAGGTGTTTAAGCAGCCCTGGCCAGGGATCATGCGCACGCTCTACGGAAAGCACCAGCAGTTTGAAACCATTTACTTCAAGAAGTTCCCTGGGTACTACGTGACGGGCGATGGTAAGGGCGTCCGGGCTGCTGTGGTCACAGGGGCCTGGGGACAGCACTGGAAATCTTGCCTGTCCTGCCCTCAGAATCCCTTATCAGTTGCTCCGAGCACGGCCACTGCTGCCTCACACTCATTTCTGGCTATTTTTAGGTTGCAGGAGAGATAAAGATGGTTATTACTGGATCACAGGGCGAATTGATGACATGTTGAATGTTTCTGGTAAGAAGGAGTTTTGTCTTCAGTGGGGACCAGTGCACTTTCTGACACCTTGCTTTGTGACACTTCTGCATCCATTTCAAAAGCCACCTGGTTTATGGGGATGGTTCTGCATCTGTGATTCTGCCCAGCAACCTGTCCACAAAGTGGATCCAGTTGCTGAGTCAGGGTTATTTCAGGGACACACAAGCCTGTGACTTGGTGACTTCCTGCACCATTTTCCCTGGAGACAATGCCCTGGAGGGAATGAAGCTTCTGTAACCAGCCAGGGCGCCTCTGTGCTGAAGGATTTAGGCCCGCAGGGAATC
Source organism: Eulacestoma nigropectus (assembly GCA_013397775.1). Lineage (NCBI taxonomy): Eukaryota > Metazoa > Chordata > Aves > Passeriformes > Eulacestoma > Eulacestoma nigropectus. The sequence goes on from VZTE01004705.1 coordinate 5,676,021, forward strand.
ACAGTTTGGGCAGGACCATGGGGTTGCTAATCCAACCTGCTGCTCCATGGAGGGCTCACCTCAAAGCTGGATCAGGCTGCTCAGAGCTCTGAAGATTCTCCCACCTCTCTTGACTGAGTCTTTGAGATTCAGCTGCTTCTCAGCCCATCATTGTCCATATACTCCATTTAATAGTTCCCTCCCTCCTTTCCTGGAGCCTGTAGCCTCCAGGTACATCCTGCTGGCTCTGAGGTGCTGCTTTCCTTGTCCCTGGATCAAATGAGATCCTTTCACCTGACCAGCAGTGCCTGATTCTCCACCAACTGATCATTCTGGGAGTTGACCACCTTCCTGTGGCTTCCTGTGACAGCAGTGCCAGGCTGGGATGTCAGGGCACAGGTACAGGAGGAGAGGTGTGCAGGAGTGAGTTGTGCCCCTGCCCCACGATGGGGAGTTGTGCCCCTCATTACAGCAATGAGCTGCAGCCTGGACTCTGCAGATCCAACCTCTTCCTCTGCACCTTCCAGCTGACCATGTGGGCAGGTCTCCTCTTGGCAAATCCAGCTCCTCCTCAGCCTGTGCTTTGGAAGGGCATCACCGTGAACTGTCCATGAGCCGTTCCAGAAAGAAGCCTAAAGGTGGGAGGGGGAACAGCCAGGGGAGGTGGCTGCTGCGGGTGAGTGACACCTGGCAGCTTCCAGAGCACTGCGGAAATGTTTCGCTCTCCGGCTGTTGCCCTTTCCCAAGCACATCAAACTGATGCTCTCAAACCTGTAGTTCAGGGCGTTTTACAGCCTCAGGCCTCTTCCTGCAGGTCTGTAAAGCTCTGCCTCCCCCTTGTTTCCAGGCCACTTGCTGAGCACGGCGGAGGTGGAGTCGGCCCTGCTGGAGCACGCGGCGGTGGCCGAGGCCGCCGTGGTCAGCCACCCCCACCCCCTGAAGGGCGAGTGCCTCTACTGCTTCGTGACCCTGAGAGAGGGCCACGAATTCACCAAGAACCTCTCGGATGAGCTCAAAAAACAAGGTAGCAACAGCCAAGTCTCGGGGAGCAGGCAGGGGGAGGTGATGGAGGGGTTAAGGGCTCGGGTGCCTGCAGGAGGTGCCTGTGGTCTGGGGAATGCAGCGTGGACAACTGCCACGAGGTGCCTCTTGATTACAGAGCATGGCTGACAAAGACTAAAATTAGTTCTCCCGGCCTTTGGCGCTCATGTGATGCCATCTCTGCCTCGTGGGAGCTGGCAGCCCTGTGAGGGACCAGGGAGCTCAGCAGGCTTTTGTTTGCAGCAGGGCTCTCCCTGGCAGGCTGGGACATCCTGGGAGGATCATTGGGTTTCTTTGGGGTGGTGCTCTGGGTGTTTGAGCTGTTTCACTGCAAACTGCAGCATTGAATACACAAAATGAACCCGTGGCAGCTTCTTCTCTGGAGGAACCCACCAGTGAATCGCTCCTTGCTCTATCAGAATGGTCATGGTGATGGTTGTAACCAGTAGGGAGGTCTCTGGAAGATGGAGGGAATGAAAAGATGAGTGCTCTCGCTGCTGGGGAGATGTGCTTATGGCCCTGTTGGCATTGCAGGTTTTGCTGTCCCCTCCCACTGTGAGGAGGCTCAGGTGCAGCAGCCCCAGGCACTGCCCTGCCAGGTGCTCCAGGAGCTGGGCTCTGTGTCTTACCAGTTTCCAGTCAGGATAAAAGGTTTTCTCCTCTCCCCTACAATGAAAATCTCTTTTCTTGCAGTCAGAGAAAAAATTGGGCCCATAGCAACACCTGACTACATCCAGTACGCCCCCAGCCTGCCCAAAACCCGCTCAGGTGAGTACCAGGGATGGTGCTGGGGAGGACTGGGCAGCTCCTGCCAGTGGAAGTTGATCAGCCCTGCACTGCTTGTCCAGGGCTGCTCAGATTAGGGGAGGAGCAAGCTCAGGGCGAGCAGGATGTGCAGGTCTGGTACTTCCCACTTCTGCTAAGAATGCTGAAGAGATCCTGACTCCTGGGGAGAGGGACTTTTTATATGGGCAGATAATGAAGGACAAGGGGTGATGGTTTTAAACTGCTGGAGGGCAGGTGTAGATTAAATAGGCATAAGGAGGGGATTGTTCCCTGTGAGGGAGATGAGGCCCTGGCACAGGGTGCCCAGAGAAGCTGTGGCTGCCCCTGGATCCCTGGCAGTGTCCCAGGCCAGGTTGGACGGGGCTTGGAGCAACCTGGGATAGTGGAAGGTGTCCCTGCCATGGCAGGGGTTTGGAATGAGATGGGCTTTAAGGTCCCTTCCAACCCAAACCATCCTGGGATTCTGATTCCTGCTTCCCTTTCTTGGCTGTCATTACAGGAAAGATCACCAGAAGGATATTAAGGAAGATTGCCAAAAATGACCAAGATCTGGGGGACATCTCCACCTTGGCAGACCCGGGCATCATCAAACACCTTTTCAACAGCAGATGTGACACGAAGCAGTAGCAGCAGGACCTGTCCCTGCTGAGCAGAACAGTGGCAGTGGCACCTGATGAGCAGGTCCCTCCAACAGCCGCTGCCTGCCTCGAAGGAAACCTTCACCTGTTGAATTGAATGTACCAATCGTAGGAATGAGGAGAGTCTGGCTCTGGAGAGGCCGTGTCCGTGCCCTGGATGAGGTGTCTGTCATGTTCCAGATGGATGTCACACATCTGAGGGTCAGCCTGGCGCACAGAGGGACTCGTCCTCCTCCCTTTTCAGCACCTGCTCCTTGATTTTAATTTAATTTGGGGGGGCGGGGAACAGGGTGTTAATTTACTTTATGTCCCGGAGGGGCCCTGGCACCTTGTGCCCAGTGGGAAGGAGCTTTGGGGGTTGGAGGGGAAGTGGTGCTGGAGTTACTCAATGCCTGGGAGGTGCATCCGCCACTGCCCACAGAGCAGCTGAGCTTCCCTCTGCGCTCGGAGTGCTGCAAGCTGCAGGAGCACTGCAACAGCCACACCATCCCTGCACCGCTCAGCTTGTCCTGCAGCCACTGTCCTGCTGCTAGCACAGCTTCCCAGAGCCTCCAAGGGAGTGGGGCAAGGTTCCAGGGAGCTCTGGGCTTTCAACAGGTTCTTCTGGGCAATCTGATAGCAAGAGCTGCTGCTTCCTAACTGTGTTGTGCCAGCTGCTGCGTTGTTCCCAGTCCGGGGTCCTTCACTGGCCATGGACACTACAGGGAGCCAGGAAGGGAAAAGCCTTGGTGTGACATGTCCATGGAGCCCCGGTTCCTCCAGCCCTGCTGCCACCAGCTCACAGCTGAACCAGAGCTGGAGCAGCTGGATGCTCCCTTTGTGTCCTGGGGAGGGTTGGGGGCTGTTACCCCAAAGGATGGAGGGCAAATGGAGCCAGGCAGAGGCACCTTTCCCATGGCAGGTGTCCCTGGCACCACGACCCCTGCTACAGCAGAGAGCAGAGTGCAGGCAGGGCTCTGGGAGTCCTACACGTTTCATCAGGAAAACATGGTGGGAGATGTTTAATGTTTGCTTAACTCTGACAAGGCTTTAGGATGATGAGAGCTAAAGACCCCTGAACCTCTTGCCCAAGAGCCTGAACACCACCAAGGTCCTGCCAAAGCCATCCTTCCTCCAGTGAAGGACATTTAACTTCAGCCAGGGCTGATACTGCCTTTGCAATGTCTGTATGAAAACTGCATGTGAACTGTTTGATTTTGCACTTAAACCAAAGGAGAACTGGGCTTTAAAACTTGCTGCAACAGCTGTTTTGGGGAGTGCCAGTGGACAGGCATTACCTGCAACCTGAGCTGACTTGGGGCTGGAAAGGAGGAGCAGCTGCCTCTGGGTTGGGGTGCTCAAGGCAGGTGTCAGGGTGCTCTGCTGGGCTGTTGGCCAAGTCCCAAATCTCACTTGCTACCTGCTGCTCTCACTTGGCACAGCACCTGTGTCACCTGTAAGCTCAGTGCTTGCCTGTGTCCCATGTGCCCCCACAGCTCTGTACCACTGGGTTGTGCCACCTTGGTGACAAGGATTCCTACATCATCGTTCCTCCTGTTACTCTTTGTCAGCTATCTAATTTTGGCTGGAACCAGCGAGAATTTAATGCAAAATGGAATAAAATTGAATAAGACAAAATGGAAACGGGCTTGGAGTGTGTGTGGGTAGGAGGTGCTTGTGTGCTATTGAGTTTGGGGTGCTCAGTGCAGTTGGGAATGGCTGTGCCAGAAGCTAGGATTGGCTTTTGGGATGGGGTGGGGCAGGTTCTTTCCAGCATGATGTTTTTCCATGGATTGGGATTTACTGTGGCTGGCTGTGCTGGCTGGTTCCAGGGCCACAGCCTGTGCCTCAATTTCTCCCTGGTCTCCAGCCAGTGCTCCTCCAAGGCTCATGGAAAGCACAAGCCAGTGTGACACCCACGTGTCACCAACCCCCTCATGCAGCACCAGGGCTGGGGAGATGGGCGAGCAGCTGAGGAGGCTCAGGGCTGTCAGTACAGCTCAGCACTGCCTCACCTCCACCCCGGGCCTGGTCCCCTCCCAGGCACAGCCAAGGATCTCTGTACACCTGGCCAGGTGTGCCCCTGGGCTCAGACAAACCTGGCACAAACAGCACTCAGATTGCACATTCCTTTTAATCTCTGGCTTGGGGTAATCAATCCCCCAACAAAACACCCAGGAATCCCAGTCTCACTCACACTGGAAGAACGGAGCAGTTTCCCAGGTGACCGATTGGTGATTGATGCTGCAGCAGCAAAGAGCCAGCAGGGTCTGCCTCTGCGCTGGTTCTGTCACTCAGCACATCCATTCTGCAGGATTTCTGCCTCTGCGCTGGTTCTGTCACTCAGCACATCCATTCTGCAGGAATTCTGCCTCTGCGCTGGTTCTGTCACTCAGCACATCCATTCTGCAGGAATTCTGCCTCTGCGCTGGTTCTGTCACTCAGCACATCCATTCTGCAGGAATTCTGCCTTTGCACTGGTTCTGTGTAACTGACAGGGCCGGGCTGAGGCTGCCTGGGCTCTTCACTGCCAGAAAGGTGCAGCTTTTAGGGCTGAGGAGGAAAAGGGGCTGAAGAAGAGGCAGAAGACCTTGAGCAGGACAGCCCACACTCCTCCTCTGCTGTGCTGTTCCCTCTGATCCATGAAACCTGGAGGGAGACAGGTCTCCCCCTCTGCTGGTGCTGGTCCCAGAGTAAGGTGCTTGGAGATGGGGCTGTGCCCACCCAGCCTCTTCTGCAATTCCTTTGCTTCCTCACCACAGAGCTCCCAGTCTCAGCAGGACCATTCCCAGGGTCAGGGTTTCCTGACAGGAAGATGCTCAGTGTTTGATTTACAGTGGGATGCACTGGCACAAGCCCAGGGGGATTCAGGGTTTATCAGATCACACCCAGGGCTCCAATTCTTCACCACCTTGGGAGCTGCCTCCAGCTTGTGATCTGTTGGACAGGGTTGTGGGAAGCAGCAGGAGCAGACACAGCCCTGGACCCTGCACTGCTGCCTGCCCTGTGTGGCACAGAGGCACTGTTTGGGATGAGCACCCAGTCCAACAAAACAGGAGATGGGCAAAGCAAAAGCAAGCAAAAGGCCCTTGGGGAAATTACCCAGGGCAGCTGTGCTTGGTGCAGGAACCCTGAGGGATCCTCAGGCACAGGGGAAAGTAGAAATGAAGACAGCAGCAGCACGGGAAGGAGAGCAGGAGGGGCCATGGTGAGGGGAGCTGGGCTCTCCTCTTTAAGCTGGAGAGCACTGAGGCACTGGAGGAAGATCAAGGCTGGTACTTGCCCATCCACCTTTCTCCTCTCATTCCTTAGGCTGTGTACATCTCCAGGAGTTATGCAGCATCAAGGCCTGTTGTGGCACGTTCATCCTTTGCTCTACATCCCACTGCCCTCAGGCCGGGCCCCAGGGGAACATCCAGACCCCTGCAATTCTGGGACTCAGGGCTGGGCTGTGCACAGGGCAGGGCCCCCTGAGCAGGCAGAGCAAGGGAATCCCTTCTTCCTGGAGGGGGAATCACAGGAAGAAGCTGGGGCTGGCACCCTGCACCTTTGAGCAGCTGCATCCACAGTCCCTCCTCACATCCTCCAGCATGTCGGGGCCTTGGCAAGCGCACTAAGGAGAAATCCCTGTGGCAGATCAGCTCTTCAGGCAGCAGAGAGGAGAGTGGGGCCATGGCTGCTCACACCAGGTACGGCGTGTCCAGCACAGCCACCCCGGCCGCCACGCCGCCGTCCGCGTACTCGATGGCCTTGGTGCGCAGGAGGTGACCGGCGGCCTGGTTCAGCACCAGCTCCTGGCCCTGCCTGCGAAGGAGAGGGAAACTGAGGCCCTGCAGAGCACAGAGCTCGTGGCATTACCTTGGGCAGCGGATTCACCTTCCCTGTCAGCAGCCAGGGCAGGCCAGAGCCCCCAGGGCTAACGTGGGGGCCCTGCAGTGGTGGCTGCACTGGCCCTTCTGCACACGGGCAGTGCCAGGGGCTGAACGCTGCCAGAGCACCTTTGTTCCCAAAACTGTCTGAGAAGGACTTTCATTTACACCCTATGGAAACGTGGTCTGTGAGGGTTTGAAATAAAAGCAGCTGCTACTAGGGCTGAACAGGCATCAGGCCTTCAGGTATTTCAGAGACCACCAGGGCTTCAGAAAAGCCACACTTCTGGATGTGGCTGCATCCAGAACCCAAGAAGTGCTCCCAGCAGTCAGGGATGAGACACATCGATCCCAAGATCCCACTGCCCCAGTAACTGCCAGCACGAGCCCTGTGGTTTTCCAGCGACTCGTTTGGCAGCAGGTTCAGGGCAGCAGCTCGGCGTGTGCACACGTGCTCAGAGCTGCTGCCAGGGGCACAGCCTGAACGGTCACATCTGTCCCCTGCACGTCCCCAGACATCTGTCCTGCTGCTGTGCTTGGGCAGCACAGAGGGCAAAATGCTCCTGATCCATGGCAGGAGCAGGGAACGGCCCTGGAATGCAAGCACATTCCTCACCTGACATAGACACCAAAGATCCCGAGCTCGGAGACGCACTCGGACACTTGGAGGGGACTGTGAGCCCTCAGCAAGTAATTCAGTGCTGGCTGGGGTTTGATCTTATCCATCAAGATGTAGGAGGTTCTCTCAGGGCTGTCTTTGATCTTCTCCAGAACCTGCTTGAGCTCTTCACCATAAAGGTTGTTCCCTGGCAAACAAAACCAGCAAGTCAAGCCCTTCCCAGAAGAGCAGAAGCCCCTGGCCCCAGCTATGTGGCCCTGGCAGCCCAAATGACCTGGCTTTTGCCTCCCCAGGTGCTGCCTGGGCTCTCCACATCCAGCACCAGTGCCTTGGGAGCTCCTCCAGGAGCAGCTCTGCCTTAGTGGCAGGACTAGTCCCCATGGCTACAAGTAGCCACAAGCCACCCCACCCTTTATCCCTCAGCACAGGACCAGGAGCTGGCACCGAGCTACTGCCTGTCCCAAATACAGCACAAACCACAATGGACGCCCCTAGGGGCCAAGCCCAGCTCACAGCTCCACAGCCCAGCTCATACCTCCACCTTCACGCTGCGGCTTCAGCACGAAGCGGTCGGGGTCAGCGATGGCTGTGGCAGCTATCCTGTCACCCTCTTCACCCTGGAAGGAAAGGGTGGAAACAGGTTGGACATCAGGAAGGATTTCTTCATGGAAAGGGTGGTTTCACACTGGAACGAGCTGGATGGAGCCACCATCCCTGAAGGTGTTCAAGGAACAACTGGACACGGCACTCAGTGCCATGGTCTAGTTGGTAACGTGGTGTTTGCTCAAAGGTTGGACTCAATGTTGGAGGGCTTTTCCAACCTAAATGATTCTGCGAACAGCAAAGCATCAGGGAGCAGCAGGGGCTCCTCAGCAGATCCCTCTGAGCAGAGGGATCAACAAATTCCCCAAGGACCACAACAAAGCCCTCTCTTCTTCTCAACCGAAGAGCACAGGTGTGCACGTCCGCTCCTGCTCCAGCCCCGCTCCCACTCACCTCGTCCAGGGAGTAAAGTCCAGCAAAGGTGGCTCTCACCCGAGCGATGGCCTCGGGGCAGCCGGGCAGCAGCTTCTCCAGCGTCCCCGGCCGGCTGAGCTCCTGCTGCACCTTCTTGGTGCCCGCCAGCTGGGTGGCAATGTCGGGGCACTTCACTGCCCGGGACCTCTCCAGCAGCAGCCGCGCCTCCCAGTTCTGAGGCAGCGAGGGAGCAACCACCCCGTGAGGAGAAAAAAAAAAACACACAAAAGGTTTGCTCTGCTCTTTTCTGTGCAGTTATCGACATATGGTTTGTCTCCTCCCTGCCTGCTGGCAGGGACAGGGGGTGGGAGTAGCACTCCAGAGAAAAGCAGACATGGATTTCCCACCACCTCTGGGAACAGCACAGTCAGATTAATCCACTGCGTGCTCCCTCCCCAGCTTGTCCAGTGCTGCCACCTCGAGACACCAGCAAGATCTGCTCCGTGCTATTACTACCTGCAGCCTGATCGTGCTGAGAGAGCACAGAGTGATCTGCAGACCAAGTCTGAAACCTTTAAGCAGGTGCTCATACCTGTGTTAAACCCCATTTTACAGAAGCAATTCAGTGCTGTACTAAGGGATCAGCCCGTGGAGAAGAAAGCCACCCATTTTTCTTACTGCAGGGTCACCCACCCGCTCCCTGGAGTCACAGCTTCCCAATGCTCTCAGCCACACCAGGCAGGACTGACCCCACCTCAGACAGGGTAGCTGCCCCTGGGATTATTTCAAGCTCCCTGGGCAGTGCCCAGCTGGTGGTTTCTGGGGCAGGGAGGTGGGTACTGACCTGCTGGTCGTAGTTCTGGGGCACGTAGCCCTCTCTGTAATACACCACTGCGACCTCCTGGCCGTCCCTGGAATGGAAACCAGAAGTGCTTGGAGAGCCAGGCCAGGCTCTGCCCCATCCCCAGCACCAAGGGGGGATCACAGGCCTCTGCCCCTTCTCCCTGGCCTCTGGCCTTCTGGCTCCTGCCTGGCTCGGCCAGAGCAAGCTGAGCACTGCAAGCCCTGGCTCCTCTCCGCTGAGCCCCAGCTTGGCCTGTCCCAAGACACAGGGAGATGACACCCAGCCTCTGCTCTAACCAAAGGCTCAGTAATTCTGACACCCAGCTCAGCAGAGAGGTAAGAACCTCTTTTTTAACAGCTTTTACACCACGCTGGCCTGGAGGACGCAGCTTGGAGAAAAAGAGGGTCAGGGGGGACCTTCTTGTTCTCCACAACTCCTTGACAGGAGGGGGCAGCTGGGGGGTGGTGAGGCTCTGCTCACAGGGAACAGGGACAGGACAAGGGGAAATGGCCTCAAGTTGCACCAGGGGAGGTTTAGATTGGAGGTTAGGGAAAATCACTGAAAGGGTTGCCAAGCACTAGGAGGGGTGGCTCAGGGCAATGGGGGAGTCACCATCCCTGGAGGGACTTTAAGACACCTGTGGCACCTGGGAACATGTTCAGTGGTGCTGGGCTACAGGTTGGACTCGATCTCAGAGGTGTTTTCCAACCTTAACAGCTCTGTGATTCTTGAAGCTGGAGGGAACAGGGCTCTCCTCCTGTAGCAATTCAAGGCAGGACACCAACTCATCAACCTGAGAGGCACCAAAGCATCCTCCCAGGGCTGGGCTGACAGCACAGCTGTAGCACCACACACCCGAGCTTTGGCCACAAAACTGTGCACTTGGTCTGGGAGCTGCTGGCAGGCAGGCAGGAGAGGCAGAGGCTTCCAGCAGTGACAGGGGAGGAAGCTCAGGAGGAAGCACAAGGGATACACCTTCCCCTCAACTATCCGGCCATGACAAACATATTTGTTAATTAAACACAGCACAGACACCAAGGGTCAAACCATGGAAAAACCAGCCTAACTACAGAAAAATCACTGGCATGAAACTATGTCTTCCCTTTGGTTCATACAGCTCCAAGCACATTACCTGGAAATGGGACAAACGTCACACTTGGGACCGACTGGGAGCCTGTGATCCTCCCATCCTGGTCTCCACAGGGAGCAGGCAAGACACTGAGTGAGTTCAAACCCAAGAGATCCCCAAAGGACATGGAATGCAGCACTAACCACCCAGCCCAGCTCCCACTGGCGGAGCATCACGTGAACAGTAAACAGGAAATGGCTCTGTGGAAGCCTCTCAAATAGCCAGGGCTGTTCAGAGCGGATCTTTGTGGAGGAGGTAAAGATCCCACAGAGGGCTGAGGCCTGAAGGAGGGAGATCATGATTGAAGCTGTAAGGGACTGATGTGTGTCTACAAAACCTCACCACTGTGAACACAAAATCATCTCAGGTCCAAGAGGAAGCAGCAGCCTGGAGCATGGAAGGGAACTGCTTTCTCAGACAGTCACCACTTACACTCAGCTTTGGCTGCAAGTTCCCACTGCCAGCCCCGTGTGCCCGAGAGACGGCGGGAGTGCGCACCTTGGCTCATACTCACATATACAGCCTCCTGCTGGCATCCAGGGAGCCCTGCTCAAACACATCCCGGAACCGCCTCCTGATCACACGGATATTCCTGTCAGGAGGAGTGCGAGAGTCACCCGGCTGGGCACAGGTACTGGAAATCATGGGTGGAATCGGTGGCTGCGGCAAGGAGGATCTGTAGGTTCCTTCACAAATAGCCCCAGGCTTTGTACTATGAAGCCAGAGAAATCCTACAGCCCAAAAAACTCCCTGTTTAGGAACCCATCCGATGTTTCCTATGGTCTGGTAGCAGTTTGCTCAGCTTCCCTTTCCAGAAACTGAACCATCTCCTTCCTTTCTCACCCCAGGGGAATTCCAACTTTACCTGTTCCAAAGCTCATTTTCTACACAACGCTGATCAAAAATGTTCCTCTGGATTTCCTCCACCAGAAACATCACCACAGCCCTGGAAGAGATACCAAGAACATCATTAAACCCATAAACACTTCACATGGTCCCAGCTGGATCGCCAGCCTTCCATCTCTGTGATTCAGGCTTCCTGCACTGCTCCTGTTCACGTTCTCCTCCTCTCTCCTTACCTTTGGGAACCGTAGAGCTCCCAGGCTTTGGCAATTCCCAAGGCCAGCCCCTTCGCTGGGTTGTTGGGCAGCAGGTTTGATGCCTCCTCAGTCTTTCCCAGCACTTTCAACACCAGCCTGCGGAACACAAACGCTGTAAATGCCATGTCCATGCCCAGCTGGACCAAGGGAGCAGCTCGGAGAGCACAGGGGCCACGCAGTGCAGCTGCTGCAGTGCCAGAGGTGCTCCTTACCTGTGGACATCGGCGGTGCGGGAGGTGAGCCCCCCAAAGCTGGCAGCAATGGTGTTTATTTCTATCTGCCTCAGAGCTGCTGTGCCATCCAGCTCGCAGTCAAACATGTAATCCGAGCGGTTGATGCCCAAAAACACAGTCTGGAACACAGGGAGGGGAGCTGGGTTCTCCTGTTGCCTTTAACTGCAAATCCTTTGATGACCTCAGCTTCAAAATCCTCCCAGGGCAGATCCAGTCAGAGGATCACAGAATGGTTTGGGTTGAAAGGGACCTTAAAGATCATCTCATCCCAGCCCCTGCCATGGGAAGGGACACCTTCCCCTATCCCAAGCTGCTCCAAGCCCTGTCCAACCCAGCCTTCAACATTTTCAGGGATGGAGCAGCCACAACTTCTCCGGGCAAACTGTGCCAGCACCTCACCACCTGCACAGTAAATTTCCTCCTATCTCATCTAAACGTATTCTGTGTCAGTTTGAAGCCATTCCCCCTTGTCCTGTCACCCTCAGTTTGATAAAAACCACTGCAGGTCATGCACCTGGATGCTCTGCCCCCTGCCCAGGGCCCACAGCCCTCTGAGAGCTCCAGAGGAGATCCCAACACTCCTGAGAGTAAAGGAGCTTCTGCAGGGATGGCCTGCCCAGTGCAAGTCCCAACAGGACACGTCCCTGCACACTCCCGAGGCTCCCAGAGGACAAAGACAAATCCCATTAAATCCTCCCACTCCAGGCCAGGCTGTTTCCAGCAGCACCAACCAAAGAGCTCAGCTGTTCAACAGGGCAAGGTCCTGAGCTCACAGGCTGTGACAAGACATCGCAGCGCAGGGAGTGACCAGCCTGGCCAAGGGACGGCTCAGAGCCCACAGTGCCAAAGCGTGCAGCCAGAGCCCAGGCACCCCCACCACAATGCCAAGGGGCACAGACCACCAGGATCCCCTGCCAAGGTACCTGAGCCAAGCCTTCCTCCAAAACTTGCATGTAGATTCTGAAGAGTTGAGCTGTGAAGTCATCTACCTTGATGGTGCTAGAGAGAAACACACACCATGTCAGCTCCCTGATGCTGGCCCAGAGGAACAAGAACTCTTCTGCAAAAAAAGCCCTTAGCAGGGGCATTCTCCAGCACAAAGAGCAGGGCTGGGGCTCGACCAAGTGCTGCAGCACTGTGAAACACCTCCTCATGAATGCTCAGTGCAAAACCACAACACAAACCCAGTCTGCCCAGCACAGCCACCCCACAAAAGGCCCTCCTGTGCAGACATGACTCACTGGCAGAGCAGAGATGGGACAAGTAAAGGAAAAGAAATGCAGCAGAATTCTGCAGGTTCAGGGAAGAAACCACAGGTCTCTCTGTGCCTGCACGCACAGTTCAGAGAAGCTTCACAAGCTTCATCCAAGTCCCCTTGTCCTGTCAGGCTCCAAATCCCACACACTGTGGCCCTGCTACAATAGGCCTGGCTTTTCCTCAGGGTCCCAAATCCCTGAGCAGCACCTCCAGGGAGCTGCCCTGGCACAGGGCAGGCACCTGAGTACACACAAGCCCCAGGTGCTGCATTCTTTAGCCACAGGTACAAACACGTCCCCACAAGCTCTGGCTGCAGCCAGTTGTGGAACAGGCACAAGCACTGGAACAGCTCCAAGGGGTCAGGCTTTAACAAAAGGATGCTGGAAAACAGCCTGCTCTGCTCTGTGCTGGTGCCAGAGGCAGCAGCATGTGCACAGGCAGCACAGAACGGGCAGCGGGAAGGGAAGAGCAACTTGTGGAAGCACCAGCCCCACAATTATGAGCAACAAAGTCAGGGATCATCAGTCCAGCCCAGGGCAACAGCCACAGATAAACTCAGCAGAATCCAGGAGCCAGAGCTGGACAGTCCTCCTGCACCCAGAGCTTGTGGCTGGGAAAGCGGGGCAGGGGCTGACTGATAGAGGGTGTGGGAACAGGAACAGACATCTCCTCTTCACCATTGCTGCAGCAGAGCTGGTGGTTACTGGACAGACACAGACAGATGCAGAGTAAGACTACAAGAGACTCCTAAATTCACGACTCAAAGACTCCAGTGATTAGCATTTAAGGCCCAGGGGCCAACAAGCTCACAAGTATGAATTCACAAGCCTGAAACAGTGGCAAAGTTGAAGATCATTGCCAAGAATCAGGTCTTGGCCAGATGTCCCATTTCCTGAGGCCCAAGGAGTCCTCAGAAAGGCAGGAATGCCAGGAGAGTGATAAATGCTTTACATCTAAAATATTTCATTAAAATGCAACACGCCAAAACGCTACCTGGCCAGAGTTTGCTCCAGGAATTCTTTGTTCTGACTGATGGCATCCACCAGCAGGTTAAAATCCTGCTGGACAGCGTAGGCTTGTTCAAACAAGGCCCGTGGCACTGTGGACGGGAGCAGCGTGAAGGGCGCGTAATTCACCACCTGCAAGCAGGGATGCAGCAGAGCGGTCAGGTCTGGGCAGCTGAAGAGGAGCTAAAGAGGTGCTTCCTCTGCTTGTCTGAAGGCTGAAGCCACCCCCAGCCCTCCTGGGCAGACACAGGGCCTCGACCCTGCTGATTCCTAACTTTTGAGGGTTCTGCTTTATGAGCCATCCAAGGGGCACTGCCACTCCAGAGCTCGGGCTGGGCTGACGGCTTCCCCCGTCTCCTCCTGAACTGGGCAGCACTGTCCCCAGAACATCTCAGGGGCAGAGAAAAGGTTAATTTACCAGTCCTGGGTTCCAGCCATCAGTTACTTCCTTTGTTCCCTGCTCAGTGACTCCAGACCCTTGGTTCATCCCACATCTCAGGCACAGGGTCACACTCAAAGTCCATATATTACACCACACAGAAGTTTCCAATTCACCTGATTTCTACATGAAACAAGGGACACTGGCAGTGTGTTCAGCCTCTCTTCCCAGGCTCCCTCTTCCTCTCACCCTTTGAGATCAGAGCCCTGACCTGACATCCAGGAGCAGTGCTGTGGTGAAGACCTCTCTCCTCATACCTCTGCCAGCTGCCTGCTTGCCCCCAGGCTCCTCAGGGACCCTTCCCCAGTGGTGCTCCACTCCTCCTGCACAGGGGTACTTCTTCCTCCGAGACCCCTCACGGCATCCTGCTCCAACAGGCTGAGCCCTCCCACCCCAGCCATCCACCAGGGATTGCCCAGAGGTAAATCCCACACATCAGCCACCTCCACCTCTGTCACCTCACCCCAGATATGGGGCAAAGGCTGACTATAGCTGGGAACATGCCAAAAGCAGAGGCCCCTCCGAGAGACTCTCCTCTGGTTCAAAGGTTCATATGGGTGGCGAGAGGCTGGGCGAGGGATTAACTCCCAGCACCACAACTGGCAGCTTCCTAAGCCTTCCCAGATCTACCCCTCTCCTTGGAAAAGGGAACCTGTGCGGCAGGGCTGCGCTCCTCATGGGGATGGGCCGTGAGCTGCAGCCCCAGCTCGGCCCTGCTCCAGCCGGGAGCCGCTCCTCGCCAAGGGCTCAGGGACCCCGGGCACGGCAGC
>VZTE01004705.1:5692222-5739287 GCA_013397775.1 Eulacestoma nigropectus
CGGACGTGGCTGGCGCGGGGATCTCCGCGGCCCTTGCCCATCGGCGGGGCTGCGGTCCCGGGCAGACACCGCCGCGTTAACTCGCTGGCGCTCGCACCCTGGAGCCGCGTTATCTGCTGCCCTCGTGGGAGCCGGGACTCGCCCTTGGCAGGCGGGGCAAGACAGAGGAAATGCAAACCTGCCTTGGGAAGCGAAAGGAATTTGAAATACCTGTACGTTTTCCGTTTCCTACCCTCTTCCTCACCCCCTGCACTGCAGGGAGGGCCCGGGCAGGGGCTGGCGCGGGGTGCCGCGGTGCAGCCCCCTGGCTGATGTCCCCGGTAGCTCCCATGGAGCTGTTGAGCGCTCCCGGTGTCCCGGGGGATGTGCCTGGCCGTGTGCCGGGGCAGGGAGGTGCTCCCAGGGGCTCAGCAGTGTCTGGGGTGCCCTGGGGCTCAGCGCAGGCTGAGATTTTTCTCCCCTGTGGCTGCGGATTTGCGCTCGCCGTGCCGCGGTTCCTCGGGACGGGGTTGCTCTCTGCCCTCGCGTCACACAGAGCCAGGGCTGGGCCTCTTTGGGCCTCCTCGCCTGGGGACACCTGGGAAAGAGCAGATCCCAGAACCCTTCCGTGTACTTGCAGGACATCCATTTCCCAGCCACAGGGCTTGAAATGGCAGCAGTGTGGGCAGTCGAAAGGGTTATTTCTCTATTAGGAACAGACCCGGAGAGTTCCTCACCGTTGGACAGGCTGGGACATGACTGGTTCTTTATCCTACTACCTGTGCCAGGAGTTGGCCAGGTCATTTCGAGCCCCTTAGCTCTGTTCTTAGGGATTTATCACCAAAATGAAGCTCTATGGTTACGGCTCTCATGGACCTGTTGGAGCAGAGCCATGAAGATGATCGAAGGCTGGAACCCCTCTGCTCTGAAGCCAGGCTGGGAGAGCTGGGGATGTTCACCTGGAGAAGAGAAGGCTCTGGGGAGACCTCAGAGCCCCTTCCAGTGCCTAAAGGGACTCCAGGAGAGCTGAAGAGGGACTGGGGACAAGGGATGGAAGGAAAAAACCAGAGGAACCGTCTTCCCACTGCCAGAGGGCAGCGTTAGATGGGATATTGGGAAGGAATTCTACCCTGAGAGGGTGGGGAGGCCCTGGCACAGGGTGCCCAGAGAAGCTGTGGCTGCCCCATCCCTGGAAGTGTCCAAGGCCAGGTTGGCCAGGCCTGGAACAGCCTGGGATAGGGGAAGGGACATGGACATGGAAGTGACAGGGACATGGAATGCGATGAACTTGAAGGTCCCTCCCAATCCAAACCATTCTGTGATTCTATAAACACCCACCCTCTTTGTTTTCTGGACACAGGAATCCTACTCCTTCTTTTTCCTCTCTGCTGCCTCGTCTGTCAGTAACTGTAGATTCACACCTTAATTAATACAGATCCAGGCTGTGAGTTTGGCAACTGATAATCCAGTCTTATCTCACTGGAAAACTGCCCTGGGCCAGGATCCAGCTCAGACCCCACCAGAAGTGAGGAACAAATTTTAATAAGGATGCAGAAGGACAAAGTTTTCTCAAACAGAAGCATTTCCCTTCTCAATCCTCAGTCCTGTCAGGGTCCTGCATCTCCCCTACCTGATGTTTGCTCTGAGAATCTGAGAAAGGGCATAAAAAGCTTCCATTTCTAAGTGAAACATTGCAAAAATGGTCCAAGTTCATTGCAAAAAGCTGGGGAAAAAAAGCTCTGCCCTTTCCTTGGGAGTTCCTGAATGAATGTACCCTGCTCAGAATAGGAGGTGTTTTACAGAGACCTGTGACTTGCCTTTTCTGTCTCTTTTCCCGATTCACGCTGGAGAATGAGATTTTTTTCAGAGTAATTCAGTAGCCTGGGGAGGATTTGTACGTACAGATTGCTCATAATCTCTGCCACAGGGTCAGAGATCTGCAATGCAGCTCAGAGGAGGTTGAATCATAAAAAAATATGGCAGACATGGTAAGTATTTGGCATGTTCCATGCAACAAAAGATGAACAACAGCAACTGGGCCATTATCTTTATTCGCTAAAAATAGAGTCCCGCAAAGTTTAAAGAAAAGCGTTTTATATTTGTAAACCTCTCCTCTCCCTGTTAAAGAGCCTTCAAAGATGGGCTTTGTGGCTTTGGGCTGTCGCATCCCCTTTCAAAGGCTGCCCGGCGCTCAGACAATTGAAACTCGAGACAACATCAGCCACAATGGGGTGGGGGGGATGAATAGTTGTGAGAGCCGTGACCCTGCTCTCCTCGCTCATCCGAGCCCGGCACGTCAGTGGGAGCTCTGCAGCAGGTACATCCCCCAAGCAGCCGCACCCCGCACCCGGGATGCCCACGGCTCATCGCAGTCCCCCGGCCCTGCAGGGCCACCAGAGGGGCAGCAGCAGCTCGCTTGCCCACACCACTGCTGAGCTTTGCATTTGGCATTTGGTAGCCTGCGGCTGCCGCTGGGTGCAGAGCTGGGGGCTGGCTGCCCCTCCACGCCTCCGAGGAGCTGCTCATCACTCGCACACTCGCTGCCCTGGTACCCTATAATGAGGAAGAAAAACCCCAAAGCCCCGGTTCTCCTTTGCTTTTCCGGCTGCAGAGAAACCAGTTTAGCGCAGTCTGAGGTTTTGGGCAGCCCCGTTGTACCTCAGGATATTTGGGCATCAGTGCAGAAACCAGTGTTTGCCATAGAGCAGTCCCAAAGCCGCGGCAGGAGGGGATGATGCGATGCCCAGCACCAGACCCATAAAGACAGAACAGTGGGGCTATTTTCATGGAAGAGAGTTCAGAGGTCTCCTCGGGGAGCCAGACCCCTTGCTGGCCCATCATCCACGAGAAAGACAAGACAGAGCTCTGGAACCCCGGCTCCCCTGCGGTGTAAGCACCAGCTTCAGCCGGGGCGTGACAGAAATCTATTGTCTCTAAGGCTGTGTTTCGATGCAAAATGCTCTGGTAAAGCCAGCGATCCTCCTCCCCCCCCCACGTGTGGCTATTGTTTGAAGTGCAGAACAATTGAAGGGTGCTCTCATGGGCTAAAGATAGAACGGCAGCTGGTGCTGTCCTTTTCCCTGTAACTGAGAATAAAACAATGCCCGAGTATTGTCTGCATTGCTGGAGCGGTGACATCGGACTCTCTGCCAAGAGAGCATCTAAAAGATCAATGAAACCCGGGTTTATTTATAAGCGGGTAGTGTCATTTCTTCCCCAAAGTAATTTCACTTCCTTGGCTTTTCCACCAGACCTTTCTGCGCCGTGCAGTGGCCGCGGAGTGAGGTATAAATAGCCCGAGCCTGGCTGCGAGAGGGCCAGCAGGGCCGGCTGGTGGCAACCGGAGCTGCCGTGCTGGGCTGCACCTTTGCTTCCCCGAGCTGTGCCCAAGCCTCGACAGCAGCACGGTGGGGACCAGCCAGGGATGCTGATGCCCTTCTGCCGGCAGGGAGCAGGTCCCTGCAGGCACAGCCCCAGTGCTGGACGGGCAGCGACCCAGCAGCTGGTCCCTGGGACCAGATCCCGCCCAACACCAGCACTTAATTCCCGGGGGAGAGCCTGAGAATATCCCGGGTTGGAAGTGACACACTGGGTTCATCAAAGCCCAGCCCCGGCCCTGCACAGACACCCCAACAACCCCACCCTGGGCATCCCTGGGAGCGGTGTCCAGAGCTCCTGGAGCTCTGGCAGCCTCGGGGCCGTGCCCATTCCCTGGGGAGCCTGGGCAGTGCCCAGCACCCTCTGGGGAAGAACCTTTTCCTGATATCCAGCCTGACCCTGCCCTGGCACAGCTCCAGCCGTTCCCCGGGTGCTGTCCCTGTCACAGAGAGCAGAGATCAGTGCCTGCCCCTCTGCTGCCCCTCGGGAGGGAGGTACAGACTTCTAGGGAGGGTTATTTCACTTACCAGCCACCAAGCAGGTGGGAGCACAGACTCTGTGTGTGTGTGTCCAGCTCAGCTGCTCTGCTGGGGTGCTCAGGAAACCCTTGATCCCAAAAGCCATGGGAGAGCCTTGTTTAGGGACAAGGGGCAGCTTGTAGGGAAAAGCTGCTCTCTGCAGTCCAGACTAGAGACTGGATACCTGGAACCAGACATTCGCTGCAGTTTTGACGTGGAAAAGCCCATCTTGGCTGATGTGCCACAGTGAGGTGAGAAGTTGTCCTGTTGTGATGTGAGGATATGCAGGAATATTCCTCCCTCCTGGGTCCTGAGAAAGGTCCAAGCTGACCAGATCCCATACAGAGCTCCCATGCCTGTTGCCGCTCCACTTTGAACAGTTGTCCCCTGCCATGAGATGGCCTGAGCTCGATCTCGTGTGAGGGTTGATGACCCAGAGCAGTGGGGAGGCTTCCCGTGGAGTGAGGGAGAAGGTGCAAGAGGGATGGAGAGAGCAGGGGGCTGGGCTGGGATCATCCCAGGAGCTGATGCTCTGCAGGCAGCTGGTTGTGTGGGCTTGGTGTGTATGTGCAGGACAACACCCACCCAACCTCCTCCAAAAATCTCCCAGATCTGCTCCCAGATCTCACAGCAGATGAAAACTGGTGCAAAACCAGAGCAGCTGGGGCACTGCAGGGGCAGACCCTGCCCACAGAGTGTCGGAACTGCAGCCCAGCTCTGGTTCTGATCAGCCTCTGCCCCTCCCTTGCAGCCTCCAAGGCAGCTGCTGGTCATGATTTCCAAAGGCTGCCGTGTTCCAGGGTCTGTCCCAGCAGGCCAGCTGCAATTAAGGTGCTGTTAAGTATTCAAATGAAGAGGGCACGATTCTCTTTGCGCTCATTGTTTTGAAGTGCATTGCCAAAACCCCACCGAAGGCTCACACATTCCTGTAAGTTTGCAGTGTTCAGTACAACCTTCATTCCTACACAGATGCTTTATGATGGCAATCCCCAGAAGAAAACCCCTTGGAACCTCAAATCTGGAAAATCCAAGGTGAACAAACAAAATCTCTCCGATTTTCCCAGTCTCCAGGTGACCTCACTCTCTCCATGCCTGCGTGTGACCTTGCTCGCTAACTCTGTACACTAATTTCTCATGCCAAGTCTCTTCCAGGTACTTTCTCCTTCCTGATACTCATTTTGGAGGCTTCCTTTGTGGAGGCTCAGCCACCAACATGCTTGTGCTGCCCGAGGCTCATGCATGGCAGGGTGGGAACCACTGCAGGAAGGTGCTCATGGCAGCAGCAGCACTTGTGTGTGTTCAGGGAGGGTTAGAGGGGCAGCGCTTCACCCCAGCCAAAGGACAGCCAGCTCAGGGTGGGCCCAGCACTGTCCCCAGAGGGGGACATCCGGCCAGTACAATACCCATGCTGGGAAGTGCCCAGGGAGCTGTGAGATGAGGGCATCCAGTGCTCACCCCATCCTAAACCCCACAGGACCACCTTAACTTTGGGATCCCATCAGCGGCACTGCTGCTGCCCCCACCTCCTGCTCGCCTCGAGGGGGCATGGAAAGCTGTGCTGGGCTGGTGGCTGCTGTCTCTGTCACCCTGGTGGGACAGGGCTGGGGGGGCTTAGGGTTTGCTTTGGAGGGGGCCTTGCAGGGCCAGGCTGAGCCAGGGGGATGTGAGCAGTCTGGCAGCACTGGCCTGTCACCTCCTGCCTCGCTGCAAGCAGTCATTCCCACTCCATGGAAATATGCCTGAAATAGCCCCTCTGCAGATTGTCTTTATCTAATCAGCCGCCTTCGCACCCCCCTCAGTGCCTTTCAGGGAGCTGATAGTGGGGATATGTTAAGTGTGGAAACCTCTAGCGAGCTGCCCGACACAGAGAGTAATTCTCCTTCCTGCCACTTATCAGAGCCTGCTAATGGGAAACATTCCTCCCGGGGGTCAGAGAGCAGCCAGGGGATTTCTCTGGAGAGGGTGGCTGAGCCCCTGGCACCCTCCTGGCTCTCCAGGGCTGGGTAGGAGCTGGTCTGACCACAAAACATTCACTAAAGGGGCAGCTCTGCTCTCTGGTGCTGGTGTCCTGTCCCACAGGGAGAGGCTTGTCCAGCCCTCGGGGGCTTGGCTGAGGAGCCCCATCCTTTTCCATCGTATCCTGGGACACCAACACCAAGCACAGAGCCCAGGGGGAAGAACAGGGGCGTCTCAGTGGTCAGGGGAGATGATTTCACTGCTGAGGGTGGACATGCAGGGCTGGTGGATCATTTGGGCAGACTGCTCATTCTGGGCAAGAGCCACCTAATGAAAACTCCCCTCTGCTCGGGCTGAAGCCATGAGCTCCTCGTTGTGCCCATGGGATTTTGTGGGAGGTCCGTGGGATCCTACTGCCCCACTGGGAATGCCCTGTCCCACCTTCCTGAGCAGGGCACAGCTCAGGCCTTGCCAGCCATACAAGGATGAGCTTCCCACCATCCAGAAAACCACATCACAAACACCAGCGCCAAAAACACCCAAACCTGGCGGAAGAACCCTTCAGCAGCTGCTGGAGTGACCAATTCACAGTCCCCCGTCTACAGATCTGCTCGGCCTTTGATGGACCCTGCTGGAACCTCTTCAAAGAGGGTGAGAAACCAGGGCGAACAGAAGGAACTGCAGGAGGAATCTCCGAAAATAAAATCGCTTTAAAGATAAGGCAGGGGAGGGGGTGAGCAGAGTGCGGGGCGAGTACATGCCCTGAGAAGAATGTGTGAGGCTGGGCCAGCTGGTGGGTCTGGGCCAAGGGCTCATCCCACTGCCGGGGCGCTTGTGGCAAAGGTCCTTGGCACAGGACCCACCAAAGCCTCGGGTCCCTCCGGGGAGTGGGTGGAAACCTGACTCCAAGCCCAAGACTGAGAGACAGAAGACCACCAGGGTAACCTCAGAGAGACCTGTGGCCCACCAGAGCCTGTGGCTCTTCGGGACCCTGGAACTCTGCCATCTTGGCAAGATTGAGCACCTCTGTCATGCCATGGTCAAGAGGCACCTCAGGACTGGTGGTGTCCCCATGGTCTCCCCGGGGGTTGCAGCTCTGCACCAGCTGCGCACAAATCCGGATGAGGACCTGCACTCCTGAACACTAACCTGGTGAGGAGTGCCCACACGGGACATCAGATGGGGGCCTGCACCCCATTTTATCCTCATGTACCCAAAGTCCTTGTTCATCCTACAGGTTCCCCTCCATGGAAGCATTTCAGCTCTTGGGGAGTCTGGTACCGTGCAAAGCGCTGACATTGCACTGCACAGCCAGTGAAGGCAACATCAACCCATCCCTGAGCCCAGCCATCCTCCCTGCTGGGGCTCAACCCACAGGGGATGGGTCTGGAGTCCTCCTCCACCCCGTGGATCTCCCAGACTTCTCTCCAAAGCAGGGTGGGAGGGCAGGGGACCTTTCTGTCGGGGGGGTGTGGAGATGGCGGCACTGGGAACCCAGACTGGAGGGCTGTAGCAGCAAACCTGTGTGCTGGATGGAAAGATTGACCATGGCTGGGGCTCAGATTCAGGGCAGGTGCTGGGGCTGCAAAAATCTCTCTGCAGCCTCGGCTGTGTGCCCAGGCTGAAGCCACACGCCCAAAGCAGCCTCCGGTGCTGCTATTCTGGCTGTGACGAGGCCGTGCCACGTCCAGCCTGGGCACAGCACTGCACAGCTGATCCTTAACCACTCCCTGCCTCAGTTTCCCCCGGTCTCAGGAGGGTACAGCAGCCCCAAGTTACTCTGGGGTGTGAGAGGTGCCGAATGGGGAACACCAAGCCCTGCAGCCACAGGCCCTGGCTCTCCAGGGTAGAAACCTCACCGCACTTTGGCTGCCAGCAGCTAAGTGGCTTTTCCTTGAGCTGGCATGGCCCCAGGGTTCCCATCTCGGGCAGCCCGTGGTGGTGCTGCCAGGATGGAAGTGTGCTCCAGGCTGCGATCACCGTGTTGCACACAGCACTTTTGGGTGCTGTCTGGGTAAGATGGTGTGCAGGAAACCCAGCAACCTGTCTGTTGAGAGATCATGAACCTGACCTAGCCACGAAACAAGCTCCCATGCCAAGGTGAGGAGTTCTGGGAGCAGAACCTGGAGGATCAAGCCCCAAGGTTCTTTCCCTTCCAGACTGTCTGGGAGAGGCTAAACCAGAGCTGAGTGAGAAGCTGGGATGTTCCAGCTGGAAAAGCCAGCGGCCACACACATCCCACCAAGCAGCAGCTCTCCTGGCATGGTGCGAGGAAGGAGCAGCAGGATCGAGTGCTCAGGTGCAGGAGGAACTGGCAGAGCTCTCATTCCTCAGCTCCCCACTGGAGCAGGCAGAGCAGGCTGGGAGAGCTGTGCTGCCTTCCCGAGCTGGAGTCTCTCACTCTGCCTTTGTACTCGCCTGACAATACAGGAATAAAAATAACCAGGCTGCATTTGCAGAGAGATAAAAGTGAAGTTTGCCTTTTGTGTCTGTCCGGGCAGTGGGACAGCAGCACCAATGGAGCCGTGTGGACATGACACATGGGAATTTCTGACATATCTTTTCCCACTCTGACCTTGACAGACACAATAAAAAGGGGCTTTGCAGCACGCACAGAGCCACTCAGTCCTAGCACCAAGGTCAGTAATACAGAGCATGTCTGTGTGCACGCGTGTCCCCTGTACTAACCCGCTTCACCCCTGCAGGGTGGCTGATCCCAGAGGACAGGGGCTGACCCTGGTGGCGCAGGGGAGGGCGGGACAAACCTGGATCGTGAGCATTTTTGCTGAGGACTGTGTGTTTTGCTAAGTTGTGGCTCCATCCGTGATGGCTGCGGCGTTCCAGAGCTCTGCAGGGTGGCACTGCATTAGATGGATGTTAGGAAGCACGGTCATAAAAGCGCTTTTCCAAGCAGCTGCCACGCCAGCCTTCTAGAAGGGTCTTCCCAGGGATAATACATCCAGCCTTGCTTTTATCTTCCCGCAGTATCGCTCAGCAGAACAGCCCTGGGTCTTTGCAGAGGGTTTGTGCGGGGCACCAGGGCTCCAACGGGTCTGTAGAGCAGGGATAGGTTTTAGCTGGGTTTATCAAGGGAAGGAGTGTTACTGACAATCTCACCTAAAGTGGGAATGTGGATTTTGACACCAGAGCGATTCCAGCTCACCCAGCTGGGACTTCCATTGCGGGGATGACAGCAGCAGAAGGGAAAGTGTTCGGTAATTGTCTCATGAATATAATTTTTATCAGCTAGCATTGTTGTCGCTGTCTTCTCTCACTCCCTAAAATTAAAAGCTTGTTTGGCGTCCGTGTCGTTCTTGGTTCTCAACCCAGTGGCGAGTGCTTTCCCCATGCACTGACTCCTTGTCCTTCCCTCCTTTCAGCGCTCAGGCATCTTTCACTCTTCCTTCGCTGCTGCCAAGTCTCCCTCCAGCCGGACGAGATGTCTCTGCTGGACATGAGTGAGTTTGGGGAGGCTGCTCCATACCTCCGGAAAAGCTACACGGAGCAGCTGAAGCTTCAGACAATCCCGTTCGATGGTGAGAGCCCCGGGCTGCTCAGCACAGCCCCGTGTGTGTCCCCAGGCCAGCCCCTCTGCCATGGCTCCCTTAGGAGTCCTCCCTGCCCCTTTCCCCGTACTGCTCCTCAAGGCATCACAGGCACTGCAGAATTCCCAGCACCCTGGAGGGCAGGAAGATCTCAGAAGTGGGAAAAATCTGGTTTTAGACCTTCCCCTGGTTTGCTGAGGTGCGGGTAGAGGTGATCTTTCATCTCCCCAGACCCTGAGGGGCAGGAGGGCTGAGGAAAGTGGGCTGAGGGTCTGTGTGTCAAAGCCTTCTGCAGCTCTGTTTCATTTCAGAGGTGTCCTCCTTGTCCCAGCCACCCCATTTTTCCATGGCTTGCCATGCTCAGGCTCCAGGGCCCAACTTGCTCCTCTCGGTCAATCAAGGAGAATTTTGCTTCCTGACACTGTCATTTTTCCATGACAGTCTGAGTGCAGGCACACATGAAGCAGCAGAATTCTGTCGGGCTAGAAGTTGACTCCAGCACAGTAAACAGCTGCCAAACCAGAGGAAGGCAAAGAAATCCCAGCTCCTATGACCAAGAACGTAGGAAGGAATAATCACTGTCCTTCCACATTATCAAACTGCATTTATGTGGCTTTCAGCTGACAATTTCAAATGGTCTCCTACATTTCAATCTGTATTATGTCTCCTTTCCTTTCCTTTCCTTTCTTTTCCTTTCCTTTCCTTTCCTTCCCTTTCCCTTTCCCTTTCCCTTTCCCTTTCCCTTTCCCTTTCCCTTTCCTTCCATTCCACCTCCAGGAAAGAAGCGAGCTTGGATCCCAGATGAGAAAGAAGCTTACATCGAAGTGGAAATAAAAGAAAGCTCTGGTGGCAAAGTGACTGTGGAAACCAAAGATAAGGAAGTAAGCAAATACCTTTCCTTTTCTAAGGGAGAGCAAGTGTGTGTGGAGGGGGGATATGTGTGACAAGATCACGTCTGAAGCCATGAGCTCTTGCTGATAACCCCGTCCCGCTGCTCAGTCGTGCCCCGGGGGCACACACACGGCCGTGTCAGCACACGTAGGCCAGTTACTTGCCAAGAGTGGCACCAGTTCAGCATCTCCCATCGAGGGGTTGCTGTCGCAGCCGGGGTGTCCTGCGGGACACACCGAGGGCACGGTGGGGCTGGCCCAGCACCGCTCCTGGATGGGGAAGCACCCCCCAGCACAGCTCTTTGTGATGCTGAAGCAGTGCCCTGCTCATCCCGAGGGCTGAGACAACAGGTAAGGGGCCAATTGGCCAATTCCTGCTCGTTTTAGCCCGGATTTGTAGTGGGGTGAGCTGTTGGGAGGACAGGCTATGTCGGGTAGTGAGGCTCCAGCTTTCCAGCAGCGGGAGGGAGGCAAAGTAAGCAAGGACCAGCTGGTATTTGTCAAGATAATATCCAGTGCAATTAGCTGCAAATGAGCTTAATTAATATTCCTCTCTTGGCTATGGGAGTCTCATGGCCCTGCCACTTCACTGCAGAGCAGAGACTCACACTGGTATGAAACTGGGAAAAAGAACAAGGACCTCACCGGGCAGTAGATGATAGACTTTATTATTTCTAGTTCTTCCCTAGTCAGAATGGCACTAAGAAGGGTTTGTGCCTGCCAAATGTGAAACAAAATCTATGTAATTGTCTTTGAAAAGCGTCAAGGCTTTGAAAATATTTTTGTCTGAATTCAGGAAAGCAAGTAAAGAGATTTGCCCACTCCAAAGTAAAATTTATCATAGAGGAGTTATAAATTTTAAAAGCTAATTCTGATATTTAGAACACCTTCACATTCTGAGAACAGAGCAGTTTCCAAACCCTCTTTTGCTGTTTCCTCTTGAAACTGTCTTTTTAATGATTTGTCATGGATTTACAAAATCAGAAACTATATCAGCTTTCCCTGGATCAGCATTTCCAGCAGAAAGTTTCAAGAGACACAAAGCCCAGCCTTATCCTGTGTACCCTCCTGCTTTTAACACCTGACGCCTTTTAACACCACGCACTTCATCTTTACCCGTAAAAAAGATAAACCTCTGAAAGATTTATTTAATCTTTATTAACAAGAGCATTTGCTAAATCCAGCTTCTCCCATCCAGGCCAGATACGTAACGTGATAGTTTCCCTGTGCTTGCTCTCGTGGGATTAAATAAATCCAGTTTTAAGTGATGGGGTACAGGCTTCAGCTGTTTGCCCAAATAACCAGGGATCTCTTGGAGCACAAGCCTGCACTCCCATGGGCTTTTAGGCTGGGAAGAAGAGCACAGGATGGGGGTGTCAAGCACATTGTGGGGGAACAACTTGGTGTGCCCCAGCTTGGATCTCCTCTGTCAGGCTCAGCCACAGCCCCTCTCCCTGAGGAGGGAACAAGCTGGGCTTGCTTGTCCCAGCTGGGCTTTGCGGCCGGGTGCTGGTGGGGCTCCCCTGGGCCTGTCACCCCAAAGCAGTGGGCAGCCCTGTCAGGATGACAGCAGGCACTGGGGCCAAGGCTGTCCCCAGCATGGGACTGTCAGGACGTCCTCCCACCTGGCAGGTTTTGGGGCAGAGAGTGTTCGGGGGGGACTGGGGTCCCTCTGATGTGTCCCCCCTGCTCTGACAGACGCGGGTGGTGAAGGAGGACGAGGTGCAGCCCATGAACCCCCCCAAGTTTGACATGATTGAGGACATGGCCATGCTGACACACCTCAACGAGGCCTCTGTGCTCTACAACCTGAAGCGCCGCTACTCCCACTGGATGATCTACGTAAGCTACAGCACCCATGGGCTGGGGAGGTGAGGGGCCATTGGGACACCCCCCGTCCTTCATCCACCCATTTTCCCCCTGCAGACCTACTCGGGGCTCTTCTGTGTCACCATCAACCCCTACAAGTGGCTGCCCGTGTACACGGCGCCCGTGGTGGCAGCCTACAAGGGCAAGCGGCGCTCGGAGGCACCGCCGCACATCTACTCCATCGCCGACAACGCCTACAACGACATGCTGCGCAGTAAGGCCTGCCCTGGGGGACCCCAAACGGAGGAGTCCGGGCTCCTGGGACAGGGGTGAGGTGGGCAGCGCTGCTCTAATGCCGGCTCCTTCTCTTCCAGACCGTGAAAACCAGTCCATGCTCATCACGTAAGTGCCCCTCCATGCCCTCGCCCTGCCCAGCCCCGCTGTGAGCAGTCGAGCCCCCCGTGCCGTGCTCCCTGGATGGGCACCCTGTGCCCAGAGGAGCCCCCCCGGCAGTGTCCCCCCCATCCCGGCAGCTGTCACCCTTCCCGCCCAGGCTGCCGCCGCCACCGTGCCAGGTGACAAAGCCCCGCGCGGGCCGGGCTCCCCCGCACCCCGACAGCTGCGGGAGCTGCCGTGGGGCGCCCCGAGCACCGGCACCCTCCCAGGAGCGAGGGGAAGGCAGAGATGGAGGCCAAGGCCGGAGGGAGATGGTGGCCGGAGGGGCGGCGGCGGGGGAGGAGGGTGACGTGGGAGGGTGGAGGCCAGGTTGATTTCAAGTGACACATAGATAAGGGCTATATAAAGGACTCTAAAGGACCCTTCGCCGCTGCCAGGAGCCGCGGACATTTTTAGCCTCGGCCATGGCCTAATTAGGAAAGGCAGGGGCTGCGGAGAGATGCTTGGCGCGTGTCCGGTGGCGGCTCCGCTGCCCGCTCCCCCCGGCTCTTTGTGATCTGGGATTACAATGGAGAGCGGCTCACCAACTATAGGGATGAGCTCAGCGGGGCCCGCCAGCCCCCCGCAGCCCGCAGCGGGCACGATCCACCCCGGCACGGTGCCGCTGCCATCGCCGAGATGCCCCAGCAAAGCCGGGCGTGCCGAAAGCGCCCGGGCGGCCGCGGGCGAGGCCGGTCCCCGCTGATCCCGGACAGCTGCAGCCCCGCGGCCAGGGCCGGCCGGCCTCGGTGGGCACCGCGCCTGCAGTGGGCAGCTGAGCCCCCGCGGCACCTCCGGGAGCCGGGCAGAGCCCGGGCTGGCAGCCGGGGGGACACGGAGAGCCTGGAGCTGGGTGTCGCTCCAAAGGCAAGCCCTAAAGACAAGCATGTACCCTGCCAGCCTGGGGGATCGGGAGCTCCAGCCTCTCCATCCCGCTGAGACTTCTCCCGTCCCGGGGCGCAGCCCGGCAGGGGTCTGTGATGAGTTGTGCCTGTTCTTTGCCTCATGCCCTTGATCTGTGTATTTCTGTTACTCTAAGCGGAGAATCTGGTGCTGGTAAGACTGTAAACACCAAGCGGGTCATTCAGTACTTTGCCATTGTCGCAGCCTTGGGCGACACACCGGGCAAGAAAGTAGTAAGAACTTCTTTTGAAACACGTTCTTGTTGTTTTCTTCCTTTCTTTCTTTGTTTAAATTTTTTTTCCGCCCCTCCTTCCCCTTTCTTCTTCTTACTTTTTCTTCCCCAACTTTTTGCTTTGGAAACGTGTTTTGGTCTGACCCACCCAGGGCTTGGCTTTTCCCTGACTTTTGAACAAGCAAGGCTTGAAATTATTCTGCTCAAGGGGAAATGGATTTTCTTTTTGTATGTGGCTGCTCAATCCATGCAGCCTGGAAGAGGTGCTTTAGTTGTTCTCCTTCTCTTCTCTTCCTCCTTCGACACCCCCGTGATCTTCTTAAGGAGCATTAAAGGGATGAAGTAAACCTTCCATTTCCCACCTTGCCTCTTTTAAGCCTTGCTTTTCAGCATTTTCTCCTTTTTTTCCCCTCCATTTGTTAATTTTGACCCTTTTCTACCTTGTGCATTTCTTGCTCTTGTTTTGATTCTTGCTTTTCTTTGGTGCTGGTTATTTTTGAGCTGCCCTTGCAATTGCTTCTTTCTTCTGGATACTTTGAGGCTCCAGCCTGCTTTCCCCTCATGGAAGCAAGCTGGCTGCTTTAGGTATCAGACAAGCAATACTTCAGCATTATTTTCTTTCCTCTTCTTTGAGTTTGAATTTAACTGTTCTTGCTTTTTGACGCATTTCTTTATCTTCTTGAGCTAATCTATTTAACAACTTTTTGGCCTCTCCTATAAAGTTTAATCCTCCCAGGTTTTTTTTTTTTCTTGGACTTTTTTTGGCACTAAATGGTCATGCCCTGCTTTTCTGACCATGCTTCTTGTGGTTCTTGCCTGACTTTTCTGGATTTCTAAAGACAATTTTCTCTCCTTTCTCTAGGCAGCTCTTGCCACTAAAACTGGGGTAAGTGTTGTGGACTCTAATGCTGAGGACAGAGTTCTGCTGCACCACAGATCTATGATGGGGTGATGTGTGAGGCCTCTGCCTTTGGTCTGGGAGCAGCACCTGGGCAGTGTTTAGTTCTCCACTTGGCTTTGTATCTCCCCCCTTCCCATAGCTGGAAGCTTTGCTGTTTCATCTCTTGGTGTCTTTCTGCCTTTCTGCCTCCAACCTCTCCGTCAAGGGATAATTACTCCTCAAACATTCATTTCTATCCACTGTTTGCCTGGGGGTGGTGTGGGCTCCTCCAAAGGTGAGGTGAAGCCTCCACTCTCTGAAGATCCTCCTCACCCAGCTGAGGGTGGTGGTGCTGAGGGGCAGGAGAAGACCCTTTTTGCCACGGGCTGCCCGGTGCTCTGGCTGCAGACCGGTGCCCTGCTGGTGCCCGGACTTGCCACCCTCTGCAAAGCCCCGGACTGGCTCTGCCCACCACTGCAGGCAGCTGATGTCCTTGTGTAGGGGGACATTTCTGAGGTGTTTGCCCCAAGGAAACCCAGCAAAGGTTCAGCCCCTGGGGCTCCCAGCACCCCAAGGGCTCAGTCACACATCCTTGGCCCTTGATTTCTCTGAGCCTTCAGCTGGTGCGCACCCTTGGCTGGGGGATGTTTATCATCACGAGTGACCACTTGGACAAACCCAGAGCGAGACAGCTCAGGGGCTGAATCTGTGGGTCTTGGGGCTGCCCTCACTGAATCTCACAGGCCAGGTAATTTTAGGTCAGGCTGAATTTAGAGATAAGAGATCAAGGGATACTCAGGTGATAGGGTGTTGGTAACTGTGATTCACAGCTGCTCCCTGTCTCTTCTGCCCTTCACACACCTGGGGCTGCAGAGGTGGGGAGCAGTTGTGGTTTCAGCACTGGAAAGAGAGGGTGGCTCTGGGTGGGCAGAGCCCAGAGCTGTTGTTCCCCACCTGAGAAAAGCCCTGTGGGTTCTAATGTGTCAGAGCATGGGCAAAAACTCCCGTGAAAGATCCTGCAGGTCCCTGTGCCACCAAACTCTGTTGCTGGGGTCAAACCTCACCGTCCTTCATGTGGTTTGGCACCAGTCTCTTGCTCCTCTCCTCAAATCCTTGTCCTGCTTTACCTGCATTAGGCAAAGGCTGTCTCTTTATCTTTGAACAGAAAAACACGTTGAAAAAGAAGGTTAGGAGAGGATGAATCTTAGGGCTTGCTCAGGAGAGCTCCAGTATTCCCAGCAGATCATGCCAGCTGGGACCTGTGGTGTATTCCCATCACACTGGGACCCTGCCATGCCTGTTTTTGGTGTAGGGACCTCTTGTTCTGCAATATGCTGTTGATGTGACCTGTCCTAGACTTTGGTTTGCTGGAAGAGGAAATGCCTGATGTCAGAGAGCCTAAAATGATTCAGACTGTTGTGGTGACAACACGAGCTTGCTCTTGGTTTACCTATTGTAGCTCCTAAGAAAGGACTTCTGTGCGCAGAGGGAACAGCAGCCTGGGTCTCCAGAGGGACCAGTTTAGGCAAGGAGGAGCCCACAGAGAGCACTGCTGCAAACCCCAGCTCTGCTGATCCCTAAACTGAGCTGCATTGCCTGGGGAGACCAGGAGATGCCTCGGGAGCAGCAGGTCTCAAGGACAGCTAAGGAGCGCAGCAAGGAGCCCCGGGCACTGCCCCGTGTTCTTGGGCACAGATCCCCTCTGGCTGTGTGGCACCTCACACATCCTTTGGTTTCGTTTTCCAGGGCACCCTCGAGGATCAAATCATCGAGGCTAACCCAGCCATGGAAGCTTTTGGCAATGCCAAAACCATAAGAAACGACAACTCCTCGCGTTTTGTGAGTGCCTCAGCAGGGCAGGGAGCTGTGGGTGTTTGTGTGCGCTGGATGCACACGGCGGGTGGCACTGCGGGTTTGTGCAGTGTGAGCCACGGGCACGTAGCAGGGAGCTGCTTCCTAGTGGGACTGAACTGCCAGGGCCAAGTTTTTCTGATTACACCAGTGCAGGAAATGGTGGCCAGCACGAATGGCCCTGATGTAACAGCCTGTGGCTGGAGAGACATCCCTGGCAGGACCAGAGCTGAGAGGGACAGTGAGCACAGCCTGGAGTGCTCTGGGCCACGCAAGCGTGTCCCTTCCAGGGAGCAGCATCGTTTTTGCTAAGCTCAGCCTGGCTCTGCTGTGGCTGCAGAGCTCCTGTGCCTTGGAGGGGAGGGAGGCACTGCTGGGGGAGACCCTGAGCCCAGCACAGAGCAGGGGCTGCGGGCAGGCTCAGTGTCACAGGGCCCTGCAGAAGTGCTTAGTGGTAAGAATAGGCCTGAGGACAGGGATTTATCTGCTGTCAGTGAAGTTTCTGCCTGCCTGGTATTTAAACCCTTGGGCAATGCTGTTTGAGCTTCTGCACGTTACAAACCAGAGAACTTCAGCCCTTTACAGAGCCCAGTAACTTGCCTGGCGTCAGCAGAAGCGCAAGAAGCAGGAAATTAATTCAGTTTCTAGGGGCTGTTCAGAATTGTGCCCCTGTAGCCAAGCCCTGTGTGTGTTTTCAGGGCAAGTTCATCCGGATCCACTTTGGTCCCTCAGGGAAATTGGCCTCTGCAGACATTGACATCTGTGAGTAGCTGCACTGGGGAGGGAATTCATCCCACTGTTTGTGCTCAGCTCCGGGAAGGAACAAGCCCTCCACTGACCCCCCTGCCCTATTTCATTCTAGATCTTCTGGAAAAATCCAGAGTGATTTTCCAGCAACCCAAAGAGCGAAGCTACCACATCTTCTACCAGATCCTCTCTGGGAAGAAACCAGAGCTGCAAGGTAAGGCAGCCAAAGATGCAGAACAGCCCTTAGAGCAGGAGAGCCTGAAAACAGCCCCAGAGAGCTCTGTTGTCAGCTTTCGGGTCCAGAGGAATGAGCAAAGCCAGCTCACCATGCAGGTTCTGCCTTTGAATGCTTTGCTAGCTGTGCAGGATCATAGGATTGGTGGATAATTCAGGATGGAAGGGATTTCAAGAGGTCATCTAGCCCAGTCTCCATTATCCTCACAGACTGAGAAGCCAGACTAAAGCCCTTTCTGCCACTGTGTAGGAGCAGAGGTCACTCAGGGTCTTTTTGCAAGGTGGGAGTGTGCTTTGCAAGGCTGCCTTGCACAGAGTCCTCGTGGTGTGGTGGGTACAGCACTGACCTCAGCATGTGCAGGCTGGAGATTTACTCATTTTGGGATAGAGGGAAGAGTTTTGCAGCCTCCTCTGAGCTCCTTCAGCCTCCCTAGTGAGATGACCTGTTTCAGGTGAGCTTGGAAACAGCTGCACAGCCCTCTCAGGGCCTTGGTACAGATCCCCAGGACAGCCCCACCTGATCTGAGTTTGTTCTGGGGCAGCTCTGTGCTCTGAGCAGCCTCCCGGTGCCACATCACACTCAGGAAGCCTTTCCCCATGCAGAAGGATGGCTGGCACAGCCCCCGGGGTGGTCAGCTCTTGGCTGAGGGCTCCTGAGCTTGGTGCTGAACAGCACCTTATTAGGCAGGTCTGAGAGAGCAGTAATCTTATCTGGAGTCACAAGGGCATGGTGGCCACTTCTAAATCAGTCTGCAGCCAGGCCATGTCCCAAGATAGCAAGCAGGAGGCAAGCACAGAAGAGGTGGACCCGTGTGGGGACCTGCCTGTGCTGGAAGAGGCTGTTCCTCCCCCAGCTGGTGCCCTCTGGTTGAGGCTTGGGGGAGCCTTCCTGCTCCATCTGTGTGCAGGGCTGTCTCTCTGCCCAGGGATGTCCCTGCCAGGCTGGCCTCACCCTCTGCATGTCACCCCCCAACAGATATGCTGCTGCTGTCCCTCAACCCCTACGACTACCACTTCTGCTCCCAGGGGGTGACAACTGTGGACAACCTGGATGATGGCGAGGAGCTCATGGCCACAGATGTACGTGCACGGCCCAGGGGCCTGGGGAGGGCACAGCTCCTTCTGGGCGGCTCTGGGGATGTGTGCTGGCCTTCTGTGTGTCCCTCTTTAAATTAGTTGGGAATTCCCTCTGGTTTGTTGGCGGTTGTTGTGCGCCCACAAGAAGGGGTGGAGTGACTCTGGTCTCCAACAGCCTCATCCAGGCAGGGAAGGGAGGGTAATTCCCTGCATCAGGAAGGGCCTGTGGCACAGAAGCATTTCCCACAGTGCCCATGAGAAAGAAGGTCACAGAATCATTAAA
The DNA here is from genome assembly GCA_013397775.1 of Eulacestoma nigropectus. Taxonomy (NCBI): domain Eukaryota; kingdom Metazoa; phylum Chordata; class Aves; order Passeriformes; genus Eulacestoma; species Eulacestoma nigropectus. Next base: position 5,710,940 of record VZTE01004705.1, read on the forward strand.
TTTGGAAAAAAACCCCAAGACCATCGAGTCCAACCTGTGACTGATCCCCACATGTCACCCAGCCCAGAGCACTGAGCGCCACGTCCAGCCCTTCCTTGGACACCTCCAGGGATGGGGATTCCAAACCTCCCTGGGCAGCCTCTTCCAATGCCTGACAACCCTTTCAGGAAGAAATTCCTCCTGATGTCCAACCTGAACCTCCCCTGGTGCAGCTTGAGGCCATTTTCCCTTGTTCTGTCCCTTGTTCTCTGGGAGCAGAGCCCGACCCCCACCTGGCTGCACCCTCCTGTCAGAGCGCTGTAGACATCAGTCAGGTCTCCTCCTGAGCCCTCAGCTTGGAAAACCTCTTCCTTGTGGATGCTAGGCTAGTCCTTTTGCTTTCAAATAGGTCTTGTGGGAGCTGGAGCCACATTCAAACCCCATGGACAGGGTTCCTTGGTTAGGTGCCCACCAGACAGAGCACCCTGCCCAGCCCCAGGACAGGGAGAGCACCTTAGGAGACAGTGGGAGAAGGAACCAACCCTCACCTCAGCGTGGTGAATTTGTTCTTTCTCTACTGCTTTGTGTCTCCTCAGCACGCCATGGACATCCTGGGCTTCAGCAACGACGAGAAATACGGCTCCTATAAAATAGTGGGGGCCATCATGCACTTTGGGAACATGAAGTTCAAGCAAAAGCAGCGGGAGGAGCAGGCAGAGGCTGACGGCACTGAAAGTGAGTCTGTGCTCCAGGCCTGCCCAGCCTGGCTGGGCACACACATTCCTGCAAGGCCAGGCTGGGATAACACCCCTTGCCTGGCCTCTGGAGGTCAGTGACCATGATCCCGAACACCCACAGTGTCTTAAACCCTGCTGGGAGTGCACAAAGGGCTTATCCTTGGGCAGGAATATTTAGGAGAGTCTCTCTACAAGCTGGTCTCATCTGCATCAGGCTTACCTCAGCAGCATCACAGGGTGTCACACCCCAGCTGGGCTTCGTCTTGTGCAGTCTCCTCCTGCTCTTCATCTCCTGCACTTCACCGGGCAGCCTTCCAGGCAGGGCATCCCCAGAGGGTGAGCCAGGCCGTGAGCAGGACCTGCTCAGCTCACAGCCTCCTGAAGAGCACTTAGAGTAGGACACAGTCCTTGTCTTAACACTTTTCCTGGTTTGGTGCTCAGGAAAATCCGATGCCAGTCACAGATCTTAAGATCAGTCGGGCTGCAGAGCAAACCTGAAGGGAGAGGGTGACTCTCCAGCATGTGCAAGGCTGAGAGGGGGGAGCTCTAGCACTTACGAGCAGGGATCCAGCAGAAATGACTACCTGGACCAGTCTTTGTCATGTTAACATTCATGAAGGAAAAGTTCTCTTTGCCTCAGGAATGGCAGCACAGGCTTTAGCTGCTACCTGGTAATTAATGAAGGTTTTGATCTGACAGTGATTTCCCTACAGAGGTGATTTGCTAGCTACAATCTGCTATTAGGAGTTTATGAAAGACAATCACATCTCTTCTGGTCAGTTCCAATTCGCTGCATGGAAATTCAAATTTCCCCTGGAAAATGCATAGAGATTCCCAGACAAGAAGACTAAAACCTGATAAGCTCTTGATAAGGCACAGCAGGTCTCCGAACAGCAACTTCTCAGGCAGGAGGTTCAGACTTTAAAGCCTCACAGATTATCCAAGATGGAAAATCACATTAGACACTGGAGGAGACTCTGGAGCAGGCGGAAAAACTAGTGTGGTTAGCACTGATCATCATAAGAGCTGGTCATGTTTTATTTTGGTTCCTTTTTCCCTTCCCAGACCCTCCTTGTGGGCTCCTCATGCCTTTGTGCTGCTTTCCAGGTGCTGACAAAGCTGCCTATCTCATGGGAATCAGCTCAGCTGACCTCATCAAGGGGCTGCTCCATCCTCGTGTGAAAGTGGGCAACGAGTACGTGACCAAAGGTCAGAACGTGGAGCAGGTGAGTGTGACAGGACAACAGGACACGTGTCCCCTGCTGGGGGGTGCTCAGGTCCACTGCCCACTGTCCTCTGCATGGGGCCACCGGTGCCTCAGTTCGCTCTCTTGGGTGTAGGAGGAGACTCCAGAGCAGCAGGAGAAGGTGTATCCACAGTTCTTGGCTTTGAGCAGCAGGGGAAGTGGGTGGCAGAGCTGGCTGACAGCTTTGCACATTAACCGAGGCTGGAGATTTGGTGCAGCATCTTTGAAATGTGGGCTGGATCCCAGCCAGAGGAGCTCCAGGTGCTGTGGATCTGCTTCAGAGACAGTCACACTCCTGTGAAGAGTTCAGCCCTGAAAGGCAGAAAACTCATCTAAACACTCATCTGAACTGATCTGAACTGGGAGACTGAGATGTACCAAAAATGTGTCCTGTCAGATTCCAGCCACACCCCAGTTAGGAACCTGGGCTGGCCTGAATAGTGCAAACCAGTCCTCGAGCACAATTCAAGAGGACCTCAGGAGCTGGTGTCTTATCCAAAGTGGGCTGTAGGCTCCTGCCAGGAACAAGGCTTCTGAAAATACCACTTTAAACTGAATTTATATCCTAAGACCTTGGAGGCAAGATAGGCCAGGTAGGCAGGAACACACTTGTGAGGAATGTAAAACCAATTTCGGAGCTTGTACTGTAACCATGAACTCCTTGGATCTGTCTGTGTGCCAGGAGGAGCTCCCTCTCAGCCTGTGGCTCCTGCAGGAGCAGGGAGAAGCTCACTGTGTGCTCTGGGGTTTGCCTTGGCAGGTGCTCTACGCTGTGGGGGCCCTGGCTAAAGCCACCTACGATCGCATGTTCAAGTGGTTGGTGACCCGCATCAACAAGACCCTGGACACCAAGCTGGCCAGGCAGTTCTTCATCGGGGTGCTGGACATTGCAGGCTTCGAGATCTTTGATGTGAGCTCTGCGGGCCCCTGCAGTGGGTTCAGGGGAGTGCTGTGGGACAGCTCAGTCCCCCGGTGTTTGGGAGCTCTATCTCCTCTAAGCAACTGCTGGCCTTGATGAGGAAACGAGCTCTTGTCTGAATTGATGTATCTGGAGCAAACAGGCGGCTCTCAAGGAATGATTTAACATTGCTGTGGGCACATCTCCAGTGAGTGCTGGCTGCCTGCTCTGGTAGCAGCACAGCTGAGCCTGGCAGGGGTCACCCTTCACACTCAGACAAAGCACAGGAGTGAATCCCTTCACTTCCAGAGCTCCTCCTTCTCACTCAGGTCTGTTTTGTTCTTGCAGTTCAACAGCTTCGAGCAGCTGTGCATCAACTTCACCAACGAGAAACTGCAACAGTTCTTCAACCACCACATGTTTGTCCTGGAGCAGGAGGAATACAAGAAGGAAGGCATCGAATGGGTCTTCATTGACTTTGGCCTGGACCTGCAGGCCTGCATCGACCTGATCGAGAAGGTAAAGCGTGAGGCAGGGCACAGGACTGGCACTGCTGGGGGATGGTTTCTTTGCAAAGGCTGCAAGTGAGAGATGCTCTGCTACCAAAATGAAATGATTCCCTCCCCAGTCAGTGGCAAGTGCCCAGCTTTATTTTCCCCACACTTACAGCTCAGAGCCTCCAGCCCACTGAGACCTTTTTGACACGAATTTTGACTTTATGAAAACATGGAAATTCTGTTCCTACCCAATGGTGAGCCACAAAACCTGGTGCAGCCTTTTCCTCCAGAGAGCAATCATCTCTGCCCCTTTTTTCCTACTCATGTGCCCCTCAGTGCCTCTTACGTGAGCACTTGCTGATTCAGAGATTCAGAGCTGCTTGTAGAAAATATTTCCACCATTGCATGAAGGAAACTTTTTTATTTTTTGGAAAGGAGCAATCCTGGAGAGGATCCCTCCTTCTCAACAATCTGTTGGACCAGGGCAAGCTCCCACGTCTTGCAGGCCTGGCCTGTCCCACTTGGGCCTGGGAGGCCAGATACAGCCTGGAATAGGCCAGTGACAGCTTGGCCCTATGGCAGAAGTCTTGCACCTGGATTAGGATGGGATCTCCCAGGCCAAGCCCGTGCCCAGTGGCACAGAGAATCCCATTTTGGGATGGGACGTGGCAACACTGAGCTCAGTCCTCTTTATCCCCCTCTCCCTGCAGCCCATGGGAATCCTGTCCATCCTGGAAGAGGAGTGCATGTTCCCCAAAGCCTCTGACATGACCTTCAAGTCCAAGCTCTACGACAACCACATCGGGAAGTCGCCCAACTTCCAGAAGCCGCGGCCGGATAAGAAGCGGAAATACGAGGCCCACTTTGAGGTGGTGCACTACGCTGGTGTGGTACGTCCCTGGCAGCTCTTCCCAGCACCCACACCTTCCCCTGGCAGGGACAGGCCTGTCCTGACCTTTCCTCTCTGGGGACAGGTGCCGTACAACATCGTGGGGTGGCTGGACAAGAACAAGGACCCCCTGAATGAGACGGTGGTGTCCGTCTTCCAGAAATCCCAGAACAAGCTCCTGGCCTCCCTCTATGAGAACTATGTGGGCTCTGCTTCAGGTGAGGAACACCCTCACCCTGTTTTTTACCTCAGTCTCTCCCCTCCTCTCCTCCGTGCCCAGCTGTTGGTGCAGCATCCCTGTCCCTGGCAGCCCAGGCAAAGGGAAAACCCACATTGATCCCAAAATCCTCCCTGGCCTGGGTAGGTGGGTGCTGCTCTGAGGGCTTGTGTGGGGCTGTAGGGCTGTTGTGGCTGCCCTGTGACTTTGGGGTTGTGAAGGGGTGTCTTGCTACCAGGAGCTGAGGAGCAACACCCAGGGCTGGGTGCTGTAGGAGATGTTATTGGTGGTCGGTTCCTTTGTTCTGCAGCAGGGCACAACCACTTCTGCTTTAGAGACAGCAAGGGCTATGGGAATTTTAGGGGTGTTTGGGGGTGCCCCTGAGTCCCTCAAGCCAGGCAGATGTTTTGCTGATGCAAATAATCAATATTTCAACCCGACAGAGGAACCTCACAAGCCAGGGACCAAGGAGAAACGTAAAAAGGCAGCTTCTTTCCAAACAGTGTCGCAGCTGCACAAGGTAAGAGCCAGCCCCTCATCCAGGGCCATGAGGGAAACGTGCTCTGAGGGTCCCACTGGCAGTCCCACTTCCGTGCCAAGACTCTTGGCTTCTTGCACCTCCTGGGGCCTGAAGGACCGCCAGAGCTCCTGAAGGACCACCAGCGCTCCTGAAGGACCACCACTAGGCCAAAGCCCCCAGCTCCCTCTCATCCCTGGGCAAGGGGCCCGTGCCTGGCAGAGTCCCAGCCCTGTCCCCGTGCTCCTAGGGCAGGACACGAGGCTCCAGGCTGGGAGAGCTCCCTTGGAGCTGGGCTCGTGCTGCTCCTGCCCACGTGACGCTTGCGGCAGCTCCTCCGCCTTTGAGAGAGCGGCAGTTAAGACTTGTAGTGATGTTTAGATAATTAATTACATGAACATCACTTTAAGTCTGTGCTACTTCTCTCCTCATTCCCGTCAGCGGGAAGGACAACCTTTGGGCAGAAGAAAATGGAGGAGGATCTTGCAGGTCTCTGAGCAGGCAGCTCCCCGTCCTGGGGGGTGACGTGGCCCATTTTACAGCTCAGGATGTCACACAGCTCCATCCCATGCTCACCACAGGAGTTACTTGTCCAACCCAGAGCTCAACCAAGTGGAAAGCAGCACAGAGGGATGTGTCCTGCCATGACAGCCTTGTGGTGACAGGGCTAGGGTCACAGCCCTGAGGCTGCCAGAGCTCCAGGAGCGTTTGGGCAGCACTCCCAGGCATAGGATGGGATTGTTGGAATGTCTGTGCAGGGCTGGGAGCTGGACTTGGATGATCCTTGTGGGTCCCTTCCAACTCAGAACATTCTGTGACTCTGTGCCTGGGTGCTTGAAGAGGGCAGCTCTGTGGCAGAGCCCCTGCTCAGGGAAAAGTGTGACTTTCTTCCTTCTGGGCAAGTCACAGGCCTTGGGGAAAGGTGTCTGCAGTGAGGAGTTGCCCCATGGTGATGTGGAGCTGTGGGAAGGTGTTCCCTTCCCTGAGCTGGTCCTGGACTGGCTGAGCCTGTATAAGCAGGGGAAGGCAGCTGGAAAGATCACGGGTGCAGATGCCTTTCCCACAAGCAAAGGCAGCGCTGTGCCTTGGAGAGAAAAGGAGGTGCAGTCTGGATCAGCAGACGGCCAAAGGGGGGTGAAGCACTGTGGAGGTGCAGGGAAATCCTGCATATCCTAACATTCTCTGCCTGCAGGCGGTGTGGACACCAGCACTGGATTGCAGGGTGCTGGGCACAGAGCTCTGTACCAGGAATATGCTCAGTCCTGTGTCCCTGGCTCTCCTCTGCAGCAAAACTTTACCTACAAACACTTGGGAAGCATCTGGCACAGCAAACCTCTGTGGCACAGCAAAACCTGCAGGTGCCATTTGGCCTGTCCAGAGCCCAGTGCCCTCTGCCTTGGGGACAGTCTCCCACCCTGGCAGGAGGCACTGACCCTGCCCCAGGGCTGGGGATGTCCATGGGCAGGACAGCAGGAGGAAATTCCCCCTTTCTCATGCCATAAGGGGCTCTCAGGGTCTGCTCCCTCCCTGCCTGTGGGGGGAAGGGGCTGGAGAGAAAGAGAAGTGTTGTAGGGGAGCAGAGCTGTCCCCTCACCCCCTGTGTCTGCCCTGCAGGAGAATCTCAACAAGCTGATGACCAATCTGCGCTCCACCCAGCCCCACTTCGTCCGCTGCATCATCCCCAACGAGACAAAGACCCCAGGTATGGGAGAGCTGCGGCAGCAGCCTGGCAGTGCCCTTGGGGACAGCCACGTGTGGGAGCTGGCAGGGATTCTTGCACCCACCCTCTCCCCAACCCTTTTCATGCTGCCACTGAGCCCTGACCCCATCTCAGTGTTGAAACTCCTGTGACCCAGATCAATCTCCTCTGCTGGGGAGAAGGAGCTTTGCCAGGCTCCCTTTTTGGCTGTGCAGCCTGGCACTTGTATAACAGCAGGCATGGATGAGTCTTTCAGGCTGAGTTCCAGCATGCAAGGCCCAGGCTGCAGCACTGGTGCTCAGCACAGAGCTGCAGGACAGGCTGACACCCGTGTTCAAACCACGGGATGTTCCCAGAGCTCAGACCCAGGCTGCAGCTCCATTTCCTCTGTCTCCTTGGGCTGAGCATCTGCTCCATGTCTGTCCTCCCCCACAGGAGCCATGGATTCCTTCCTGGTGCTGCACCAGCTGCGCTGTAATGGTGTCCTGGAAGGGATCCGCATCTGCCGCAAGGGCTTCCCCAACAGGATCCTCTACGCAGACTTCAAGCAGCGGTAACTCCCCCTTCTTCCTCACCCAGCACGTGTTTCAAGGGCAGACAGACTTGTCCTGGCTCCAACCTGCTCCCCAGCTTGTGCAGGGCTGGTCTGAACCCCCACATACCCCCAGTGCCTGTCCAGTGTGGGATAGCTCTGCTGCTGGCTCTGGGGTGCCAGACATGGAGAGTTTGGGATGAGATCTGGATGTCTGAGGTGCTGGACGCAGGGCTGGTGCAGGGGGATGGTGGCAAGGCTCAAGCCCTCAGATCCTGGCTCAGATTTCTCTCTGCCCTTGGGATGGATCCTTAGGGTTCTCCAGCTGGTCCCGCCCGTGCTGCTTAGCCCAGGCCTAGTGGGGCCAGTGGCCTCCTTGCACAGTCTCCCTGATGTTCGGGGACTAAAATCTGGCAGGGTTCCCTGGTGCCTGCAATCCTGTGCCCTGGAGCAACTGGTTCACACACAGCTCCAGCCTGTGGTGCAGCCCCATGGCTCCAGTGGGAACTGGTGTGACTGGGATTCTGGGATGGTGGTGGTGCTGCAGTCCTGTTGCATGGCCTCCCTCTGCTTTGTCCCCGCAGCTACCGTATCCTCAATCCAGCAGCCATTCCAGAGGACAAGTTTGTGGACAGCAGGAAGGCCACAGAGAAGCTGCTGAGCTCCCTGGACCTGGACCATGCCCAGTACAAGTTTGGTCACACCAAGGTGAGAGCGGGCAGCTGGTCCTTGGGAGGGACAAATTGTCCCTCCTGTTGCTCTCCATGCCTGTCCCTGCCTGGCCACAGCCCTGCTGTAGCCCTGCACTCTGCAGGGTGTGTGTGGCCCTTGAAGGGACTTGGGAGGGCAGAGGAAGATGCAGGCTGGGAAGAGAAGGAACAGTTCTGAGCAGGTCACTGCTGCCTGACCTCATCCCACCCCCCACAGCAGCTTGTCCCTGCCGGGGAGCACGATGTGCTCAGGGCAGGAGATCTGGTGCCTGGGTGCCTGTGCCGTGTGTGGGTGCACCTCCAGCTCTCCCTGGCAGGCTGTGTTACCCCTGAGCCTTCTGTCCTTCTGCTGGTGACTCCACTCTCTTGCCCACAGGTGTTTTTCAAGGCTGGTTTGCTGGGCTTGCTGGAGGAGATGCGAGACGAGCGTCTGGCCAAGGTCCTGACGATGCTCCAGGCCAGGATCCGCGGGTACCTCATGCGTTTGGAGTACCAGAAGATCATCAGCAGGAGGTAGAGCTGTGGGGGCAAAAGGCAGAACTTTGTGTCTCCTTGTCTCTTCTGCAAGGGTCAGTGGGTTTGACCTGTGGGACTTGCCTGTGTCTGGCAGGGGTTGGTCCTGCGGGATGGAGGCAGACCTGGAAGAGGTCTGGCATGGCCCTGGTAGGGAGGATCTAGGTGTGGGGAGCCTCTGGTTTCCTCTGGAAGATTCAGAGGGAGGCAGAGTGAGCAGAGCTGAAATCCAGGCCACCCCACCCATCCCAGCAGGGCCAGGACAGTGGGCAGACAATGTGCCATTCATTCACCATTCTGCCATTTGTCCGGCTGGTGGAGAATGGAGCCATGTCCAGGCCTGCAGAAGCCAGGGTGGGATGTGGGGAATGTACACCCCTGGTGATGCTGTGCCTGTATTCCCCCAGGGAAGCCCTCTACACCATCCAGTGGAACATCCGGGCCTTCAACACTGTCAAGAACTGGTCCTGGATGAAGCTGTTCTTCAAGATCAAGCCTTTACTCAAGTCTGCTCAGACTGAGAAGGAAATGTCCAACCTGAAGGAGGAATTCCAGAAGCTGAAGGAGGCTCTGGAGAAGTCTGAGGCTAAGAGGAAGGAGCTGGAAGAGAAGCAGGTTTCCATGATCCAGGAGAAGAATGACCTGGCTCTCCAGCTGCAGGCAGTGAGTGTTTCACCCTCTCTCTGCAAGTGTAAAAACAGTGCAGGGCCCGTGGGTAGAAGAAGGAGCAGAATGTCCTGGAGCCCTCCTTCAGCCTCTTGCAGTTCTGAGGCTCCCTCATTGGCACAATCTGTCTGAAACAAAGGCTGTGCAGACCTGAAGTACCATCACATCCTGGAGCTGTCACAGGGATTTGTGAACCCCTGGCTCTGGGAAGGGTGTTCTCCTCAAAAGGGGGTGGAAGGGAATGGCAATGTTTGCTTGCCAAATTTTGTGCTGGTTTTTGTGCCAGTGTGTCCTTCCTCTGGAAAGATTGAGTTGCTCTTTGGCCCTGGTTAGTGTTAGTGGTTGTCCTGCAAGCCTTGATTATGGGCAGTGACTGGAGCCGTATTTTTTATACACCTGGGCACCTCGGGTTTGCTCTGCCCGTTCCACAAGGAGAAGGCCAGGACAGCAGGGCTGCGAGCAGAGGCTGGGGGCAGAGGGTGAACACTGGCTCTCTGTGCCTCTCCCAGGAGCAAGACAACCTGGCAGATGCAGAAGAACGCTGTGACCTGCTCATCAAGTCCAAGATCCAGCTGGAGGCCAAGGTGAAGGAGCTGATGGAGCGTGTGGAGGATGAGGAGGAGATGAACTCGGAGCTCACCGCCAAGAAACGCAAGCTGGAGGATGAGTGTGCAGAGCTGAAGAAGGACATCGATGACCTGGAGATCACGCTGGCCAAGGTGGAGAAGGAGAAACACGCCACGGAGAACAAGGTAACCGACCTCCCTGCAGCGTCCAGCCTCACTGCCCTGGGGCCCCAGTGCTTGTGGGGACACCAGAGAAACATCTGGGATAAGGCTGCTGGTGTGGGGGAGCTGGGGCAGGGCAGAGGGAAAAGGAGGGTGGGAGAGGGCAAAACCATCTGTGTCCTGCCTCCATTGCCCAGAGGGGTGTGGGCAAATGGTTCTGTGCTGTGGCAAGTGATTTGGAGCGTGGAAAACCCACCTGGTGGGACCAGCCTGGCCAAGGGGAGAGGGGCTGGCTGCTCGTGGGGTGCTGAGCTGCTCTTGCCCATGGATGGACTCCTGCCTTTCAAGGTCAGGCTGCTGGAGTAGCTTTGCACCCCCTCCCTCTGAGAAGATGCTGTCTATGTTTGTCCTCGCTGATGCAGGTTAAAAACCTGATTGAGGAGATGGCTGCTCTGGATGAGATCATTGCCAAGCTGACGAAGGAGAAGAAAGCCCTGCAAGAGGCCCATCAGCAGGCCCTGGATGACCTGCAGGCTGAGGAAGACAAGGTCAACACACTGACCAAAGCCAAGGTCAAACTGGAGCAGCAAGTGGATGATGTGAGTCATGGGCCAGTGAGAATAAAGTGAGAGAGGTTTGAGTCGTATTTCCAGGAGAGCCCAAAGGCTGTCCCTGCGTGGGATCTGGACTGTGGGATTGTTAACAGATCCCTGTTTAATATGGCCAGTTGATGAATAATCCCATTGATAAACTGCCCCTGAAACAAGAGGTGGTCTAGAGCACCTCATGGAGAGCAGTCCTGGGCTGAGGGAATGGGAGTGGAGACCAGCTGGGAAACACCTCTGGCTCCCAGGGCTGGGTGAAGTTCCCACAGCAGTGGGCATGGGTAAGGGTGGGGCTGCAGAGGTTCCTTTCCCTCCCTACCCCACCTCCCTTCATTCTCCAGCTGGAAAGCTCTCTTGAACAAGAAAAGAAGGTGCGCATGGACCTGGAGAGAGCGAAGAGGAAGCTTGAAGGAGACCTGAAGCTGTCACAAGAGACTGTAATGGATCTGGAGAACGACAAACAGCAGCTGGATGAGAAGCTCAAGAAGTGAGCGTGTGACACCTGCCTGGGCTCTGGGCTTGCTCTGCACCTCTGAATTTAGTGGATGTGTGGCCTCTGCAGGGGCTGCTGGGCTGCGGCTCTGGGCACTGCTCTGTGACCAGTCCAGGCACGATCAGGGCTGGGTTTTCCTGGGCACTTTGCAGAGAGGCTGAGGAGCTTGTGACAGGCTCGGAGACCAGAGCACGATAGACCTTCCTTTGTACGTGGGGTTGGAGAGGAGAGACCTGCCTGGCAGGATCCAACACACTGCTGGGGCCTCAGCTGCAAGTGCAGACTTCAGTCATGTCCCATTCTCATAGGGGAGCTGGAGAACACCTTGGGAGCTCAGAGGGAACCCTCAGAGCCAATTGTTTGGCTGCTCCAGCCCTCCCTGTGAGCTTCCCATGAGAGTCTTCTTACCCCTGCGGTCCTGTCCTGTGTGGGTTTGATTGTCCTCTGGCCTGGGTGTAACAGTGCAGGGAAATGTAGGAGCCAGAAAGACCTGTCAGAACAGTGTTTGTCTGACCAGAGGCTCTGCCTTCTGTCTGTACAGGAAGGACTTTGAGATGAGTCAGCTGAACTCAAGGATTGAAGATGGGCAAGTGATGGAGGCCCAGCTGCAGAAGAAGATCAAGGAGGTCCAGGTATGGTGGGAAGAACTGTTCCTGCAGCCTGGGAGTCTGTAATTTCCATTAGATGTGATGTGCTGGGGAATCTGCATGGGCCAGTCCCTCTCTGAGCACAGGCACATCTCCTTGGAAAAAGCTGGCATGGTTGGCAGGAGCCAAGCCCTCTGCCAAAACATGGTGGGTTGAAAATTAAAGAATGAGCTATTGAGGTGAACACTATCACCAGCCTGAGGAACAGCTTCCAGGACACAGTTCTCTGTCCAAAATAAAATCTTTAATCCAGTGCCCAAACTCTGAAAACCCAGACCTAGGATGCTGGGCTTCTTCCTGTCAGAGACAGGTCCCCACAATCATGGAAGTTCCCATGAAAAGAAGCTCATGCCAGCTGGATCCTGATGGCTGAGACAGAGGAGAGCAGGAGCTCCAAACATGCTACCAAGGAGCACCTGCCTCCCAAAACAGCCCAAGACTGGTGTCTTCTTGCTTCCCATCATCAGCAGAGACTGTGGAGAGCAGAGATGCTGGAGCTTCACGCAGAGCTTGGAGCATCTGCCCTTTCCTGTGTGTCCAGGCACGCGTTGAGGAGCTGGAGGAGGAGCTGGAGGCCGAGCGAGCCGCCAGGGCCAAGGTGGAGAAGCAGCGGGCGGAGGTGTCGCGGGAGCTGGAGGAGCTGAGCGAGCGGCTGGAGGAGGCCGGCGGCACCACGGCCACGCAGCTGGAGCTGAACAAGAAGCGGGAGGCGGAATTCCTGAAGCTGCGGCGGGACCTGGAGGAGGCCACGCTGCAGCACGAGGCGCTGGCGGCCGCCCTGCGCAAGAAGCACGCGGACAGCGTGGCCGAGCTGGGCGAGCAGATCGACAGCCTGCAGCGCGTCAAGCAGAAGCTGGAGAAGGAGAAGAGCGAGATGAAGATGGAGATTGACGACCTGTCCTCCAACGTCGAGTACATCACCAAGAACAAGGTGAGTGCTGGTTCTCCACGGGGCTGGTTGGTCTCTCATGTGGACATCAGTGGAACTGGGTGCAGCGTGACCAGCACAGCCACGTCCGTGGGGTGGTGTCTCAAATAGCTCTTTGCCGTGGCCAAGTCCCTGTTTGACCCACAGCTTGTCCCTGTGCCGCTACAGGATGCTTTACTTGTCCCAGTCAAGTCTGGAGGCTCTGGGAAGACACTTCCTGGGAGACTGACTGCAGAGAGCCGCTGTTAGCCTAGCAGCGAGCTCTGGCAGGCTCCTGCTCTCTGCCTTGTGTGCCTGTAGGATCCGCTGAGCAGGGCAGGGAGTCCCAGGGTGGGAGAACGGTGCTCTGTGGCCAGAGCTGGGCTCAGCCAGGCTGTGTTGGTGCCTGCAGGCCAATGCTGAGAAGCTGTGCCGCACCTACGAGGACCAGCTGAACGAGGCCAAAGCCAAAGTGGACGAGCTGCAGCGACAGCTGACGGACGTGAACGCCCAGCGGGGCCGGCTGCAGACCGAGAACGGTGCGTGGGGCACGAGCCAGGGGCACACGGCTGCCTGGGGAGTGCTCTGACTCTGGGGTGTCTGCCTGGGGGAGTGGGGTTCAGCCAGGCAGTCTGTCCTCCTTCTCCCGTGGAGGGAGAAGCTAGCTGTGCCTCAGGAGGGATTCCTTGCTGGCACCCTTTGCCTTTAACTGGTTGCAGCTCTGCCCATGGCCCAGCTTTCCCTGATGGGGATACAGCTGGGACAGCTGTAGGGACAGGCTCTGGGGAAGTGTGGCCCAGTGCAGATTGCAGCCCTACAGCCCCAAAGGAGCTGTTTTGGCTCTGTTTGAACCCAGGGGAGCTTAGTCGGCTGCTGGAGGAGAAGGAGTCCTTCATCAACCAGCTGAGCCGTGGCAAGGTCTCATTCACACAGAGCATTGAGGAGCTCAAGAGGCAGCTGGAGGAAGAGACCAAGGTGAGGTTTCAGGGCATGGCTGGACTCTGAGTGACACTGTGGCAGTGGCCCAGACTCTTGGGCAGGGGAGGTGGGACATACCCTGCACACAAGGCAGCTCTTCACCTGGGAAGAACAGAAGCTCCCTGCTGCTGCTCCCAGTCCAGGTGCCATGGCCTGTGGCCTGGAGTCAGCTGCTGCTCTCCCTTCCTCAGAGCAAGAACGCCCTGGCCCATACCCTGCAAGCCTCCCGGCACGACTGCGACCTGCTGCGGGAGCAGTATGAGGAGGAGGTGGAGGCCAAGAGCGAGCTCCAGAGGAACTTGTCCAAAGCCAATGCCGAGGTGGCCCAGTGGAGAACCAAGTACGAGACTGATGCCATCCAGAGGACTGAGGAGCTGGAGGAAGCCAAGTAAGTCCCACGGCACGAGTCAGTTCCTTGTAGGTGGCAACTTTCTGTTCAACAATGGGGCTCTCCCAGACCCAGGGTGACACAGCACGCTCCTGCCTGGATTTGAGGCTGTGGGGCGCTGGGGCAGGGAGCGCTCACCCCGGTGCCATCGGCAGGAAGAAGTTGGCCACCCGGCTGCAGGAGGCAGAGGAGGCCGTGGAGGCCGCCCACGCCAAGTGCGCCTCGCTTGAGAAGACCAAGCACCGGCTGCAGACCGAGATCGAGGACCTCTCGGTGGACCTGGAACGCGCCAACTCAGCCTGCGCTGCCCTGGACAAGAAGCAGCGCAACTTCGACAAGATCCTGGCCGAGTGGAAGCAGAAGTATGAGGAGACCCAGGTGGAGCTGGAGGCATCGCAGAAGGAGTCGCGCAGCCTGAGCACGGAGCTCTTCAAGCTCAAGAACGCCTATGAGGAGGCCCTGGACAACCTGGAGACCCTCAAGAGGGAGAACAAGAACCTGCAGGGTAGGACTGGGCTCAAGCACTCCCCTTGGGCTCTGCCCAGACTCCTGCTCCTGCCCTGTCCTCAGACATGTGGGGTTGGGTCCCTTGTTGGCCAGGAGTGGACCTTGCTGCTCAGCCCATCCCTTGGAGGGATGCAGCAGCAGCCGTGCTGGGATGCCAGCGTGTGTCTTGCCCTCATGCTGGGGACACTCTGGGAGGACAGGCAGGGCCACTTGGCTCCTGTCCCCAAGTGGCTCCTGTGGCCAAATGGCGCACGATTTGCTGCTGAGTGCCATGGCTGTGGCATGACACTGCCTTGGGGGTGTTGCTCTTGGACAAACAGGTCCTTAATGCCTCTTCTGTGCTGTCTCCCAGACTGCAGAAATGTCCCCAAGCACAGCCTTGGCTGCTCTCCAAGGGGCTGGGGGACATCAGCTGAGCCTGGGCGGGGGATGGGGACGGGGACATCACTTGCACGGGGCTGGCCCCACAAACTCCTCCCTGACCAAATTCCTTCTGTCCCTGGCAGAGGAAATTGCTGATCTGACTGACCAGATCAGTCTGGGTGGCAAAACCATCCATGAGCTGGAGAAGGTGAAGAAAGTGCTGGAGAGCGAGAAGAGCGATATCCAGGCAGCTCTGGAGGAGGCTGAGGTGAGTCCTTGTTTCCCATATGTTCCTGCTGCCCCCAGGAGCCACTGGCCCACCCAGCAGCTGGGCGGTGACAGTCCTGAGCCAGGCTGTGACCCCTGGGAATCCCATTCATGGGGGTCCTGCAACCACTGCAGGCACTGGGGTGGCTCCACCTGCCCTGCCCCCTATAGCAATGGGCTGGGGGACAAGGCCAGGCTGGAGTGGGTGGCTGGGGAGAGCCCCCTTCCCAGAAACCACCTTCCCACGGCTGAGCTGTCTTTAGGGAGCCCTGGAGCATGAGGAGAGCAAGACCCTGCGCATCCAGCTGGAGCTGAACCAGATCAAGGCTGAGATGGACCGGAAGCTGGCGGAGAAGGACGAGGAGTTTGAGAACCTGAGGTGTGTGGGGTGAGGGGACAGGCTGGGACGTCACTGCAGGGACAGAGCTGGCACCATGGCCCTGGCAGGGCTGCCCCAGGCTGGGTGTCCCCAGGGGACGTGGCTGATGCGTGGCCTCTCCTGCAGGCGCAACCACCAGCGCGCCATGGACTCCATGCAGGCCTCGCTCGACGCAGAGGCCCGGGCCAAGAACGAGGCCGTGCGCCTGAGGAAGAAGATGGAGGGGGACCTGAACGAGATGGAGATCCAGCTGAACCACGCCAACCGCCAGGCCGCCGAGTTCCAGAAGCTGGGCCGCCAGCTCCAGGCCCAGATCAAGGTTGGGACAGACTCGGTGCTGTCCCTGCTGCCAGCCTGGCTCCGTGCTGTCCCCGCTGACCCCACGCTGCCCCACAGGACCTGCAGATCGAGCTGGATGACACCCAGCGCCACAACGACGACCTGAAGGAGCAGGTGGGTGCCCTGGAGCGCCGCAACAACCTGCTGCTGGCGGAGGTGGAGGAGCTGCGGGCAGCGCTGGAGCAGGCGGAGAGGAGCAGGAAGCTGGCGGAGCAGGAGCTGCTGGAGACCACCGACAGGGTCACCCTGCTCCACTCCCAGGTGAGGCACTGCCAAGTCCCGTGTCTGCACTGGTGGGAGAGTCAGGAGTCTGTCCAGCAGTGGTGAATGACCAGCCCCGGTCACAATGAACCTGCTCTGTGTGCAGAACACGGGTCTGATCAACCAAAAGAAGAAGCTGGAGGCAGACATCTCCCAGCTGAGCAATGAGGTGGAGGATGCGGTGCAGGAGTGTCGCAATGCTGAGGAGAAGGCAAAGAAGGCCATCACGGATGTAAGAGAGTGGTGGGGACTGTGGCTGGGAGAGTCTCACAACTTCTCCACTGAGCCCCTGGCTTGGCCTGGCCTGGTGGTGATGTCCCCCTGCTCTTGGCCTCGCAGGCTGCCATGATGGCAGAGGAGCTGAAGAAGGAGCAGGACACCAGCGCGCACCTGGAGCGCATGAAGAAGAACATGGAGCAGACCATCAAGGACCTGCAGATGCGCCTGGATGAGGCAGAGCAGATTGCTCTCAAGGGGGGCAAGAAACAGATCCAGAAGCTGGAGGCCAGGGTGAGAAAGCAGGAGCCGATCCCTGGCTGTGTCCTCCAGGAGCTGACTCCCGGGGCTGCCCCGGTCCCTGTGGCACCAGACTGTGCCCCATCCCTCTGGGGCCAGGTGCTGCCACTGGGGGACCAGGGGACAGTCCCCAAAGGCCTGCCAGCCTAGGCCCAGCTCAGGATGGTTTTAGCCTCTGCTGTGGTTTCTCTGAGCCGGGAAAGTGGCTTGGCCTCAGCTGGGCTGGTGCTGGTGCTTGGGAGCCAAGCGCTGAGCTGGCCTGTGCCCCTGCAGGTGCGGGAGCTGGAGGGAGAGCTGGATGCAGAGCAGAAGAAGATGGCAGAGGCCCAGAAGGGCATTCGCAAGTACGAGCGCAGGATCAAGGAGCTGAGCTACCAGGTACAGCAGCTCTGGACACAGCTCCAGCCCCCGGCCAGCAGCACCTGGCACAACTCTCATCGCTTGGCCTCTTGTGGTGCCCAACAACCCACCCCCTGAGCCCAGCCCAGCCCGGGCTTGTTCTGGGCTCTGTGTGGGGAATGACAACAGCTGCACAAGCTTCTCCCTGTCACAACATCCACTCTCTGCTCTAGGTCCTTCTGCCCATTTCCCAGCGCCTCCTGAGCTGGGTGATGGGACACAAGGAGGGAACCGAGGGGCAGGGGCTGTGACATGGGGCTGGGAGCTCGGTTGCTGCTGTCTGTCCTGGCACCACTGGGACTCTCCGATAAAGGTGGGGGGCAGGTGAGGGGCTCCTGGGGCCTGACTAAGGGGGCCGGGGCATTTGCAGGCTGAGGAAGACCGGAAGAACCTGGCTCGGATGCAGGACCTGATTGACAAGCTGCAGAGCAAGGTCAAGAGCTACAAGCGCCAGTTTGAGGAGGCAGTAAGTGCCCATCACTGCTCTGGGACAGGGGACAGGGCTGTCCCTCCCTGGGACTGCCTGCCAAGGCTGCCAGGGGCCATGAGGGCAATGTGGGGAGCTCGGAGCCCGCTGTCCCCTGTGCCCCACGCACCCACCTCTCCCCTCTCCCTGCCCAGGAGCAGCAGGCCAACTCCAACCTGGTGAAGTACCGCAAGGTGCAGCACGAGCTGGACGACGCCGAGGAACGCGCCGACATCGCCGAGACCCAGGTCAACAAACTGCGCGCCCGCACCAGGGACATCGTCAGCTCCAAGGTGGGCATTCCTGGATGGGAGCAGGGGGAGGTGGGCAGGGGCTCCTGCCACCCCTGGAGCCAGGGGAGTGACCACACAGCCACAGTCACACCCTGCTGTGGCACTGCCGCCTCGCCTCCCACTGATGCTGGGAGCTGAAGGGTGGCAGAGCACTCCCTGCATCCAGATCCCAGCTCTCACCAAAGCCCTTTGGGGATTTCTTCCAGCATTAGGAGCCCGGCTGCCTGCCCTGCCCTGTCCCAGCTGCTGCTGTAGGTTGGAGGCAAGTGGCTGCAACAGTCACTGTCAGCTTTGCACTGCACAAATAAACGTAGATCTGCCAGGACGGGCTCTCTTGTGTCTGTCACAGGGTAACCGGGGCCTTGGGGAACATTTTTCACAGGGAGGCACAGGCAGGAGAGAAGCCCAGTCCTCCCTCTCCCAGCTCTCTGGCCTTGGCATGGGATGGGGTTTGGGAAAAGAGCCCTTTGCTCATCCCTCCCCACCAAAGCACACCTCAGTGTGGGCTTGCCACACTGCACCTCAGTGCAGGGGACCAGAGAAGAGGCATGAGGCAGGACAGACCTCAGCCACTACTCCTGAGAACAACAAAGCCCCCCAGTACAGCTCTGGAGGGGGTTATGGCTTTGGCAAAGGCACTGCAAAGAAAGACATCTCCACTCATTTCTTTAAAATAGATTTCTTTAATAGTTTCCATGTAATGTTTAGTCGCAGTTAGCAAATTGGCATTAATCAGAGCAGCACGAACCTCAGCAATCCATGGGGACAGCACAGACTTCCAGCAGTATTTGTTAGTGCCAGGGGTCCCACCTCCCTCCCATCCCAGCACAGAGCCCGCTGCCACCTCCCTGGGTCTGGTCCCTCTCACCGTGAGATTCTTGACATGGCATGGACAGATCCCACAGCAACGTGGCCCCAGTTGGGATTTGCTTGTGGCCCTCTGTGCACTGGGGCGGAGCCTTTTCCCTGGAGCCCGGCACGCTCCACCCCTGGAGGAGCTGCCGGGGGTTTCTTCCCCGTGCCCTTCTCCACCGAATCAGCCCAAAGCAAAGCCCAGCCTGTGCTCCCAGGCCTGGGAGGACCCCAGGGATGGTGTGAGCTCAGCTCAGCTTCCTCCAGGCCCATGGGCAAGGCCAGAGGCAGCTGGGCCCCAAACTGTCTTCAAAATAGAGAGGGGAGTGAGACTGCAGGGTTACAGCAGCGATCAGTGGATGCACCAATTAACTACACTATGGAAAAGGCATCCCTTAACTTAAAAGCCTTTTAATTGAAGCATTTATTTTAAGTGTACATCTATTACAGTTAAGAAGAAGCAAAGATACACCAAAAAACACAAATACCCAAGAACAAAAAAAGTACAGATGAGAAAGAAATGAGCTGAGGGCACGGAGGGGCAGGGTGGGGGTGACCTGGTGAGGAAGAGCAGTGAAGCTGCCATGGCAAGAAGCTCCCCAGGGTACCCTCACCAGAGCGGGATGCAGCTCCCAGGGAGGGACACCGGGATCCCCAGGAGCTCCTGCAAGGCTCCAGCTTTATGCACAAGCTCGGCAGCTCTGTCCGCCCTGTGAGCCCTCAGCGGGACACTGAGGTGTGGGAGAAGAGAAAGGAGAAGGGAGATATTGAGAGACAAGTCCTGCCCCTGGGGCTGGAGCCTCCTTCACTCCTCCAGCCCCAGCACAGCGAGCCTCAGGGTGGGTTTCATGCTGCTGGCAACAACGAGAGACAAAAGGCTGCAGCTCTGGGACATCCTCACACCTTTGGAGCCTGGACAGAGCTGAAGTCATCTCATCAAATAAATTAGAAAATGCTAAAAAAATTCAGATGTGTGTTTCAAAACTGGTTTCTTTTACCTGTAGCTGCAAGACATGTTTTTGACTTAAATGTAGTGTATCTCATTCCTGGGTATCTGAATGTGTTGGAGCAACGTGGTGGTGGTGAGCAGGCAGGGCAGGTCCAGGTCTGGCAGTCAGGACTGCCAAAACCCGATTCCCCCTTTCCCAACATATCCTACAAAGTTACTTTCAACCAGGAGTGTTTATTCCCAGCACTTAACACATTCTGATTAAAACAGATCCAGGAAAAAACGGACATCTCCAGTAAATATTGCACTTCAAGATTAATGTGTGTGCTGATATTAAAGACTGAAAGCAGAGACTGACATAAGACTTCCAGGCATAGCAGGTTAACATCAAGAGCAATGGTCCTGAAAAGGATTTTAAAACCAGATTAGTTACCCAAGAAGGGACAAGCCGCAAGTTTAAAAAATTAGTACATTTTAATGCTAGAGCTCCGTGAAAAAGCCAACCCCTGTTGCAATTCCACCGCTGCTGCAATGTCTCTGTTCTCCAGCACTGCAAAACGCCTCCGGAGGGGAAGGATCTGCAGGAAGGACAGCAGGAGCAGAGCTTCTCTCCTAATGCACGGATAGATTTAGTACCAAATGATCCAAAAGGAGATGGTAAAGAGGTGACTGGAGCTGGGGCTCTCAGGAATTAAAAGCACACACACGCACACACACTCATGCTCTAACCAACCCCAAAGCCCCGATTCCAAAGCCCAGCGGCAGAGTTACACCTGCAGGGAGTCCTCCTGGTGGCTTTGCACGTGGCTGGTGGCAGGGTCCCTCTCAGTTTGGCTCCTTGGACCTCACACTTGGAGGGCAATTGCTGTGCTTTTCGACTTGCTTGTCCCGGCAGCCCTGAGAGAGCCACACCTCAATCGGCACATACAGAGAACCCTCATGTCAGCAAAACCCCTTCTGCCAGCCCCGCCAGACTGGGAGAGAGGAAAAAAATAATACAGGCTAGTTTTTGCAGGTGATTATTTTTATCCCAGAACAACTGGAAGATACATCCCTGAATGTGCTGCCCAGAGAGCTGTCCGAGTCTCAGAGGTCAGAGCTGGGGGCCGGCGGGGTTGGGGTGGGACGACGCTCCGCGGCTCCGAGCTGCACACACACACTACACAGCGTATCCCTGAAAATCCCCGGGTGCGAGGGACCCTCCGAGCTGTCCGTCAGAAGCCGGAGGCAGGAATTACTCCTCGGAAAAGTCTCTGTCAATGTCCATGTACGCCTCGTCGATGTAGCTGACTATGGCACAGGGCGACGTCCGGTCCGGACTGAGCAGTATCGAAACAGTCTCTTTCCAGTAGGTAAAACTAATACAGGAGCTCTGTGGGCACAGACAACAGGGGGGTCAGTGGGGGCCACAGCACCAACAGGAGCACGAAACACCTCCCAAAGCCAAAAATCACTTCCCTGTTCAGCCCGAGCTGCCCAGCCCCAGAGTGTGACCAACACTTTGCATTCCCTGTTCCACCCTCCCTCCCTGGGGTCTGCAGCAGAAGGGTTGGCTGTTGAACAGCTACAGCCTCTACAACCAGCTTCCCACTCTCCAGCTCCAGACAAGGATTCCCAGCGCCTCTGGCAGCTGCTAAGAGCAGCACAGGGTGACCCCAGCCCGCCTGCCTGGGCCAGTACAGAATCCCAAACTCCTTTGCTGCCCACTCCCAACACAAACTGGGACCCTGTGGAGCCGCAGATAAGCCAATGCTGGAAGTAGCTCCCACTCCTGAGATGACACAACCACCAACACACTCCCCCCACTCACACCCCTCCTGCATTATTCCCTCATAGCCAGAAAGCCACTCCAGCAGCCCAACACGAGACCATGTGTCACCCACGTAACTGGCTAATTGGTTATTTGTACCCATTAATGGCCCAGGACAAACCAGCTCTGGCACAGAAACCTGCAGGCTGCTCCCTTGGCTTCCAGCAGCAACATCACATATTTTTCCTGCCCTGTTTGCCACATGAGGAAGAGGGAACACTCTGGCTAAGGTGCTAACTAGTCTGGGAGCTGGATTCTGTCCTGCCTCCCCCTCCCTGGCCATCCTGCCAGCCCTACCTCTCCACCCCACTCAGCACTGGCAAGTCTGTGGCAAGCACAAAGCCAAGACCTCAGGCTCTGTTTACAGGGAAACCCAGCACCTGCCTCATGGCAGCCTGGCTGGGAAAAGGTGTGAAAAGCACCGCAGGAGTCGCACTGGGGGCAGACCTTCCTCCCTTCTTTCCCTTCCCAACCTCCCACTCCCCATTTTTGCCAGCGGACTGGCAGCCAGGCGTTGCTGTGATCGGCTCCTGCCATGGTAAGAGGGTCACATACATTTTCTAAGCAGGTGCTGTCTTTATCCTTGTTGAGGTAATGCTGCTGCCAGAATCGCAGGAGACTGTGGAAGTTGTTCAGGATGAAGCCAGGGTATTTTTCCGTGTATTCCATCTGTTGCAAGGTGCGCAGATAAAAAGGGAGCTTTTCTTTCCTTCGGGCCAGCATTAGGATAACTAAACTTGTGTTCAAACAACTGACATTTTCCTGGAAGTAAAAATGACACAGCAAAAAAATCTAAATACCAAGATACCTGTTGTATACATGCCCTTATAAAACGAGCCTGTGGAAAGCACAACAGTGGAGGTGTTCCTGCACAAAGCAAGGGAAAAGGGACATGGCTGTCCTCCAGGGAAACCAGGCCCCTCCCTGCTCCCAGCCCTGCTCACCATTCCAGTCCCAGTAAGGCAACTGCAAAGTCACTGCCAGCTCTTTACCTGTGTGAGTGTCTGTACGTGGATAATATTAATGAGACGGAAGAGGAAGGACATCCTCATGGACATCTGGGACATGTAGGACAACAGGCGGCACTCGGACAGGACTTCTGCAACTGCAGCAAGAGGAGAAACATAATCATCAGCTGCTGAAGGTTCAGACACGCTGATCCAGGGCAGTAAGAACTGGTGCTCAAACTTTCAGGGTGGCATTTCCTTCTCTAACCCACAAACCTTCAAAGCCCAGATTTAAATTAACCATTATCACCACCAAACACCCGCCAGTCCCACCCCATTGCTTCCTGTTCACCTTTAGCATCAGACTGATTCTCAAAGCGGTCCAGGGACAGCGTGATGCAGCGAACGAGCATGTTTGAGTCCACCAAAGAGCTGTTGATCTGATTTAAAAATATCTGGAACTGAACACAAACACTTATTAGTGTTGAATTTAAAAGATTTAAATATATTAATACTCAGGGTCATTATCTTTTTGTTACCTCTAACAAGTGTAAGAGAGGACATCACCCATAACCCTGCCTCATCCAGCCCAAGCCAACACTGGCACTGAGGGCTGACCAAAGGATCCCTTAAAAACACTATGGAAAGGAAAAATGCCATCTTGGCATCCCTAAAATCTCTTCTGAAGCTGAACTCCAATGAAAGTGAGATTTCATACACTGTTTGTTCTGAAAGAGGGAGAATTCCTGCAGCTCTGTGTTTTCCTACACTGATTTTGTACAAGCAGACAGCGCTAGGGAGGAATACAGCGAGGGAGTCACACAGAAGGAGAACTAAAGCCAGCTACAGATCAATAAACAGGAAGCAAAAAGGAAGTATAAAGACATTCTCTAGAATGTTTGAGTTAATTCACTAGAGAAAAAAACCCCAAATAAATACAGTTTTCTTTTAAATACATTTATACTCCATTCTCCAAGGATTGCCAAACCTAAGAGCAATGAGAGAAACATTACAGTAACAAAAGTAAGAGGATGAGGCCATTCAGAACCTACCCACCAGCAGATGTTTTATGTACAAAGTGCACAAGAGCATGAAACCACTTTGCTGCCCATTCTTGATTTACATGTGCTACTCAATTTTATAGGTAATTACCTAAGCCATGACTTCTTAAAATATCTTTAAGTTCAAATAGCATCAAATATCTGTCTGTTTGCAGTATCAAGTATGTTAAGCCATATTCATTAAGGACTTCCCACTGCAAGCTCCAGTAAAAGACTTTTTGGAGCTGTCTCAGTGTCCACAGCTACCACTTAACCCCAAATGTGGTGACTTCACAGGAAATGTTCTGCCACCCTTGATCATGGAACAGGGCAATGTTTGCTGACCAGCTCAGCACTCACTCACTCAGGACAGATGGAGCACTGCTGAAAACACTGAGGGACTTTGGCAGCTCGCCCATTAATATTTATTGTGCCTCAAGCTCTAAAACCACACCAAAGCCAAATGAATCTGAGTCCTACTGCTGTGTCTGGTTATAAAAGGGTGTAATTTGAGCCACAGGGGGCAGCTTTTACAAATATTTACCTTCTCATCTGTGTTGATGTACTTGTTGAACCTCTTGAATGCATCAATATTGAATTTCATCAGCTCTCCCAGAAGGTCAAAGTAACTCTGAAGCACATCCCGTGACTTGCACTCACTATCAACAATGCAGTAGAGAATATGCTGGCAGGAGAGGAAAACATGTTATTGCCACAGCTTCATCCAAGCCAGCAGCACAACACAGACTCTGATTTAATCAATATTTAAAGCACTTATCTGCAGGTTCTTGGGTGACTGAATGTCACAACACAGAACTAAAGACAACAATTCAGATGAGTGTCCTGTTAAAACACCTTCCCAGGGATGCAGGTTATACAAATGGCCACCAGCAGAATTCACAGGTATTTTTTGAAAGTGTTCCCAGTATTTGTCATAGTTACACAGGAATAAGGGGCAGTTTTTCATTTATTATAATTGTTGCATCTACTGTAATTTCTCCAGTAAATTGTGATCCTGACTTATCTCCCATAGTGTTTATTCCCCCACTATCAAATGGGGGCAGCTTGAGTGGCCTCAATTTCTCCGCTCAGTTTTAAACCCACCATAATATTTAACACTACATTTCTATCCACTTTTGGATTCACTGCAGATAAATCCTCCTTGACTGCTATGAAGGATACCTGACATAAACTTATTTACCTCCAGGAGTCCTCTCTTGAGCAGGAACATCTGGTCTGCATAGGAGGTGGTGCCTCGCAGAAAACTTTCAACTGCCCTTGCTTGCCAAAACCTGAGAAACAGAAGAAAGGAGGTGTTAGTTTTGAAGCAAGGGAAGTACTTGATCACAACTCTAATTTAAATCCAGTTTCCTAATCTGTTTCATTCCAATCTGAAGCTGGAGTCAGACCTGTTGATCCTGCAGAAAATCACTGGCTGTGTTTTCTTCTCACCTGCACTGCCACCAGAGCACAACAAAGCCAGACCTTTCCACAGCTTATTCTCAAACATTCTCAGCTGCTCTAAACTGGATGAAACCAAAGCTACATCCCAGAGGTCTTAAACAGCTCATCAGAGGCAAAGTGAACCCACCTGAAGGAGGATTCTGCCGGTTCCTTCTTCATGACCTGAAGCAGTCTGGTCAACAAACCTCTCTTCCCATCACAGACAAGACTCCTGCAGCAGGTGGAGAAATGACAGCGTGAGTGGAAGGGCTGGGCAAGCACTGAACACTGAATCCAGTCACTGCTCCAGAGCTTTTGATGATCAAAATCTCAGCATTCAAGTACACAGTACAAATATTGTGCCAGTCCTACCAGCAGAAGAGTTCTCCTCACTGCCCTTGGTAAATATCGCAACACGACTTGCAAATACATCCAAAAGAAAAATTTTCTCTCAAAATTTTAATGCTTTCAGAAATACCAATTCACACTTTGTGGGAATCAAGAGCTAAGAAAAAAAAAATAATACATTTGAGCTTTGGAATGAAAGAAAGCCCTTTTTTCCCCCCTCAAAAAAATGTAAATTCCATTTAGGAGGCAGAGCAGAGTATGGAAAGCTGGATGCTACACGAGGTTGTAGTAAAAGCAGAGAGGCTGTACAACTGCAATACTACTTGTATTACACAGCACCTTCAGTGGAGTATCTACCTGCATTACACTCATGCAGAAGTAATGCCTTGATCTCACATATCAAGAAAAGCAATATGAAAACTAAATGCTAATGGTGAAAAAAACCCCAAGTTCTTCCCAATTAGACACAGTATTATGATAATAATTGTAATCTTGAAATCCTCTTAGAGATTCCCTTTTGGAGTGAGGTAAATCTGCTCTGTGCAGACCAAGTCCCTGCTGATACCCTGGGAGTATTCTGCCAAACTAAATTCTGCAAACAATGTTGCAGCTGCTGAGGTTTATACACCAGAATCATGTATTAAAGAGCTTATTAGATAGAAATAGTCCAGCTAACAGATACTCAAATGTAACACAAGAGATTCTGTAAGTGGTTTAACATGTTAAGCTAATTTAGCTTATTCTGGTTATTAGCTGCTCTTAAAATACTCTGAGCTGACACTTGGATGTGCTCATGCACTGCAAATGGACATTATGTGTGCACAGACTCCTCCTCAATGCCAAAACTAACACCTATTAACAGGAGCAAGTAATGATTTGAGGGATCACAGTTTACTATCCAGGTCTGTCTGCAATGGCTGACGTGAGGAAGGCCAGAACATCATGGTGAAGTCTGAGCCATGAACTCAAACCCCTCATTTTAGGGGTTTTAAAAGTTGTTTTTGTTTTTAAAGCATGAGCACACCTGAGATTTGCTAATGACCATCAACATCCCACAAACCTGGACACTTCCCACTGAAAGGAGTCACTGAATTTGAAGTGTGGTGGACAGACAGAGCTCAAACAAAATATGTGATGTCAAACTTCCAGTCTAAGTGCTTCCAAAACTCTTGAACTGCCGACCTACACCCTCAATCCCCTCTCACCTGTCCGTGTTGACAACTGCATCCACTTCAGGGATGTTGGCTTTATGGGAGATTGCACTCAGCTCATTCAGCTCCTGGCTGTTCAAAAGGAGATACTTGTTCCTAAAGCAAGACAGTGGGAGAGGAGGGGAGAAAACCAGGATGAATTCAAGAGGCAAAAATGCGATTCCATGAAAAGCAGAGCCACAGGCCTACAAGGGCTGCAGGACTGGGCAAGCTGCTTTCTCCTGGCTGCTCTCCGCAGTGTTCACACTCTGCTCCCTCCACCAGGCCAACCACCTGCTGCTTGGGAAAACCTCCTCCAAAATTTACCAAACGCCACTTCCAACACTGACCAGCTTTGAGATGATGGTTCTTTGCTGACTTGTTTGGGATCTTACAGTTTGTAAATATTTTCTTCTGGATAACAATCATTTTTTAAAAAATCCCAGCAATGTTATCCTGAATTTCAGACCAAAATAAATATTAAATAGCAAACTTTTTCACAGATTCCGAAAGTTTTTCTCTACCCTCTAGTGACTGCTCTTTTTAAGTAATAAATCTCAGAAAGCAGAAACTGCAAAAAAGGACTCAGTCATCGTGGTATTTTATTACCTGAACAAACTTTACCCTAGAAATATTTAAAAACATCAGGAAATGCAGAGATCCAAATAAAAATGGATATAAA
This sequence comes from Eulacestoma nigropectus, assembly GCA_013397775.1. Taxonomy (NCBI): domain Eukaryota; kingdom Metazoa; phylum Chordata; class Aves; order Passeriformes; genus Eulacestoma; species Eulacestoma nigropectus. The sequence continues at coordinate 5,737,837 of VZTE01004705.1, forward strand.
CCCCAGGACTGTACATGAATTCTTTATCAAATATTGAAGTTTTCATAGTGAAAATAAATTATTTTGTCTGTAAAGTGAACTAAATGCAGAACAAGTCTGCCAGAGTACAAATGTAGTCCAGGGGCTCCCTTTGCCAGACTCCTTGCCCAATGCCAGTGTGCTGCCTGAGACTCTTTCTGCTTCCAAGTGCTCAAAATCAGGCAGCAAAGATTTCTTTTCAGGGAAGCTCAGGGAGCAGAGGATGCAGTGACAAGTGTGAGGTTCCTTCTTGCTTCCAACACTGTCATCCAGGTTAGTGCTCACTGAGCCTCTCATTCCTTTGATGTGGATTAAACAGGTTTCTGCAATGAGAACAGAGCCTTTCTCTCCCTGCAATAAACAGTTCTGCAAGTTTGGTTTGGACACAATTTCACTGAATTAATATCAGCATACAAGTGCGTTGCTCTCATCTTGTCCTCAGTTAACTCAGCTTGTGATTTCATACGTGATTTCTGTGAGTTCATGTAATTAGTTAAAACCCCCAACCTGATTCCACACATTCCACTTGCTCAAATGTTACAGCTGGGAGCTGTTGTCTGCTCAGACAAGCCCGAGATCTTTGTAGCAGCCACTTAAGTAGTAACATCATCTGAAGAGATTTTATTGGAAAACCTGGAGAGATTCCCAGGCAAACAATGTCTCGCATGAAGGATTTACAATAGGTCAGCATTCCCCCCTTGTCTATGTCCAGCAGCTCCCCATTCTCAAAGCTAATATTCCACAATGAAAAAGGCTGATATTTGAAATCTATCCAACAGGACTAAAAACCTGCACAGAAATATCAGCCTGGCTCTAGGAATGAGCAGCACGTGAAGTGCAACACGCCTCTAACACAGGTAAGGAAGTGGACACCATCTCCCAGGACTGAATTAGAGCAACAGGACACTGATGGAATGCAGGATGCAATTCCACAAGGCAGGATAAACACCTCTGTGCCAGCAGCACAGCATTAAAAAAAAAAACCCAAGCACACTGCACCACCTCTCCAGCTACTCCAGCAGACCCACGTTTCCTAAGGATGCCTTTTGAAGGCAGACAGAAGCTTTCTTCCTATTCCCCTGGCTCACTGTCAGCTCTCGGGGAGAAGGCAGAAAAAGAGGAAAGCTGCCTCCTTATTCCTTCTGCCAGAAAGTGTTAACTCATCCTATACATGTTTCAGCTCATTTCAACACGAGACAAAACGGGCTGGGTTTAACCACCACCAGACATATTCAGACATGCCCACTGCAGAGCAAATTCTTAGGCTGTTTCAGCAAGAGCTGAAAGGCACATGAAGTTTAGGGACAGTACAACACTCCCTTTGTGTGGAGCCTGCTTCGTGCCCAGGACACCTGGAACCACAACCAGGCAAACACCACCAAGCCACAACCCACCACAGCTTCTCATACTCACTCATGGTGATCACTGAAGCT
>VZTE01004705.1:5739339-5764962 GCA_013397775.1 Eulacestoma nigropectus
GTATCTTTAAAGTAATGTCCTAAAAAGAGACAAGAAAGGTAAAAAAAAAAAAAAAAAAGTATTGCTTTAGTATTTTTGGCTATCATTAGTTACCAAGCTGCCATGAAACAGCTGAATGGAAAACCTTTCCAAATCAAACCCCTTTGGACAGCAGAGGAAGTGACCTGCATAAATGGAGAAGGCTGCACTTCTCAAAATAGAAGTGGAGATTGCCTCCAAGCCTGCCTATGCACAGAACAGGTAATAGTTTCTTTCCACTGCAACAGAAAAAAGCTTGTAATCGTACTGATCAATTCAGAATGCCTAGGTTTGGAAGGACAAAAAAATATAAAGAGTCCAACACAAAACCCAACACCCCCTACACGTGACTGTGGCACAATTTGTACTCTGTCTCTCCTAGGTAGCATTTCTTCGAATTTTGGTTGTCTTCTACCTCTGGCCTCCAGGGTCCAGAAATTTACTCCTTTCTCAGTTCCCAAACTAGGAGAGAGGGGAGAGGCTAAATTGGCCCTGCTAAATTGCTAGCATGAGCCAAGGATAGACTTCAGTGAAAACAGTAATTCCTCAAAACCTGAATGCTACCACATCTGTCATTGATTACACAAACACCCAGTTGCTCAGCACAGCTCCTCAGGGACTGTACGACAGCATAAAAACCCAACAAAGAATTCCAGAAGTTCCTCACCGGGCTGCAATCACAATTCTGGTTGTGTCCGTGCAGAACCAGGGCTGAGGCCGAGTGCTTCCTCCAGATGAGTTTGTCAAACAGGTTATTGAGGCCAGGAATGAGTCTGAACTCTGCTATCATTTTATGAACCTGGGGAACAAGAGAGGTACAAACACGTCTGCTCCAGCCTCAAACAGATTTAATGCAGTCTGGAAACAGACGGGCACAATGATGTCATTCTCTGACAAAAGGATGTGAATTCTTGTCTCAAACAGCAAGGGCTTGTGTTAACCACAGTGCAGCAGTTTCCATTTGGTGGACGTGGACAGAAAACAGACATTTTGGGATAAAGCTCTTCACCAGTGCTTCAGTTAACCACTGCATCTCTGGAAGCAGCTTTGGGCATCAGGACATCACTTCCAGCACACTGAAAATGCATCTACACCGAACAGCTGAGCTGGGGGTATTCTGCTGCCACTCATCCCCCGAGTGTCCTTTCCCTTTCCAGACACACAGCTGGAGCTCAGGTAGGCCTCTGATGACAACAAACCCCATCAATATTGGTTTTGTTCAGGCGACCTGGGCAGGAGTCCTGAGCAGAGTCCAGCAGTAACACAATCATACCACACTGCTCCTTCAGGTTAAAGGGAAGCTGAACTTCAGAGAAAAAAAAACACCAAATTGCTCAGGTTTGTTTATCAGTCTGCCTGGTACATCTTTTTTATTCAGATAAAAAAGCTAGTAATTTTGGTGTGAACAGCTGTTCAATACCTTCAGTCCAAGCTGGGATACTTTTGATGTAAGGAATTTGGAAGAGGAGGACTAAGAGAAATACAAAGTGGGACTCTTATCAGCCATAGGCCTAGGACAAGCATTATTCCTTGAGATGTGGTTGCAAATGAAAACCACATGACTGGAATGACCAACATGCTGCAAAAATGAAGTGCCCAAGTAATGGACATGTTCCTTAAAATCAACAAACAAAATCACTTAAAAATGCCCCAGGTTGTCCCAAGATACAGAACTGTAACCAGCAGCATTTCAAGCAGATCAGTCTACTTTGTTCTATTTACTCAAATACCTGAATGAATCAAAATATCTGAAGCTGATGCTCTTTTACAGATTTTAGTTCTAGCTTGAAGCACAGCTGATGGCTTTTTGCACTCCTCTTGGCTGTAGCCACCAGCTGTCCCCTCTTTATGGAAATCACATTCCTGTTGTTGGACATCTCAAATATCACACCTGAGGAAGCATCCAGCTCCTTCCCACCCCACCCACGCTGCCCTGACGGATTGCTGAGCTTGGAGTCCTCTGGTGCTCCATTATTTTAAAACACTCTTGGACACTCTGGTTTAGTCACTAAGCCAGCTCTGAGGAATCTCTCTGAACAAAGTGTTCCCTGTAGTGCCCCTGTCCCTCCATGGCACAGGCACAACAGAAGGAAGCCAAGCGTGTGAGCTGCCTGCAAGAGCCTCAACCCAAAGGAAGAGCTTCTACACCCACAGTTTTAACTCCTGAATCTGCTCCTTTCCAAATGATTCAGACTTCAAATGTGTGCAGTTTAGTTTGCTCAGCTCTGAAGCTCTCACCTGACAGAGCTCCTCAGTCATGTCACTGCCTTTGTATCATTCTCTCTCTCCCAGACCCCAAACTCATTACAATTCCTCTGCCTGAAGATGCCAAGACAATCCCTGCTCTATATTCACCCTTCAAATTACTTTGGCTTTTTCCTGCTGCCATCCAGCTTCACAGGAAATGCTCTGTGGCTTTCTCAACACTAAAACTGTCTCTGCTAAGCTGAGTTTCTGTGTGTGCAGTGTGGCTCCCTACAGCAGGAGCAAGGATATCAGCTGACAGCTCTTCACCACAACACAGATATGCAAGACAGCCTAGAAAAATACATAAGGACAGTAATTTAGGGTGTGACCATAATGAGAAGGCAGCAAAGGCCCAGAGCTGCAGAGAAACACCACTTATCCCCAAGGGTGAGATCATCCCCGACGTGGCAGCAGGAGAAGCCAAGTCACAGTTACCAATTTATGCAAATTAGCCAGCAGTCAAGTTTAAACCAAGGATTCAGAGTTGAGTTTGGGAGGCTGCACCTTGCTTCAAGCAAACACCAGACCATTACGTCAATTATTACAGTGGACTGAAGCAGGCTTGTGATGCCCTCAATAAAATCCTATGCAAAATGAATCCAATCTAAAACCAGCAAGTCCTTTGGCTGCTCAGACAGGTACCACAGATCTTGTGCTTTTATTCCCTCACAGAAAAGAGCCCAAAAGGCAGCTGAAATGCTTGTCTGAGTGTGCTACTGCAGACAGTGCTGTGCCTGCATTCCAGAGCTTCCCATGGAGAAGAGCTCAGCTCCAGTCCTCCCTCCATCTCCCTGGCTCTCAGGAAGGGTCGTGGATTCACATCTGCCACACAAGTCTTACGCAGATTAAGGAATGAAGGATGTATCATGTTATTTCAAAGGCAGAGGATTTCATAAAACAAAAACAAAAACCAACCAAACAAAACCAACCAAACAAGAAAAACCCAAAAAACCCCAACCAACAAAACAAAAAAACCCAAACCAAAACCAAAACAACTCCCCCCAAAAACAAACAAACAAACAAAAAACTAACAAAAAAACCTGGCTCTGGACAAGAAGTGTTTGGGAATGCAGTAACTCAAATCCTTCAAGAATTCAATTCCAGTCCTTAACCAGTCCTGGGAAGAAGTGAACTGCAGGCCAGCTTTATCCTTACTTTCCCCATCTGCACTGGGGCAGAAATAGCAGATGAAGGATAAAGAGTTGTTTTCCTAGGAAATTAAGAAGTAAATTCAAAGCTAGCTTTTTCAGCAGCAGATTTTTTGCCTTGTCACATTTGACAGGAACACACCAGAAGTGACCGAGGGAGGGAAGGAATCCAGCACCTCCAGCTCCCCCCAGCAGCAGCAGGATGAGTGCAGGCTGCAAGCAGCTCCTGCAGTATCTATAAAACTGTATTCTTATGGGGCACTCAGGCAGGGATGAATTATCTGCCTTGATACAACGGAAAAGAAGTCCTCCTAATAGATCCATGTTCCAATAGTTGCAGGTATGTTTTGGGCTTTGTTTACGTTTTATTTCATGCCTAACAGAAACAGCACTTTTAAAGGAATGACAACAGGATTAGGAGTTGTTTATGGTAGTGACTGCGGTTTCTGCAAGAATTGCTGGTTCCCTTTGCTTCCTCTTACGCAGCATCTGCTTCTTTTAATGCCAAGTGTCTGTTTAGAATCACAAAATCCCAGGATGGTTTGGGTTGGAAGGGATCTTAAAGCCCATCTCACTCCCCTACCAAAGGCAGACCAGGTTGCTCCAAGTCCCAGCCTTGAACACTTCCAGGGATGGGAAGCCCACAGCCTCTGCTGTAGGTTCAGAGTGAACAGGTCAGTTATGTTTGGGACTGAACTACAACTGTACTTGTATTCAGATTAAGAGATTTAGGAGATTGCCCTGGGGAGTGTTTGTGACTGACACACTGAGAGGTTAATACTCAAAATAAATGTGCTCAAGCTCCTGCCCCACAACACAGTCTCTCTTGCCTAATACAACAGCTCTTCAGTAACTCACACCAATTTGGCTCTCCCAGTGTCCAGGACATCTGAATGCCCCTGCCAACCCAAGGTGCTCTGCTGAGCTGAGCAGACTGCCAAAGCTGGAAACCTGTCAAAAGTGCACCAAGGATTGCTTTGCTTTCCCCTTCACAACCTGCTTTTGACCTATTTAAATCAAACCACAGCCAAGCTGCAGTGACTGGTTCTTCATAAGCCTGTGTGAGGCAGGGAATGATGTCTTTTTTTCATTTCAAAAGGAAGAAAGGCAAATGAACAGATGAGTAGGATTTCCAGGCAGTGACCAATGCAGACAGCACTGAAGTGCATCTTCCCAGCTGCAAGTTTGACAGCACGCTCACACTTTGCCAAGTCATGGCAATAAGCTGCAAAAATCATCCAGAGGGTTTCCAAAAGTGGAAGCAGCCAAAGAAGGATAAGGCCTGAAGGGGCTCCAGCCAAACTGGTCACCACTGCACCAGGAGGGGGGAGAACACCCGACTGCAGCTCCTGCAGCAGCCAGGTACACTCACACAGCTCCTCACACAGGAGGCATCCTCCTGCATCCCTCCTGCACCAGAGCAGAGGCTCTGCAGAGCACAGCGTGTGCCCAGCCCTGCCCTCGTGGTTCCCAGTAAAACGCTGCCAGCTTTCTCAGCAGGGCTGCCGGGGTGGGATGGGATTGCCCAGCTCTGTACCTTGAGCTTTGCCCTGGTGTTTCTGTGTCCATGACCTCATTCATGGCACTTAGATTTAAAGAGACACCAAACTGTGAGTGTGACCATCCTTTGGGGCTCACCTGATTCCTCTGCCTGCCCATGAGCAGCACGCAGAGAACATACAGCACCTCCAGCTTGTACATGATCTCGTGCATGATCTTCATGGACTGGGGCAGCTGTGTCCTTGTGGAGGTGTTGGCCAGTCCACTCTCATCTGAAGACTCTGAAAAAGATGGCAAAGCTGTCAGGCTGAGGCAGCTTCAACAGGAAAGGATTTGTTACAGTTGTTACTTTTATCCTGAACGCTGCAGATGCAGGAGCAGCACATCTGCTGGAATTTTCTTCTCAACTAAAAATAGTGATGTACAGCAAATAACCAATTTGAATTACATGCTAGAGAAAACACATAGCTGAAAATTTAGAGGACATAAAATCATATTTTTAAAATTATTTTTCCATAATGAGCTAAATGGCAGCATCTACCTAAAATAAGCAGGCTCACCTAAACGAATTATTAGACTACTGCACCAGGGCACAGCAGAAAAGGTAATAAAAGTAGATGGGAGTTTATTAGAAGCACTTACTATTAAATCTACTTTCATTTCATACCTCAGTACCAGCATACTTAGGCCACAGTTAAATAAATTTCATAACCTTATAGAGAATTACCCTGCTAAGAGCAGAAACAGGAGTGCTAAGGACTTTTGAGTTCTACCAGACATACACTGCATTTCTGTCATATCAAAGGGGAAAGAAACAAACCACACACGTGCTTCAAAGCATTTTCCTAAGGTTGTATTAACACCTCCACTGGAACAATTATTTTTTTCCAATTAACTTCTTTAATTTAGCTGGAATTACCTTTCCTTTTTAATGAAGGGACCATTTGCTTGGTGTGTAGCATGTGAACCCGAAGTCGTCAGCCAAAGTTTTAGAGTAAAAAGCTGGTGAAGCCCCTCACCTCAGGAGAGTTACTTTAATCACTCCAGAGGTGGTTAGGGCTGAGGATGCACAGCATTTCAGTGCTAGCTAGGCATGCAAAGGGCACAGACTGCTGTAGCATCTCTCCTTTTGCTAATTTTAATTCATTAAAAAAATCAGTGCTACACGAGAATAAGATGGGAGTCAGACCTAAATGCTGATATGTGAGTCCTCCATGCAAGAAAAGGGGGATCTGGACCAGATGAAAGGAGAAGCAACACCTGAAGGGGCAACCCCTGAAGAAGGTTAATGTGGATACCGAAATGCTGCTAGCAGATGAATTTTCCAGCTTCTTGCATGAATTCTTCGAGAACCTCTCCTTTCTCACACAAGATATGAAAACAGTAAGATAGTTTATGTAAACAATATTCACATCTGGTGTTTTGCTAAGTTCTGTTTATGGTACACTGGGAAATGTTTTACTGTGGATGTGATAGAACCTGAACCAATCACCCTAGGAGGAGTGTGAACATTGTCCAATTGCTTCATGGAACTAGACTATATAAAAATGATTGTAAAATTAATAAATTATTCATTCTTTCGCTGGATTTCTGTGTTGCTGCATCTCTCAGTTCCTGGCTCAATAGCAACAGGTTAAGACATGCATCAGCTGCTGGGGGGTGGAGCAATGCAAGCCAGGTACCTGTACTGCTCTGCTCTGCCTCTTCATTTGCCACTCTCATCAGTGCATCCAGCACGAGTGCATTGTCCAGCCAGGTGTACCACTCCTCCAGCTCCTGCAGGAAGCTGGAAGTCCCTGTTGTTTCAGACACCTTCCGTGTGGCCAGTTTGCACAACCGCTCGATGAAGCCTGGAATATTCAGAAGCGTCGCTGAAAAGAAAAAAAAAAAAGGAGAAATAATTTTATTACAATTTAAGATCACCACAAGGTACCAGAACATCTACATCAGGGAAACAGAAGTGTATGGCTAAAAAGATCTGGTTGAAAAGATCTGAAGATGGAAGAATTCAGTGCACTCTCCTGTTAAGGACTGGAAGAGAGCATCCATACCCCAGGAATAATTCAGTGTTGTTCTCCAGTCATATCAAGGAACTGATCTGGCTGAAAATTAAGCTGGCAGAAATAAAGCAGCAGCCCTTGGAAGGGGCAGCTCCACCTCCCCTTTCTTCCTTTTTCCCTCCTGTGGTGGTGGTCTGTAGTAACTGAACTGGCTGTCTGCAGCAGCTGGGAGGAAAGCTGTCAGTTCTTAAAGTACTAGATTCCTGAATTACTCACTCATGGAGCAAAGCAGATGGAGAAGACACCACAGTAGCCCCAGGTGTGAGGGTTTGAACTGTGGAACTGCACCCTTAGAAAGAGCAGTGCAATGACAGAAGTCACTGCTCTGCAAAATGTCTGGGGAGGTGCATTTTGCCCTTAAAAGTAACTTAATTACAGGACCTGTTTATTAAAGATACATGGCTAAAGCTTCACTTCACACTTGCAGGGGCAAGGAAAAAAAGGACAAAGAATTTGGCCATGACCATTACATGGAAAAAGTTTCTTCTCTGCAAGTATAAGCTCCCTGATATAAATTTAAAAATAGAATATACTGTACAGCTTTAGAATCAGTCTCTGATTGTGCCCATAAAAAAAGATTAACTCAACATTTGCTTGGCATGGGCCTATGCAAATATCTGCTTCAGAAGCCCAGAAGCTTTTCAGCACAGTAAGAGCTGAAAACAGCAGATTCTACATTTGATGGTACTTTAACTTTTTCAATCCCTACTCATCCTTCTAGGCAAGACTTCTGCACCTGAGAAGTACTCAGCAAAATAAGGAAAGCTGCACTGTGCCCAAAGTTAAGGCTGAGATCAGATCCCCAGATTTCCAAGGCTGGTTTGGTAACACTGGGCAACATAATTAATATTAAACACACTTCTCCTTTTGATAAAGACAGATATCCTGTTCAGGACAACATCAGATAAAATCAGAGAAGGAACTGCTCCAACAGCAAGCACACTGCATGCAGTTTTAGTTCAGGAATTCATATTTTATGGAGGACACAGAATTACTGAGAGCTGCTAATGGGAAGTCCATGGATGTGGCTGAGGCACAGAAAACAAATCCAATTATTTTAAGCCACTCAGTTCATCAGAGAGTGCTGAAATGACAGAAATTAACCCTTCTAATTAGCAACGCCACATGAAACCAAAAGCTACGAAGTTTCATTAACAGGAAAGATTGTTTCCAGGAAACTATCTGAGGGGAGTGAATAAAGAAAAATGCTTTGTAAGACACAACATTTCCAGCATCCTCCAGACACACAACACTATGTGACACTGAGAGAGGAAAACTTTATACATTGCTGAGATTATTCTGACTTGTTCACAGCATAACAATTACCTTGATTAATTTCAGCTCGGGAAGGGCCCAAATTTTTTTTCTGCTGGGCATTTTTGGCCAGAAGAGTGTGCTTGTCATCGCTGCCCGTGTCGAGCTCCGAGATGGTGACAGCCAGGATCCTGCAGAAGTTGGCCAGCTGCTGCTGGTCAAAGCTGGACACCAGGCTCGCCAGGTTGGGAATATCATCCAGCTGGATCATTTCCTGGAGGAGGCAACACCAGCTAAATCACATGTGATGGTCAATAAGTGAACACAAGCAGATCCTCCCTGGGGAGCTCTCTGGGTTATTCCAATGTTAGCAAAGGAGCAGCAACAGTCTGAAAGCAGCTGGGATTTACAACTGCTGTCAGGCTTAGCAATTCCAAAAGCACAGATATCCATATTTTAAATACTATTTTTAAATTCGCAAAAAATTTGGGGGCCTTTTTTAACTAAAAAAGCCACAAAACCACAACCTAATTTAAAACATAAATTATGTTTAGGTATTAGAAGTTTCAATTTTGTTTTCCAATCCTGTCTTTTCTTTGAAACTCACAGGTGAGAACCTGTGAATTATTTCTCAGTCTTTTAATCAGAAGTTCTTTTTAATAAAAAGATGTTGAAAACAGCTTTCAGAAAAAAACCACATTTTTGTTCAGATAAACGAAGCTTGTTTCCTATTTCAGGAAGAACATCAACCTCAACCTTATTCTAAATAATAAAGTATCAAGTTACAGACTCCTGACCTTCCTCACAAAATGTACACAGACACTTTCCATTCAAGGTCTTCCCAAGGTTACACCTCTAATACCTTACTTGCATCACACCAGGGCACTGAGCTGCAATGATGCTGGCAAGTAAGTTCAATAACCAGGTTTGTGCAGAAGATTTAAGTGCCCTGTGTCCCAGCCTACAACTTCTTAGAGAGGTGAAAAATGCTTAGAGATACACAGGAAGCCTTCCAGATGTCAGGAAGACAAGTAAAGTATGTGAAATACAACCAGCAGGCAAGGATGAAAACTGAATTTATATGAGGTTCAGTTTCTTTATCAGAAATATTGGCTGTTCTTTAATGACAGTGGGGTACTCAGACCATGGGGACTCAGCTCCCATCATTCTCTGAGCTCTGCAAAAGCACCACAAGTATGACACCCCAGGAATAGTTTGGCTTCTGTACGAGAAGTGATTGAAGTTAATTATCACTGTGAACAGGCAGGTTTCAAAAGAGCTACAAGAAGTGAGAATGGTGTCTTAGAGGACTATCCCCAGCAACTCTTCAAAGAAACAGCTGTCTTTCCTTACTGGGCTGGAAAGGCATACAAATGCTATTAAGAAACCAGTAACTAACCTTTTTAACTCCCAGGATATCTTCAATGAGCGTTGCAGTTTGTAGGAATGTCTTCTTGTTTGTCATCAGTGTAAACAGGAACAACACAAAGTCGTTTCTCTCCGCCAGTCGCCTTGTGACTCCTTCCGTCTGGAAAGGAGCACACACACCCCCCGTGAGAGCCCACCCTGAGCAGCCACATTGCACAGCACATGCAGGACAGCCCTACAGATGATGTGGTACTGAGTCAGCTGCTCCTGAAAACAGGAAATGTTGTGTTTGTGGCAACCCAAACCATCTGCAGTCCTTGTTTGAAGTCAACGTGGCGCCTGCAACAATGCCAGGATGAGAGGCTTCACCTCAAGGCAGTTGTTTTCTTGTCTGAATCTAAAGCCAACCCTGCCTGCCTGGGCACACACCAGAGGGGCTTGGCTCTGCTTTGCCCTACAGACTGTGACCAGCTCCATGCCACGGTCTGCAAACACAGCAGCTCCTAAACCCTCAGCACTGCTCTGTCTGAGCGACCCGGACCAAGCACCAGCCTAAATGAACTGGGTGGTGAACCCCAAAGTCAGGCTGAGGCATGAAAACCCAAGTTTAAGGCCGCCTTTCATGCTCTGAGCTCTGCTGAGAGCACAGCCAGGCTTTCCTGAACTCACAACTACATCCTCACCGCTTGCAAAGCTGTGTCTTACCCACGACTGACAAATTCCCAGTGCTCACAGAACCAGACTAGCTGAGATAATTCCCCAGTATTTACACAGAAGCACAAGAACAGTTAATATTGCCCACAGATCCATTTCTGTGATCCTGGACACTTCTCATCCAATCCCAGCAGTAATACCAAAGTGAATTAAACCAGCAGCTGGTCTAGAAATTGCAAACTTGTTTTTTAGCATATCATGCTACTCTCAGTTTGCAAAAGTTGCATCACCTGCAGGTAAAAAAACAGATCATCCAGGCCAAGAAAAAAAGTGTTCCCTCTCTTCCCCCTCCCACGTGTACACAGATCCTTATCAGTGAGACATGATCTAGTAAGACTCAAACTCTGGAGATTAGATTGATGTTTTTGGAAGAGCTCCAAGCCACTAACTGGCTCTTTTTCAATTTTTCGTTAAACAATGTTCCCTAGGTTATGGCATAACGAGGTGTTGATGAAGTAAACAATCCTAAGCGGCTCCCTGCATGCGTAATCTGAGGCCTTTGCTTTTAGCTTCAGATTTTAATGATGAGGTTATTCCAGAGGCCTTTAACCCAGGACCTTCCTCTACACTGATCTGCCACGACTGAACTGAACTAAAATCCAGCACATGGAGTTGCAGGATCAAATTTAAAACCCTTTGCCAGCCCCAGTTCTGAACAAGACCAGCTGTAGCTGGGCTTAACAGGCATCCATTCCCAGCTTCAGATTTTAAGCTGGAACATAACAAAGGCTGGCAAAGCTTTCCTATGGAAACACAGAGACAGAAAGATCCAAACAAGGGAACTTAAGCTTGACAATGTGGCTCAGAAAACACATCATTTGAGTAACACATCAAAATACAGAGTGATCCTGTATTTAACTGAAGGAATTTTAATGTAAAGCTTCAGAATAAGTTTAAATTACACTTGAAAGAGTCTGTTTGTTGTCTTATCAAGCAGCACATGTAAAAAGTGACCAGGAGAAGAGTTGTACTTACACATATACAGGTGTTGTACAGTATGCTTAAACAGTCCTTGATGAGGTCATCACTTACTGCAAAGGAGAGAGGAGAGCAGACAGTCAGCAGCCATTCCCTGCCAAGGAACACCAATGTCCGTGGGAGGGACGTGGAGAGCTATGGAATGAGTGACAATTTCAGGCTGCTAGCTCAGAGCACACATGCAAATGCCTCAGAGGATAGAAACCACAAGAAACATGCCGTACATGACCTGTTCACATGCTAAATTGTTTTTGCATGGGGGAAAAAAATGACAGTTCATGCTGTTTTCTCCACTGGCAACTCATGCTGTTTTCTCAACCCCTGGACTTCATAAAAAACTTTCAACCTGCTTTACTGCAGCACTTTAATATTTAAAATACGTTTTCAGCACAGACCTACAATTGCCTATAGCTCAAGTTCAAGGCATTTCACCTTTGAAGTTCCCTGGCTGGCAGGCACAGGGTGCACCACGACATTCCCGTCCCTCAGAAGGGCTCAGGGAACCAGCAGAATCCCCAACAGGGGAAATGAAAACACTGCAGGCAAGCTGCTCCAGCAGGAAAGTTGAGCTGAAGCCACTGCACCCCCTCTCCTTACAGCAATGTGGAAATAAGCAGTCACATAACAAAAAGTGTGCTGTTTTCCTGAGCTACTCATCTCACAGTCTCTGTAGCTCCCATTACATAAACAATGTTTTGTGGCTTATTATTGATAATTTTTCACGGTAGCTGTAGCCACAGTAACAATAAGAGTTTCCACTGATTGCAGATTTAGTGCTTTGAGTCAAGTATGTTGTGCTGAGTGCGTGAATCTCCGGAACTGCGCCCAGAAACAGGTGACTCTCCCAAATCCCAGCGCGAATCAGTACCACGGAGAACAAAGAAACCAATGATTCATTCCTAAATGAATCAACAGGAAATTGCTGGGATGGAAAGAGAATAACAGAAAAATAGAACGATTTTTGTCTGAAACAGAAACACAAGGCAAAACTGGGGAAAAGAAAAAGATAAACCACCTATTTACTTACTTTTCTGCTTCTTTTTCTGTGTAATAAGAGTTGGTCTCATGAGAATTTCTACTAAAAGCTGTAAAAATAAGGCAAAGAATTAAGGGAATGATCACTGAGATACAAATAACCAATTAATTTGTCAGTGACAAACCCAAACCTGTCTCTGCTGAAGTCACAGAGGTGAATAATGAAGGCTCTACAATCAAACCCCCACTGGTGTCAAAATCACACTGACAAGTAAGAGTTGCATTTACCCTGAAGAAACAGTAAGAGCTGTGCAAAATAATCTCCCACAGGCAAGTTTAAAAGAATTTGATCTTGCAAAGAACGTAGTTTCACTTGCCTCCAGATAACATCAAAGATGGTGATCACACATCTCTTAAAATAAGGAATCTTTAGCAATAATCTGTAAAGAGATGCAAGTTTTGCCAAGGCTTTCCCTAAATCTTGCTGGGCTTTAAATACATTTCAGGTCCAGACAGAATTTAGCAGCTCCAGATTTTATCTCAGCACCAAAAAGACACTACATGTGTACAAGACCCTGTAGGTGTATTTACATTTATGTTTCTATTTAAGGATGTAACAATCAGCTTTCCAAGACCAAGACTGTGGTTCTGACTGATGTAGAACTGATCTTTAGTTGCTCCAGTCTACACCACTGGTTTAGCTTAAAACATTTGAAAAAACAGCAGTTTATTTAAAAATGAAAGTTGGCTACCAGAAGGAACTGGTGACTTCTGCAAGAACTACTGCAGATGCCTCTGGTTTTAAAATTCAGTTTAAAATGGTTAACAGCAATGCAGGCATCACCCTGTCAATGCCAACTCACAAGATACTTGAGAGTTTACAACGTGATCTATTTGTCCCAACTTAACTTCGCCCTTCTTTTAATGAACTACTGACCCAGACAGAGAGGAAACCACCTGGTATCACTGAAGCCACGTTATAAGCAAATAAATACACAGGCAACTTTTAAGAGGAATATACATTTTCTAGCAATATTTGTAGTAGCAGCTGTAGCATTAATAGGGTAGAGAAAAATGACTGCAGTAATGCAGATCTCATATTAATGGCTTGTGTTTTAGGAGGAGAATGCACACCTCAAAGTTTGGGGGTTTATGCTTTAATTCTTGGGTTTTCTGCCTCTCACCAGAGGCAGAAGGAGCAGAAAGGGAACTATGAGATCATGTTTCTTGGAATGGGTTTACATTCGGGTATAAAATCTATGAGGTTTGTGTATCACTTCAAGTGTTTGCACTCTCAGGTCTTGTTTCACATAGATTCATACAAAGGGAGGAGCCACCAAGGTGGTTTTGTTCTTCCTCAATGTAAAGCCTGTCAGAATCCAAAATATTTTAACTATCACACATTGTAGCCTAGGGAGTACACTGCAAACTGAGTGTCCTTCAAAGTTACTCATGTTCCACAGCTCAAAATATTGCAAAATAAAATCAGTACACGGCACACACAGCACCAGCAGATGAAACTTCTTCCCTTTCAAATCCTAGAGCAGGATTTTTGAAAACACATAGCACTGGCTTCTATCACTGCCTTTAATCACATTAAACCCACCTCTATCAGCCAAATCTCTGCCCATAGCACCAGGTAATTACAGTGTATCTGATATTCACCATCTCCAGCCCAAGGGGAAAAAACCAACCAAACCCAACAAAACAACCTGTCCCCAACACACAGAGATGCTGTGCATTATGTTAACATCATTTCTACAGAAGTACTGCTATTTCCCTTTAAAAACAAGGGAAATTTAAAACACGTTCCTAGTGTTCTCATTTGCTTGGATAGCTGAAGGCTTTTGCCCTCAACTGATAGGAACAACCAAACCAGTGCTCATTTCAAAACAACATAAACAGCAGCTTTAAGTAAAAGCAAGCTAAGTGTAACAAGAAATAAATAACAAAATCTGTTTAGTTAAGCTACATAAAAAGAGAGTGTCAATTAGTTCACTGCAAAATACAAATCATACATTTCTAATGAAAGCCAAGCCAGAGTCGGGCACCATAAAACTGAGCAAATGGGTATTTGTGCAATGTAGAATTGAAGCAAATAAACAAAAAGATGAATTGCCAAAATGTCCACAGAAACCTCCCAGTTTTGTTTAAAAAACTTTGCCATAGATGAAGCAACAAAGACAGACAACCTGGCTAAGACAGAACCCTGGCGTGCTTAAACTGCCAGATTCCCCAGTGTTAAATGAAATTCTCACTGCTCCAATGCCAATTGTATTATTTTATCTCACAACTAGGAATCATTTGAAAGTGTCTTCATTCAGAACTAAAGGTCTAATATTTTTCAAGGTAAAAACAGAGTGACTAAAGAAATAGCCAGGTATTCTATATCACATAAGAAAAAAACATCTCACTTTAGATGTAATACCTTGAAAAATACACTCTTTTCCTATTTTGATTAACAGAAAGAGGCAAAATTCTAATGTTTAACATCAAATTAGTAAAGTCATTCTGTAGCTTGAATTTAGAAGCTTCAAAGACCTCACTGAAGAGATTTCTCAGTGGGATAATTATCATACAGATCTTTTGATATTATTGAAAATAAACACTTACATCGACTCCTCCAAACAAATCAAATGTGTACGTGTTTGGGAAACTGGACTCTTGAGCAGCTTTTCTGTCTTCTGTGACATAAACCATGGCTTCCATCGAAAGGAGTGGAGAAATTTCCTGCATGTAGGAGAAAAATAAAGAGATGGTTCAAAAAGAAAACTGTTCATCAGTATAAACACAATTATCTTTCCCTACCTGTGTGATCCACCGACTAATCACCTGCATCCCCAGCTCTTACTTACCAGCCAGTTTTTGACAGATACCATCATGCAGACAGCTTAAAAAATTCATAGAATATGATCACAGTAGACTCTAAAGAAAGCCACAACAAAATTCTCTCAAGTTTCAGGAAGAAGAGTGCAGCCAGTACCTTTAGGATGCTTTGGCACTGGGAGAAGTCGCTGTTTGGGTGGCTGTGCTCATACAGCTTCTGCAATAGCAAGGGGATCCCATTCCATTTTGCTTGTTTATCTCTTTCCTTCAACAAGGCCTCTGTGATCTGCAACGAAGGAAGAATGCAATTCCCATGTGTCCAATGCTTCATAACCAGGAAAATAACCTTATCACATTCCTGGAAAAAGAGCTTACAAAATCCAGTACCTCTTTCCATGCAGCAATTTATCCAGGACAGGTAGCTGCAGAATTTTACAGATGTGAAGTATCTTAAGCAGCACAGGGCTTAAAGCAGATGTCATTTAGAGTACACGATCTCATTCTGTATTTTCATATTGATTGTGTATTTTAAAATGGGAACACATTAGTCTCTAAACAATTCCATTAGCAGAACTCCAATTGACAGGTCAGTGAAGGAGGAAATGGGTGCCCTGCCACTGTCTCACATTACACTGGTCCAAGGTGTAGAATGCTGAGGATGGAAAGGCTTCATTACTTGATGCATTCAGCCAGAAAGGAGTATTTCCTCAGCCAACTCCCTGAAGTCATTACTGGTCACAGCAATGACCCAAACCACGAAGATTTACAAGCAGGAACATCAAAGATAGAGAGAAAATTCCCTCTCTAGTCTTGGGCTGGTTGTAAATGGAGACCACCAACTAAATCAGCAGAACAACACTGGCATTATCCTGAGAAACAGGCTGCAACCACAAAAAAGAACACTTGGCATTTGTTACTGTAGCTGTCCAAACTTTCTTCAATTTTCCTCCTTTTTCCTAAAGTAAAGAAAAATTCTCAATATCCATCACTGTGTTTAACACCTAAAAAAAAGATGTAGCACCACAAGACTGAAATATTCTGCTTAAAATCCACAAAAGATGTTTTGAAGCCTGAATACTGCCAGGTTAACACCAGGAGAAGCTGTCAAGGAGGAGCTTAGGACCTTAAAATTAAAATTCACCCTCCAGTCAATGATGACCAAACTTAAAACCCCTTTCCTCTCTGATACTTCAACGCCAACTACAACAACGGCAACACAGGCACTTATCACTGTGCACAGGATAAGGTAAAGCAGACAACAATTCCAGCTGGATTTTTAGCTGGGTTTACAAATGTTTTATACACCCTTCAAATAAAAACAACAAGATAAAGAAAACCCCAATCCTCTGGTCAGCACCTCAAAGCAAACCTTAGAAAACAGAATGTCCTGAGCTGGAAGGGACCCACGGGATCACCCAGTCCCACTCCTGGCCCTGCCCAGACACCCCAACAACCCCACCCTGGGCATCCCTGGCAGCGCTGTCCAAACGCTCCTGGAGCTCTGGCAGCCTCGGGGCCGTGCCCATTCCCTGGGGAGCCTGGGCAGTGCCCAGCACCCTCTGGGGGAAGAACCTTTCCCTGATATCCAGCCTAAACTCCCCTGACAGATGTGTGGGCTTGCTCTTACTGCTAGGCCTAAACCCCTAAGCTGCTCTCATTCTGCACCTTTCTGTGCGTGACATTTCCCTCCCACCTGCTTAAATCTGGCTTCTTCTTCTTTCAGCCAAGACATCGTTCTCAGACACAGCTCAGTGCACAATTCCAAAAGGCCATTCAATTCCTGATTAGACAATTATATGCAAATATACTCCAATTTCTGACTGAGAATTTAACCCTTTTCTCTGCTTGTTATACAAGATAACCAGAAAACTGATGCAAGCTGAGAACTCAGCCTGGTAATGTATCTAACGTGGGTCCTCACCCTCTTTGTAAGATTTCCAGGTACTTTGGATTCTTTTCCTGATTAAATACCCAATTTTTTAGGTAAATAAGAACTTGAGGAGTCTTGAAGTACCAGGTTTTCTCACTACAAGCAGTGATTGAAGCAGCATGAGCACATCTGGGACATAAAATTCTCTCCAGTTTTTAACTTTTCCCTGCTTTCTGATTTCTGAATTAGAGGAATCAACCAGCACTGCTGGAGAATGACATGGTTTCCTTCCGAGAAGGAGAAATAGCAAAAGACCAAACCAGAAAGCCAAAATGACTTCTCATCATTTGGGCTCTGGGTCAGCTCCCTGGAAGTCACAGATTCCCTTTCTCCTTGAGATACCGAGCACAGAGTGAGCCAAAGGAGCTCTACCACTGCCCCATCCCAGGTGTGGGAGGCGTACAAACCCCACAGGCAGTGGGAGGAACTGGATGAATTGCTGGGCAAAGTGCAAAGAACACACAGCAAAATGCCAGGGAAAGAGTCCAACTCTCCAGCTCCAGCTGATGTGGAAGATACCACAGGCAGGGATGACGTACATGAGCTGCAATCTCAGGTTCCAGTAGCACAGAGCAGAATTCAGCACTTAAATGCTGTCAGGAAAGGCCAAAACCCTTTAATTAACATTAAAACCTTGTCCTGGGTTTAATACCATATTTTTAATCCCATGTATGCTTCTTGGTTTGGGGCAGGATCCATCTGATCTGATTCCCATTCCTGTACTAGCAGGACTTCCTCTCCCTGCCCCAGGCTCTGAGAGGCAGCCACAGGAAACTTTCAGAACTGAAATTCTGAAAGAGTGAAACAAATGTTTCCTTGCTCTCATCATCTTATAACTTACGCTTTCTAAAAATTATAATAATAATAAAAAAAGGGTTTTCTCTCTCTTGATTTAACACATCTTTGGTTTCACTGCAAGCTCTGGCTTGTGGTCCATGCTCTGGATTTGAGGCTACCCTGGCTCTGGATATTTCCATTGTGGCCAGGTGGTATTTGCCAATGCAAAGATTCTGGATTCTGGGAAGGGATTAAAATTCAATCAGACTTTGTGGAGCTGTTTTTCTTCACAGCCATTTTGGTTAAAAACTGCATCTCCTGTTTTCTGTAACAGCAGCTAGTCAACGCTTCTCATTGATAAGCAAAATTGGTTTTCTTTTTGGGGAAATTTTACTGAATAGTCATCAAAATCAGCACTGGGTCTTTTGGGGCTCCTTTCCTCTGTAGAATTTTTTGGTCTCAGTCAAGCACGAAAAGTGCAATCCAGCACTGATTTTCTTCATTCACTGAAAAGCTGTGGATAAAATACCTGAAATCTTGCACACAAAACTTGAGAAGTTAGGTATTATCCAGCAAGAAGGAGAGGCTGTAGCAGCCCAGCTGGAAGATGCATCCATTAAAAGGCAGGACCTCCCCAAGTGCTGGCAGCTGGGTTTGGAATTGTCACACCTTACTGGCATCAGGACACGACAGAATAAGGATCAATTACTGGGAAAACAAGAGCAGCAGCATCGAAGCCTCCCTAAGACACAGGTTCAGCAAACCAAACTGGTACAAACACCAGGACTCCACATGGTCACTTCCCAGACTGCTGCAACACATCCCAGTTCCGGCTCACAAACAGAGAAACCCAAGGACAGCACACTGGGGCTCTCCAGAGTGGTTCCATTCCAGACAGATCCCTGAAAACACCAGCTCATCCGGAACTCCCAAGCCATGTGCCCGTCCAAATCTGTCTGTACAATCCTGGTTTCACACCTGTGGCTTCCTGAATGCTGTTCCCTGAGCAGGACCATCCATGTCCCCCTGCTCCAGCTGTGCCATGAAGCTGTGGCAGTGTGGATTTGCTGGAAGGGCAATAAGAGACCTTGGAGAGGATTTAAATTCAGAGATAAAAATGTGTCACCAGCCCACCCATGACTGCAAGGTAGAACAGGCTGAGTGGTTTTCTCTTTGAAGACTCCCAAGGAACTGGAGCTCAGGATTTCCCAGGAGATTACTCCAAAGACTGATAACTACCATAGGAACACTTTCCGACTACACAGTTTAAATAAGTTTTGTGCATAATTTTCCTTGACAGTATATAAAGGGCTGAATAAAGACACTGCACACAACTCTGCATATTTCTTTTAAATTTCTTTCTAATTCTCCTTTTAAATCCTTTCAAAAATGATAGAATAAGAAGCACAGAATCTCCTGAGTTGGGAGGGACACCCAAGGACTGTCAAGCCCAGTCCCTGGCCCTGCCCAGACACCCCAACAACCCCACCCTGGGCATCCCTGGCAGCGCTGTCCAAACGCTCCTGGAGCTCTGGCAGCCTCGGGGCCGTGCCCATTCCCTGGGGAGCCTGGGCAGTGCCCCAGCACCCTCTGGGGGAAGAACCTTTTCCTGATATCCAACCTAAACCTTCCCTGACAGCATGAATTTTCATGATGGTCAATAAATAATTATGAATAATACCTGCATTTTCATGAAGTTATACGTTACTATTTGCCTATATCCATCCCTTGATCAGCCTAGTTTCCCTTTCACTTCTCCCCCTCCAGTTTGCTCATCCTGCAAGCACAGCCTCTCCAGCAGCACAGGAGCAGCTCTTCCCCCCTGCTCTGTGTCCATGCCCTGGCACATGCTCAGCATTGTCAAAACATTTCTTACTGCCCTGAGATCTCTTGGGAGCTAAAGCTGCTCCCAAATCCCTTCCCCTTCCAGTGAGGATTTTCCTTCTCACCCGTGCTGTGACAATTTTCCTTGCCCTACAAAGCAAACCTCTAATTTTCCTAGCCTTGCCTCCATCCCTGTGCTGAGCTGTGCTCAGTGACACCTCTGTCTTCCCAAAACTGCCGACAAGACAAACCGAACGCCCAGGATTTGTGACAGCAGCAGAAACACCAGGAGCTGATCCTCCCCTTTGCTC
This sequence comes from Eulacestoma nigropectus, assembly GCA_013397775.1. Lineage (NCBI taxonomy): Eukaryota > Metazoa > Chordata > Aves > Passeriformes > Eulacestoma > Eulacestoma nigropectus. The sequence goes on from VZTE01004705.1 coordinate 5,759,270, forward strand.
TCCAAGGCAGGGCAAACAGTTTCCTGATAAAACTGTGTCTCTATTTCACATTTTACCCTTCAAACATTTCACTGTCTTGCTGAGCCCTACAGGAGGGCATTTGCTGTCATCTTTTAGAAAGCAAAACCAGTGACTCAGGTGTCCAGGCATCCTTCACAGCACTGAAAGATTCCTGCTGTGACAGACTTCACAGCTATGACACATCACTTAGAAGGTTTTTTAACTCAATTTCTCATTGCAACCATACATTAAGACTTTTTTTTTTTTTTTTTAAAAAGCAGAATTTCCATTCTTGGTATTTTCCATGACCACTTCGGGAGTATTTATTCAAATGTCCCAAAAGTTTAACAGGAAACAGGCACAAGATTATGGACCTTGACAGAGATGCAAGCACACTGTCTCTATGTATTTTTAATAAAATTGAAGCCTTTCCATATCCTTTCCTTCAAGCCTTTCAGACTGTACCTTTAAAAAAAACCAAGAAACTAATATTTGTGGAATTAAATATTTAATTTTCCACTGAACAGTAATAATTTAAGAAGTCATCTCTGACAGACTGCCAGGAGAATGATTATTCAGGATTTTGGGGAGTGTCCCACCATCCCAGCTCGTTACTGCATTTTCCTTTCCAGTTGCTAACAACCATCCATCAGCCCGGCCAAGCTGTCTCCCTCCTCACACAACTTTTCCCACGAAAGCCTGGAACCAAGGCAAATGACCCTGCTAGTTTTGGTTTTAACACAACAGCTTCTGCAGGAACACAACTGCTGGCCCATGGAGCGATCCTGGAAAGCATTCCAAGGGAGAAACTGCAGCCCTGCAGCTCCGGGGCAGAGCACACTGTGGGCAGTCACCAGCTGAGCTCTGATCAAACACAGGGCAAAACCCCACAAATATTACTCCTAAAAGGAAACTCTGCTGGGAGAAGTCCGTGTAAGAGCACCTATGTCCAGCCTCTTTGCAGCTCCTTCATTCTTCAGGTGCAGATCAAGATCCCCTTAACTAGATTCCCTGTTTCTCCATCCTCCCCAGCCCCCATCCCTTCTCCTGCCAACTCAAAAGCCAGGCATGAACCCAGGGACACATTGTCCTAGGGTGAAACATGCCACAGCTTCCAGCCAGGCCTAACCGTTCCCACAACTCCCAGACTACAGCTCTACTCACCAGAACTGGAAGAAGAGCTGGTCTACCAAGACAAGGAGCAGGTCTCATGAATCTCCAATCCCCACAGCACTTCCCAGAGCAAGACAATTCCAACACAGACCTTTGACACCAGCAGCTCTCCAAACCCACTACAGGATCCACCAGATCAGAACAGAGCTACTGATGTTTGCTTTGCTGATCTTACAGAGAAAAATAAATCAACTAATATGTATAATTATATTAAAATGACATCACTTCTCAGTTATCACTTTCCCTTGGAACTTCCTAAGTTTCTTCTTCAATTCATTTTGAAAGAAAACAAAATCTGTAGGGCTGTCTAAGAAAAAGCAGAGGGATAAGGAGTATCATGTCTACATTTTTCTTTTCACTTATCTTCAGCCACACGAAAAAATCAGACACCAACACAACTTAAGTCCAACACAGCCACTTTTTGAGCATTTCTGGTGCGTGACAGAGCTCTGGTCCTGTTACATAATAAAAGCACGTCCAGGCTTTCCAACACTCACTCACTGTCCTCCCCTGAAGAGGCCTAAGCCTGCTTACACCCACACAATTAGAGCTACTCAAGTGGATTATATTCACGTGAATGTTGTTTTGTTGGTGCTGTTGTAAGGAGGAAACAAAAAACTGACTCAAAACCAGAATTTTTTCCCAGGGTTAGGAAGCTACTCCTGCTGATCACCTGCAATAGCAGGAGGTGGAAATCTGGATGTCTGAGGAAGAAAATGTTTTCCTTCCACAGAGCTTTTTTTAGAGTGGATAGGGACTATCCCGCTAAGGGAAGTGTCTGCTCCTAGGGATGGCAAATCATGAAATACAGCTGGAAAAATGGACTCTTTTTCTCCATTCTGATTGTTTCAGCTAAGCCTTGGCAATCCTGTGAGGGTGAGAGCAGTGCTGACGCTCAGCTCTTGGGACTGCACCAGGAGCACGTTAGTTTGCCAACAAATCCCTGGTTAGTCCATTATTACACTGCTCTGTCTACAGGGATTCCCAGAGCTGCACCTAAAATCTTCTGGTTTCATGCCATATCCATGTTGTTCACAGCTGGCTTGCAGCAGATGAAGTGTGTACCCTCTTGCTAAGGGGATTTGAGCCGATCAGCTGAGCCAGAGTGTTCCTGGCTTTCAAGGAACAGCAGCACAAACCTTGTCCCAGAGCCTGTGATCCACGGCACAGCTGTGCCCCAAGAAGGACAACAACCCAGGCCCCTCAAAACCAATATTCTTCCTTATTAGAAATGTGTCACTTCTGGGAAGCTGTTCTGCTGCTGGTTCACCAGCACCCGCAAAGCCCCTTGCACTGGCTCTGTGCTCAGGGCAGGGCAAATCCTGATCCCAGGTTATGCAATCTGATACCAACACTGAGGCTTGTGTCCAGGGCAGCAGCTGATGCCAGCAATATGGATAGAACAGATACAGGAACAAATAATGGCAGTATCTACTGAAATCTGCTTTAGCTAATCAACTTCTCATCACAGAATCGTTTAGATTGGAAAAGACCTCCAAGACCATGGAGTCCAACCTGTGACCGATGCCCACCGTGTCACCCAGCCCAGAGCACTGAGTGCCACGTCCAGTTGTTTCCTGGACACCTCCTGGGATGGGGACTCCAGCACCTCCCTGGGCAGCCCTTTCCAATGTCTGACAACCCTTTCCAGGAAGAAATTCCTCCTGATGTCCAGCCTGAACCTCCCCTGGTGCAGCTTGAGGCCATTTCCTCTCATCCTCTCCCTGTTCCCTGGGAGCAGAGCCCGACCCTCACCTGGCTGCCCCCTCCCGTCAGGGAGTTGTGCAGAGCCAGAAGGTCCCTCTGGAGCCTCCTCTTCTCCAGGCTGAGCCCCTTTCCCAGCTCCCTCAGCCACTCCTCATATGACTGACTGTCCAGCTCTGTTGTCCTTCTCTGAATAATTTATTATTAATAATAAAGCAAGACACCAACTGGCAAGGAAGCCAAGGGCTCTGGGTAGGTGAGCACTGCAGGAACATGCAGGGATCCAGATTTCAGAGCCTCAGCTGACCTCAAAACTGCCAGATATTCAGGGGGCTGTTGCTGTCAAAAATGTTTTGATGTCCCTGTAAGATCAGAGTGATGAACTTTCAGATGCAGGCCTGTCAACGGTGATCCTTCCCAGCTCCCAGCTAAGCCCCTACTTTCCTCATACAAAAATGGATCTTGAGATCACCTAAGAATAGTACACAAAGCTTTGTTCAAGGTAAATGCCACTGCTGCCGATGGCAGGCACCCCAGCAAGGAACTGTGTTCCCCAATCTCCCTGAATTAACACCTTGTGAAGGGTTTCCCCTCTCCACAGGACACCAGCAGGGTAGTCCAGGCAGCACATGATCCAAAACTTCCTTCCAAAAGACAGCTAGAAAGAGCTTCAAGGACACTCTCATGACTTGCTCTAGACCTCAACACAGCAACTTGACCCGCTCTCAGGCTTTTCAGGAGCAAATCTGTTGAGAAATGTAAGCAAGGGCTCCCATGCTGCCACTGAAGAATCAACTGCAGGAAAACTGGGAATGTTTTGATAAAAAATAGAACTTAAAAAAAAAGAAAGCAGCCAAAACTGCCTTGTGCTTCTTTAAAAGCTACATCAAAGTGTTTTATATTTAGATCGTCTACAAACAAAAAACTGATGCAAGGTAAAAGCACAGAGACACGGAATTTATAAAGTTCAAAATCATTCAGGGAGCTGTTATTCCCCCTGCTTTAGTCCAAGGGAATCACAGAATGGTTTGGATTGGGAGGGATCTTAAAGCTCATTCAGTCCCACTCCCCTGCCACGGGCAGGGACACCTTCCACTATCCCAGGTTGCTCCAAGCCTCATCCAAGCTGGCCTTGGACACTTCCAGGGATCCGGGGGCAGCCACAGCTTCTCTGGGCACCCTGTGCCAGGGCCTCCCCACCCTCACTGGGAAGAACTTCTTCCCAATATCCCATCCAACCCTGCCCTCTGGCAGTGGGAAGCCATTTACCCTTGTCCTGTCACCCCATGCTCTCATACAAAGTGATTTAAAATACCCTCCTACAGCATTTACGAAGTGCTGGGAGCTCTATGTGCCCAAGTTTTAACTCTCAGGGCAGCACAAGGATGCCAAAATTTGTCAAGCAAAACAAAACTCCAGCAACAAAAACCCCACCTTGTTCTTCGGCATTATAAGGAGGATGCAACCAGCAGAAGTTTCGTTGATTGCTGTAAAAGCTTAAAAGCCCAAAATGAAAACAGCACCACTGAATTTTTCAAGCAAACCAAAGCCCAGAGGGGGAAGCACCATCCTACAGACAACAGAGGTGCATAAGGTTGGTGCAGGTTTATCCGACTGAAATTGCAGTGGCTGAGGAGATGCAGGAAAGGAAGAGTGCAGAGGTGGACAGCTAAGGCAGTGAGACAAACTTTGTCCACATGCCATAGGAAATCCACTCCTAAAACAATCCCAAGGAAATAACTTCCTTCAAAAGAGTCACTACAGGTTTATATTCACGCAAATTACTGGCTCTTCTTAAGGATTAACCCAGTTGGTAGGTGAGGAAGCAGCAAAATAAAGACAAAAGAGCTGTAAAAAATCACCTGCTCTTTTACCTCTCTGTTACAGAACGAGGCACAGGCATTCATGATGAGCAAATCTTCTCTTAGTAATTGCTCAGAATCCTTGTTTATCAAGGAAAATGCTGTTGTCTCCACTAGTACATTAGAGAAATGCCACTTTTTATTCCATCTGACCTCTCTTAAGATACTTCAGCTCAATAAATCAGCACCTGAATACAAGTTCTTTATCTCATGTTTCATTTTCCCAGTCCTTGCACCATTTTGCATTTAATCTGCAAGAGAAATCCCAAATATTCTCCATGAAAAGAAATTAATAGACCATTATCCCTGAGCAGCTTCTCAAAAAAAGCCAACATCAGCACACGACAGACACAGGCCCAGGGTAAGGAGCTGATTTCATTCCTTGGTATTTCCCAGCATCATCAACGGGGAAAGATGACAAATAAGGAGACCTGAAGTAGTTTCTCACGAAACCACCTGCGTTACAGAGCTAAAATGTCTCCTAATCCCTAATACCACGAGGCTGCCTTTGTCCAGGAAATACGTTTAAATTTCGATGCTGCATTGTTACAGTCCCAGGCAGAGCTTCCTTTCTTTGCAGGGAAGGCCACACCGACCGAAGAGGCGGAGAACGGCTCGGCAAACGCCTGTGCTGCTCGGCGGCGCTCCTGCAGCCCGGCTGAGGCCGGGGAGGCGGGATACGGAGCACGAAGGCCCCGGGACACCCTTGTGCCGCCCCGCGCCAGCCGCGGGGACGCCCCTCCAGCAGCGGGGCAAAGCCCGAGCACCTCCGGGGAGCTCCGGAGCGCCGAGCCCGGGCTGGGAGCGGCCGTTCTCCCCGAGCAGGCCCCGCTAGGCCAGCCGGGCTCTCCTCGGCCGTGCAGCTCCGCGAGAGGCCCGGGCAGGAGGCGCTGCAGCCCCGGCCCCAAACCGCACGGCTCCCCCAGGCCCCGCGGCCCTCCCCGGCTCGCCCCC
>VZTE01004705.1:5765273-5776254 GCA_013397775.1 Eulacestoma nigropectus
AACATGGCGGGCGGGAGGGACACGGGCCGGCAGGGAGGGAGGGAGGAGAGAGGGGCGCCTCTGCCGCCCGCCAGCCCCCGCCCTATTCCCATCTGGATGCCTTCATTCCCCTCGGGCTGCCTTCGTTCCCATCCGGATGTCTTCATGTCCCCTGCGATACCTTTATTTCCCTCAGCAAGGCCCAGCCGCACCGTTTTCCGTGTAAAGAAAACTCACCGAGAACTCCGATCACAGTATGTTTTTATTAAAATAAAGGCTTTGTAAGATGGAACAACACTGGAACAAGGCACGGTTGAGGCTGTCCTGCGTTGCTCTGAGGCACCCAGCCCACAGCACTAATCTGAGATTAGCTCAGTTGGTCATAATAGCAAAGTTTCAGTTCCTGTCTGGGCCATTGACGTGGAGTTGGACTCGATCATCCACGCGGGTGCTTTCCAACTCAGAAGAATCTGTGAATCTAATCAAGATCCACTTAATTACTCACAGTAGCCATGGACAGATGAGTGAGTTCTCTGAGCTCCAGCAGTGCTGAGGAACAATCTTACCTCCCAAGGCTACGGCCCCTTGGTTCTGCTGCTGGAAGTTCTTGGATGAGGGTACCAAAATGCCCCGGGCAGGAGGGATCTAATGAGTTGGAGATCTGTCCCCTGCCCTGTTATGTCCTTTATTTTCCTCTACCCCACAGGTGGGACAATGCTGAGAGAGATTCAGGACCTGAGCCAGCACTGAGCAAAGCTGCTGGAGAAGGCCTGGGGTTTGTTTCCTGCAGATTAAACAATGAAGAGCATGTGAGATGTGAACAGCTGGAAAATAAAAAGATAACCTGTGGTGGCAACAAGGAGCCACTAAGAAGAGCTCCATCGTTGTCCAACAGTGCCTGTTTTAGGGCGCTCCTCTCTCAGGGCTGCAAGAGCTGTCAATGCAGAATTCCTGGTCAGCAGCTGTCCCAGCTGCCATGGGAAAGGACAGAACTAAAACCTCTGTAGGTTACCAGTCCTTCCAATATGCCTGTCCAACACTGCAAGTGTCTCTTACCATAGTTCATTCACAACTGCAACAGGAGTTCTACCCCGAAGGATAAAATGCAAATTTTATTTAACTTCACAGCACTAGTACAGGTCGAAACAATAAAAAAATTTACATTCTCAAGGCAACCACATGGCAGCACAGACTGGGCACTCTCCAGTTGTATTTAAGTATTTCCCTGTCCACAGGGATTTATTTATCCTGTATCTCTAGCCCACTCAAATGACTGTAGCTTGTGTGTAGCCTGCTCCAGACTCTTCACTTTCCAGCAGGCTTGAAGAAACTCCATTGCTTTTCTGCCCCCCTCTTTTTGTTTTTCCTTTAGAAAGAAAACCTCTTGGTCACGCTTCTGATTCCCCCTTTTCTGATCACTGCCCACACCTGTTGCAAAAACACTGATAATGTATTTAAAGGTTTGGATTTGCCGAGTCAGCTGAGCACCGAGAGGTTCATGGACATCTCTCTGTTCAGCTGCTTCCTGCACCAAGGCAGAGCTGCAGTTTCAGCCTGGGCTGAGTCCCCTTCCACCCAAGCCTTGTGCATGGCTCGTGTTCAGCTCAGCTGGGGCAGCCCGGGGGTGGCTGCACTGACTGAGGTGCAGTGAAATAAGCGGGGCCCAAAGGGAAGTTAAAAAGAGGAAGGAAATGGGGAAATAAAAGACAAGCATGTAGATTCTTTAAAAAGAAAGCAAGTTACACTGCAGAATCAAACATTTCTTAGTCCACCCTCCAGCTCAGTTTTTTGTCCAGACATTACCTGGACATTTACTAAAGTGGTTTTCAGGCAGGAGGCACTGACCCACACTGATCTGAAACAGGGGGACTGAGCACTTTTCCATGTTCCAAGTGCTCCTCTCCCCCCACGCCATCCTTCATGCCCAACAGGCCTGCCAGAGCTACAAATCTGAGCCTTCACCTCAAAATAAACAGGCTTTCTCCACTGGCCAGCAATTTTTCAACATGAACTACATGTTTATAAAGTGTACAGAGACAAAAGATGGAACACACAGAGAGCTGTAGTGAAGCTATAGTAATTCCTGCTTTTCCCCTTATGACAAGAAACTCAGGGTCATTTTTATAGAACAAAATAAGCTGAGGTCTTTCTGTAAGCCTGTAAAACTCTCAAAATGCAATAAAAAAGGTACATTTAACATGTAGACCTTTCTTTTTCTGGACACCTGCTTGATATTCAGGCAAACAACTGCTTTGAGATCAGCAGCTCGACAGCATTACCAGCTGGTATCTGAGTCATGGCTTACAAAGGAGCAGTAGCAGAATTTAATGGGAAGTTTTTTCACTTCATAATACAATTCACATTGTGAGGTACCACACTTTCCATTACGAAACTATAAAAATATATTCCCAGAATCTGAAACAAGTTCAATAATTTAAACTGGTGGTGCAAAGAGGATCAGGTGTTATCTAGGAAGACCTGTCCCAGTACTGCAAGCTTGGAGTTAAAAGATTGACTGGGGCAGCTCAGGAGGGAGTGTGAGTTTTTCTTAGAGTTTCTCTTCTCTCCAGCTTTCTCTGAAGAGGCATCTTTGGAGTCTTTTGCATTTTCCTCTTCCCCATAGTCAGGAGGTCTTTTTAAAGTGAACTTCTTGGTTTTCTTCCGTGAGTAGAATTCCCTCATCAAGTCTTCCACCTCCCACTGCTCCTCCTTGCGTTTCCTACAGCAGTGCAGGGCAGCAGGGTCAATGGGATGAGCCTCGGTGTTGAAGATGTACCCTCCAGCATTCAGGACACATTCCCCATACGGTGTAACCACCACATCAAAGTCTGAGCCATCATTGTGGATGAAATTGTCTGGGTCAAACAGCAGGTACAAGTATTTGACTGTTTCAGCCAAGAAGAAGGATTCCATGCGATTATCCAGCCTGTGGTCCCTCAAGTCTTTGATCTACGAGAGAAGAAATAGAGTGGGTTACCATTACATTGAATTCAGTAAGTTATGAATTTAAGGAGAAAAATAAAACCCACTTGGAATTAATTTCAGTTAAACAGCACAATATGATACCAACTCACCCTGTATCGTATCACAGAATGGTTTGGGTTGGAAGAGACCTTAAAGCCCATCTCATTCCACCCCCTGCCATGGGCAGGGACACCTTCCACTATCCCAGGCTGCTCCAAGCCCTGTCCAGCCTGGCCTTGGACTCTCCCAAGGATGGGGCAGCCACAGCTTCTCTGGGCAACCTGTGCCAGCACCTCACCACTCTCACAGGGAAGAATTTCTTCCTAACATTTAAACTTGCCCTCAGTTCAGTCTGGGCAAAGAGAAGAGCTTCCTATCATTTCCTCACTAAAGAAGAAAAATTATAAGGCTTTTACCTACTTACTCCCAATATTTTTAAAGAGTTTTTTGTAAAATAGAGCTTGATAGTATGTTTGAAATCCTCTATTAAATAACTTTATAGAAATCACTCACTGCACTTCTCGTGTGTTTGACCGGATTTTCAAGGCATAGTGGGAAAGCAGAATCGCACACCTGGCAGGAGGAGCCTGCATGAGAGCCCTCCTGCTCAGCTGCAACACCTACGAGAAATGCAGGAGAAGCTTCTGGTGCTTTCCCATGTTTTGGGCTCTGGTGCAACAGCCCCTGACAGATTTTGGCCCACTGTGAGGGAATCTACGACCAGAAACCAGCAGTTACCAGAGCAGCTTCACAGAGAAATACAAGGGGCTTGCTGGAAAAAAGTCATGTTTTGCCCAAAGCAATCGCTTGACTCAATGGCAAAACATCACTCATGAGAACACCTTCTGAAAGCTGATTTTTAGCAGCCCTTTAGCTGACATGGCAAATGATTTAGCACTCACAGTTGCAAACCCACAGTCCACCTTGCTGATTTTCTCTATGGACTCCACTGCGTCTCTCCCCAGCTCCAGGAGTGTGGGGTCTCTCGTGGCACGGTACAGATACATCGCGCTCTCAATCAGCTCTGCAAAACACCCAAACATTTGCCAGCACAAAGATTATCGAACCATACACACAGGGAAGATGAGCTATTCCCTGAACTAATTTAAAAACATTTCAGCATGAGCAGGTGAACAGCCTGGCTTGCCTTGTGTTTCCTCTGGCTCCAAGCACAGATTTGCTTTTCCTAAGGATGTGCTACAAAGAAATTCCCTCTAACCAGCCTGCAGCAGCTCGGGTAAGAGTGACTAATGCTCCCTCCCACATTCAGCGAGTGGGAGAGGAGCAAGAGACAAAAAGATTAATACTCAGTTGTCAAAGTTAAAGAAAAAAAAAGCTTCTGGGAAGGATTACAAACAAGAAATTCAACCCTCAAAATACAGTTTTTAAACAATACAGTGGAAATACTCTCTACAGACAACATAAGCACCATGCTGTGTTTATTTACTAAAGAAACAGGTCTTTATATTGTAATACCTTTAATAGTTAATGCTGATGAGTATTTTTGGTAGATTTGTCCAGTGTGGATGTCACCTGAACACTCAGACCAAAAGGAAATCAATTATTCTCATTTACATTTATGGACCCAATAATCAGGTTAATTTTTTTTTTTTTGTCAGAGTTGTAAAAAGTCAGAAAAGAAGAGAGATAATTTCATTACAGTATCACAGACAACACAGAATCCCTCTGAGATGTTGAGCTTTACAACTAGAATGAGTTTATTTCTGGAACTCAGCAGAACTGGAGTGGTCTATTCACACTCACTTTCACTCCCTAAATTTAAAGGACACAAGCAGTCCCTTTAACATTTCACGTGACTGAAACACCCCCTGCCAGACAATCTAACACTTAAACATGTCAAATCCCACACTGTGAACAAAATTCATTAACAGGCCACCTTTCTATAGTAACACTATGGTTTGCTTCCTGTTTCCTTCCTGTCTTTGTGAGTGGGGGAAAACAAAATGTGCAGCTTTCACTCTGGAAATCCCTGCTGAAATCCATGCAGGAACTGAGTCAGAGCAAAACTGGGGAGGAAATTGTGGAGGGCAGGTGTTGCTAACATTCGATCTCCCCACCAGAGCTAAAGCAGGAGTCCACATCCATTTAATTTCAGTTCTGTTTACCAGGCCTGAGTGGATATCCTTCCCTCTTGTCCACTGTGTATCCCTGGGGAATGTTGTAGAACTCGGGCAGGCCCCCAAACTGCTTCCAGACCGTGTAATAGTTGAGGAAGGTCCGCATGGCATTATCTACATCCCCAATGAGGCTCTGAGAGACAGGAAACAATTAGCAAAGAAACGTGGGAGTGAAGAAAAACCGGCACAGGAATTGATGCAATAACGCTCCCATAGGCCAAGAAATACCCAGTGACAGAAATGGGTGTTTCAGCAGGTCTGAATGGTGTAATGATACTGGGGCAGGATGCCTTCAGAACAGGTAAGACTGAAAATGCTGCTTTTTTGTTGGATCACATTCCCACACCTGAAATAATATGAAGTCTCTGATTTTTTTTAAAGAAGACCATGTTTCTTCAGTCAAATGTTTAGTCAATCACAGCATCCAGTCTCTTAGGGAAGATAACAAAGTCTCAGTCCAAACATGAAGACTGATGAGAAAGCCAAACTCTGGATGGGAAAAAATTCATACAAATAAAACATTTGTGAGGCGATAGAAAAAGAGGTGTGAGTTTCTTTTTCCTTGCATTCCCATCTGGATTATGGGACCACTGTCAGTGGAGTTTGCTACAACAAAACTGCTCTCCCATCATGCCGAATGGGAGACTTTTTTCTATAGATTGTAGATAAAAATCAACATTTTCTTCAACATCATGTTCTATAGGCTCAGGCTACTGTAGATTTCACCAGAGATCAACTCAAACTTTTAAACCTGCACAGATGAGGGTTATATTTGTAACTTTTTTCTTGAAGATCAAGCCCTGACAGATGAACAGAATCACCAGATGCTGCTGCCATGACAGCTCTTACCTGCAGGCCTGGCCAATAGGCCTCCAGGGACTGGAACACAGGCATGGACACCGTTCCTTTGTACATCTGAACCCACAGGTACCAGTCATCAAACTTGGTGTAATTTTTGATAGCTTTGTTATATTCTGTAAAGAAACAGATGGGTAGGTAAGCCATCTGTAACAAAAGAAAAAAAAAAAACAGATTTTCAAGAATGAGAAAAGCCCCTTTTTCACTCGAGCCATGTTAAATGACTTCTCAGGGCACTCACTTTGGTAACTCTGTTATCACAGACTGTTCAAAAGTATTACAGCAAAGGCTGCAGGAACAGTCTCGAATGTGCCCCATTAGATCCTTCATCTCCTCCTGCCACAGGTGCTGGGCCCCTTCCCACAGAAAACAAACCACTCACCTAAAAACATGGACATCAGCTCCCTGTCTTGCAGGAGGATGGCTCCTTTAACCAGGTATTCAAAGTAGGAGTCCACCCCTGCCCCAATCCCAGCATCCTGGGCCACCCACTTGGCAGTGATCACATCAATGTGGTTCCCCACCTGGAAGGAGTGAGGGAGTTAGAGTGACACAAGAAATCCTGGGTCCTTTTATCAGACCATCAGTTTCACAGATGTACAATGCCCAGTCCAACCAGCATTTTCTCCATTACACGACACATTTATCAGCATCAGAGAAATACAAACTGTAGAAAATACAATTTCTATGCTGATAATGTATTTTATATATATAATAAACGTTTTATGCTTCCAATATCAATGCTTCACTGACCAAAACAACACACTATCATGCTACTGTAAAAATGCACAATTTCAACATGAAGTGTCTGGTCCCAAGTCTGAACTTACAAAAGAGTACAGAAGGATGGAGAGGTGCAGCTATAGAGACAGAGGCCAAGAATGTCAAAGGCACAAGAGCTGCCATGTTAATATTTAAATAGATGCTGGCAGTCTTCAGCCTGTGAATAAACCCAGCTGATGGAGAATTCAATACACGATCATGTCCTTCTTAGCAAACATGAAAAAAAGCCAGCAATGATTGAAGACTTGGAGTATAAATCAAAAATAAACAAATCCCAAAGCAAACAAAGGGAAACATTTCTTCATGCAGCCTGTGAATAATTTGTTGCAATAAACACAGGGTATAAATAAATCTGTTTCACTTCACATATGCAACACCAAGAGTTCACAGAAGTTAAAAAAGCAGCAATAGGAAAAAGCAGGAGACAGTGAACATGGAGATAATACTCCCAGCTCTGGATATTCCTGAACCCCAGAGCTGTACAGGCTGGTAATATCTCAGTGCACTTGCCATGCTCTTGTTCTCTTCCCTAGGCCTTTGTCCCACCAGGCATCAGACAGACCTTTCATTTAATCTGCTACAGCTGCTGTGACAAAAGCTGCAGCACCCAGCAGGAGGCATTTGTCTCCCAGCCACATCTGGTGTGGGCCTGAACAATGGGATAATGTTGGGCTGCAGCAGTAAAGCAGAGATGTGGATGCTGCAGGTGTCAGGAACAATGTCAAACATGAACCTTCAGCCCAGTTATGAGCACTGTGGTTATTTATCTAATTCTGTCTCCTCTCTGTTGAGGCTTTTTTATGCCTAGAATTGCATCCACAAAACTACACAAAAGCAGCCCAGCCCATTCCAAGTCCATTCCTCACTCACCAGCCCAATATCCGAGCGATTTTTCCACAGTGCCTTCAAAGCCTTCCTGGCAACATCCTCGAACACTGGGTCACCAGTGAGGTGGCTTAAGGTGGCAAACTCCACTATAAATGTGCCAATTCCAGCAGTACAGGTGACTGGGGTCTCCCCAGGGTTTACTCCATGCAGCAGGTTCACTGTACCATAGGGCATCCCAGTTGGGGTCTGGAAAGCTGAAACACAGAATTCTGGGGTCACAGAAGTGCTCAGTGTTGTGTTTAACAGACTCCCAAGCAAACATGTGCCTCGCATCCCACTGCACAGGGGCAGGAAGTGCGTCTGGAGTAACCGCAGACAACAAAAGGAGAAGTAGAGTGTGATTCTGGGAGGGGCAGAGAGGGTATCCCAAGGTACACACAGTCCCGAGAAGGTCCTGGGGATCTCTTCACCTTGCCAGAGCAGCAGACAAGTGCATCCCCACTTTTTTTTACAGCACAGGCAAGGTAGTCACTGACCACACTGGACAGCAAAGTGCAAACGCCGAGGCTGTGATCACTCCATGGGTGCACACAAGGGACCAGTGCCATGCACACAGCCCAGCTGCAGCCCACAAAGAGCACGTAAGGCAGCATCTTCTTGTCTTTACAAGCTGCTGTCTCACAGCCTTTATTTATTATTTATATTAAACATATTTCCCCTCAACAAGCAACAAACACACTGATGTGTTACACACACAGAGCACTTGGCATGCACACATACAAGCACATCTTCCCTGCAAATGAAACTTGCTTGGAGCTCAGGGAACACAGGACTGGTTTGTGAGCTGGCTCATCAAGCAGTGCATCTCCCATCACAGGCAGCAGGCAGCTCACGACCCCCAGCACAGTGACACAAAGCAGACAGGGGCTCACCTGGCAGCAGTTTGCGAGCTGCTTCCTCAGCCATCCTCAGGAGAGGGCCCGAGCAGGGCCAGCCCGCCTCGACTTCAACTCCAGCCTTCCTGGAGAGCAGGTGAGCAGAGAGGAGCCCTCCCACCACTGCCAGGGCACATCAGAATCCATTACACCATGTGGGGAGGAATGAAATCTCACACCAGTTATACTCATCGTTACCAGAGGCACAGTTTAGGGGGGAAAAAAGTGAGATGGCTCATCCTTACCAGCCTAATTCAAATGTCACAACAGAAGAGAGATTTGTTTCTTTCTGCTTGTTTGCAGGGCAGCAGAAACGTGTGGAGTGACAGGACAAGGGGTGATGGCTTCAAATTGACAGAGGGCAGGGTTAAATTGGATATTGGGAAGAAATTCTTCCCTGTGAGGGTGGGGAGGCCCTGGCACAGGGTGCCCAGAGGAGCTGTGGCTGCCCCTGGATCCCTGCAAGTGTCCAAGGCCAGGTGGGACGAGGCTTGGAGCAACCTGGGATAGTGGGAGGTGTCCCTGCCCGTGGCAGGGGGTGGAATGGGTGATCTTTAAGGTCCTTTCCCACCCAAACCACTCTCACATTCTATGATATCTTTCTTCTGTTATTTTAGAAGCATTAGGTCCTACTTGCCCTACTATGCCTGCACTGCCCTGAGGACTATCAGAATCAATTATATATAATATACACCAGTATAATGAACACAAACCTTATAAGGGGAATTCTGTTTCATTTCTTCAAGACAGCTTAATACATTATTTGTGTAAAGTTCTTAAGCCTCTTGGAGAAAACTGTCTAGGCCAGAGTCAGGAATTTTCATGTGATTAACAGCAGCTGTGAGTTATTAGCTATATTTAGCTATTACTTACATAGCTAATACAGCTATATTAGCTAATATTAGTTATTTCACAGGCTTCTCTGTGGTCACATAACAACCACAGAGAAATTACACTGCTGCAAAAATTGGCTCAGCAATATTTAGCAGGAGAAACAACAAAAGCACAAGTAACAGTTTTGTGCCCTGCCAGTGTCTTTTTGGATGGCACTGAAGCAGTCAGGCATCCAACCCAGTGCAAGATTCCAAAGGCCTTGGTAATTTTCAAGAAAAAAAAAAGAATAATCCTAGAAATTAATAATCTCTTATCCAAAACAGTATGCAAAAGATGACAGGATAAAATCTGTATTCTTTCAGTGAAAAATATATTTATTACAAAGCTGAAACTCTCACGCCAGAATACTCAAAGTGCCACGTCTACTTCTGCTTGTGTTGAGACAGAAAGCAAAAAGGGATGTGCAGAGACTAAAAGGAAGTGACGTTTGTTTGGGATTTTTCTGTTTATGTGTTTTGTTACTCTGCATCTCAAATTCCCTCTGACCACCTCCTCACCACCGCCTCTGAGACTCGTACAGAAAGGAAACCCAACCAAAACCCCACGGAAAACCCTGCCTCACCTCGAATGTTTGTTTCAAAGACAGATGCATTGACATCAATATCGAAGTCCACCCCCTCCTGTAGCACATTGACAACTCGCTGGAACTCTGAAACATTTCCCAGGATCTGCAGGAAAACAGAATCAGGCTTAGACACAGAAAAACAAAGAGCAGTTCAATACTTGGGGATGATTTTAGTTTGGTTTTACTATTTTATGGAATCATTAATTACAGATATTACTAAAAAACTGACTGACAGTTTCATCTTGTTTCAAAATGCTTTCTTCACACACTTTAGTTCTTTATTCCAGAGGGTGTCGGGAATGGGGCACTCGGCCACCCGCCTCCCAGGGGTGATGCAAAGGGAAATGCAAAGTTCTCAGGTCAATGAATAACTGACTTCTGGCACCACCACGTAAAATCCAGGTGTACAGGTGGCTCACAAGGGCCTTGAGCAGGCTGTGGGCACTCAGGGCTAGCTCCTACTCACCAGCAGGGTGTCCAGGGCGTCGATCAGGGTCAGGGAGAAGCTGCGGAGGAGAGAAGCGAGGTGAGAACCGGCGGAGGGGGGCGGCCCATCCCCGTCCCCATCCCGGGGACGGCCCTTACCTGCCCCAGGTGTCCTGCCCGTCGCACGTCAGCGGCCGCAGCTCGTCGTAGGGGAAGGCGCTCTCCAGGTAGTGCTCGTAGGCGTGGTAGAACATGGCACGCACCCGCTCCCTGCGGCACAAGCACGGCGCGCTCAGCCCCGGCCCGGACGGGCCCCGCACCGCCCGCTCCGTACTCACCGGTAGGAAGCGACGTCCAGCCCTCGGGCGGCCGCGCCGGTGCCCGCCGGCAGCCGCAGCGCCCAGAGGCACAGCAGCGGGCCGAGGAAGCGCTGCATGGCCGCGCCGGGGCCTCGCATGGCCGGGTCCCTCGGCCGGGTCCCTCACCGGGACGCGCCCCCGCTCCCTCCCGGTCCCCCTTCCCCGGGAGCCCTCAGGGCCGCGCCGCCCCTGGCCCCGCCCCGCCGGGCATACCAGCCAATGGGAGAGGTCTCCGCCCCTCCTTGCCCCGCC